>OX369290.1:5059409-5502129 GCA_947284805.1 Coleophora flavipennella | reverse complement strand
GGGTTGATTGACTTCACACATAAGCTTCGAGTTTCTTCGCAAGCGTGTGCAGGTTTCCTCACGATGTTTTTGTCACCGTAAGAGTGTCAGATAAACGTACATACCAGTATGAAATCGATATACGTATAGATTTTGTTAAGTGGCAGCATTTGAACCTCGGCCTTCCGGACAGGAGATAGTGGCCCTAACCGTACTGCCACCGACGCTCTTTAAGTTATTTAAGATTTAGAAATCCTTACTTATTATTATAAATGTGAAAATGTGTTTGTTTGTTTTTTACCTAATCACACTTCAACACGTAGCCTGTATCACTGGGAATGAAATAGTCAACTTTATATCTGTAGAAATATCATAGCCCGATGCAGTTCCTGAGGAAACTAAAACAATACTCTTTGGTCGTTAAAATATTTAAAATCGTAACGAAAAAATTATTTGGTGTGATTTTTAGCACAGAAATGAGGTGGAAAATGATATAATTTACTAATAAGTATATCCTGACATAGTTCCCGCGGGATCTGGGGACAACTGTTTTCTACGCTCGCGCACTTCGGTGGCGTCGCAACGGAGCAACGGATTAAAGTTATTTTTTGTATAGAATTTGTTGAGGGGGTGGGAAGTGACAAAGACTGCTAATCCAAATAGCCCGATACAGTTCCTGAGGTACCTGGAGAAAACTCATGTCCACGCTTGCGAGCTGATTGCGGCTCCCGCACCACTCACCCTCAAAAAGAGTCATAAAAGCTATGTCCACGCAGGCGAAGCCGCGGGCAAAAGCTGGTTTTCTAATAAAGTACTACACCGATTTTGATAAAATTTATATGAGATCACATGGAAAGCACTAGCTTAAAGAAGAAAGAAGGAATCATAAAAAATCGGTTCACCCAGTCAAAAGATCTGAGGTAACACACATAAAAAAACATACAGTCGAATTGAGAACCTCTTCCTTTTTGGAAGAAGGTTGAAAAGGAATACATTTGGATACTTTTTTCTTTAGTTCTGTGTATTAAAATAGAAAACGAGGAAATCAAAATCACTCCTCTTATCTTTTAACTTACAAAACATTTTTTTTGGCAAAGATCTGAGGTAACACACATAAAAAAACATACAGTCGAATTGAGAACCTCTTCCTTTTTGGAAGAAGGTTGAAAAGGAATACATTTGGATACTTTTTTCTTTAGTTCTGTGTATTAAAATAGAAAACGAGGAAATCAAAATCACTCCTCTTATCTTTTAACTTACAAAACATTTTTTTGGCAAAATAATGCATAATTGAAGTAAAAAGTGTTTAAAAAGGTGGTCGTTCACGGCGGTACAAGCCTTAATAATGTACCTACTAAGCCTTAAGTTATCTTTAAGACTAGACTAGTAGACTTAAGTAACGTGATATCGGGACCCTATAAGTAACAACCTCCGTGGCTTAATGGTTAGACCATTCGCTTTACACCAGGAGGTCACGGGTTCGATTCCCGGTGGGGTCAACTTATAAGACTCGGTTTGGTTCGTGGAAGGCCATTTTCTGAGCCCGCCTGGTTAGCTACCTCCATCTTATCTAAGTCTTGCCACCAAACACCAGTGTTAATAACATTGATGTGTTCGGGCTTGAAGATAAGATAGCCAGTTCTCCATTGCTTTGCAGAATCTTGGTAAGCCCGCTTCCATCTTCGGCATCATCGTCACTTACCATCAGGTGAGATGATGCCAAGGGCTTACCAATTGTGAAAAAAAAAGCCTGTGCTATCTGTCTGTCCGTCCACCTTTAAAAGGCTGTATCATTTGAACTGGAATAGGTAGACGGCTAAAATCCTTACGAAATATGACTAATAAAAAATACAAAATAGCAAGTAAACAAGGGTTTTTTAAAGGTTTTTTTTTTTGTATTTTATTCATTATAAAATCGTTACTACAAATACAAGCGTGAAATTTAGTGTGATTTTAGTAATAATCCTATAATAAACTTCAAATTATAAAAACCAATTGGCTTACCAATTATGCATTTTTAAAAACCGACGAAGTTTAAATCGTACTCGCTTTAAGGAGTCCGAACTGAATGAAAAACTAAAACATTTTTCTGGTGCTTTTTTTGATGTTTTTGTTTGATATTAATAGGTATCATTATATTAGATTATAGGATTAGTACTATGTATTTAAATTGCTTCAAGCAGTAAAGCCGCCTAAGTGGTACAATTCAAATTTTCGTTATCTCTCCTGTAAGACAAGATACCTATGCATTTATTCAGAGCCCGCACAAGCAAGAAATAGGATATACAATACAAGAAAACATTAAAACTACATATTTTCTAATTACTTTTTAATATACCTACCTAGCTTGAATGCTGCAAAAGCTTTAAAAAATTCGCAGCGATGATGATACTGCCAGGCCATTAAGAAAAAGCGAATGCACCGTTGTATTATTCTTAATAAATATATTGTACACAGGCTAGCACATCAAGCTAGGCACTAGGGATGCATCGATACGCCTTTTTGCCGATACGATACCGATACTCTTATAAAAATATCGGCGATACCGATACCGATACCGATACGCGTATTGAATTCAAAAAGGAAGGTAGAATCAATAAACACAATTAATTAATAGTTTTAGTAAATCAAAATTAACATTTATAAGATGTTTATTTAAAAAACAAAGCATTATTAAGTTTTGCGGGCAAAGGCGATTTCGCAAGTCTGTTTGAATAAGACCTGCGGTGGAAAATAGTCTCTCAGATGCGACCGATGCCTCGTTTGCAACGAAATAGATGGGACAACACGCGCGTTTACATTACATTTTTAAAGCGCGAAATTTGAAAAGTATCGTTGAATCTGCCATAAAATATCGCCGATACCGATATATCGGCAAACCCGAAGTATCGCCGATATATCGGTATCGGTATCGGTATCGGATGCATCCCTACTAGGCACTTTGGACTTTGTACCGTTCTTATGCGCTATGCGTATGGATCAGAATCGAACTACGCGCTACACGTGTTTATCTCGATGTGCTGGCTTCTGTCAGTACAATATAGCACGTTTAATTGATTGATTGATTGATGATTATTTTGCTCGAGTGGAGAGATGTGGTGTTACGGATCCATCTGTGCACGAGTGAAACTCGCACTTAAGGCCATAAGATGGGTCAAATTCAATTCAAATTATTGAAAGACTGTGTTATGCTATCACCACGGAAAAAAATATTATATACTTAGAGTAATAAAAATCGATTTAATTGACTACAATTTTAAAAATATTACCACTTTTGATGTAAAAAAAAGTAGACCCTGTTTTTGGTATACATAGCAAAATTTCTCGAAAGCAAATGGTTAATTTTAAATTATACCACACAGGAAAATCGGTAACTTTAAGACCTTTCATTTTAATTGAACACATTTTTTTAAAACTTATTCAAAAGTGATGAAAAGTAATAAAAACATGTAAAATCGAGAATTGGGCGTTCGGTTTCAACGTAACAGCCGCGTTGAAGCCCGCATTGATTTGAACCTTAAATGATTATACTTACGTTCGATATTATTGAAACACGTATCAATCTGCTCGGATTGAGTGATCGGCGCCCTAATCGGTTTTTAACATCCTCACCAAACTAGACATAATATTTCCCAAGTTCTATTTTGTCACCAATCTGTAAATAAAATTCAGCGCCCAACACGTTTCCTTACATAATTAGACGCTCAATTAAACATCATTCTGTATCACAAAAAATCGCGCCATATCCGATCCCATGCACAGGGTGTGTGTGTAAATAACGGGCAAACCGAATTAACCGCTCGGATGGAGGTCTATTCTGTTTGCGCCATCTACCGGCATACTCTGGCATACAGCGATGATTTATGCGTCTCACTCAGCGTAATCACTTCATTTTGGTTTTCTGTTTATTCCGCTGTGATGGTTGTATTTTAAGCCTTAATCCTCGGATTTAGGAGTGTGAGACAGTGACAGATTTCTCAAGTGTTGCCGCCTTGTGATGCGACTTGATTTTATTAGACGATTTTAATTAGAATTTGTGGGTATGTTGCGTATAATCGAAAGTATTTAAGGTCCGACTATAGCTGTTTATAATATATATTATTATATTTTTTTATTCATAATTGATAAGCCCTTGACATCATCTCACCTAATGGTGAGTGATGATGATGATGCTGAAGATGGAAGCGGGCTTAACAAGATATTATTATTTATTTTTTTCATTTTTATTTATCATTTTTTTAAATTGCATAATTTGCCGTTATAGAACATAATAGTCAAAACTGTCAGTATTTAGGCACACCCTGGACACTTCATACAACGGGCCAGAAATAAAATTTCAAAAATCGAGTGACGGAACAAACAAAATCACGGCGAAATCCCATACGTTCGACAACCAAACTGTAACCAATCTCAACCAATCTGGGCGACGAGGCAGTGAGGTCGGAATCTAGAGAGCGGCAGGGAGTGTTCATACTGTATGTTAGTAGGTATTCATATACTCGTAATACTTTGATTTAGGTTTGCTTTTACTTGATTTGAGGCAATAAATTTCTATTTGTTAACAACCCTTATGTGTTCCCACTGCTGGACAGCGGGACTCTTTCCAAACTGGGGAGGGTTAGGCCATACTCCACACACGGGGGCCATGTCCAGGTTGGTGAAGGTTGTAGGGGTAATGACGAACCCCACTGTCAGAAGTTTTTCATGCCGCCTATAAGGCATCTGGCACGAGTGCCATCTAGTGATAGCGACCGGCACCAACGGCTTAAAGAGACTTGCGAAGCACGGAAACGGTCTAGAAAAATGCCACTAACAGTCAAACCCATCTAGGTTATGACCGTGCTTCAGGGCAGTTAACCTGCGCGATCAACACAATCACGCAAATCACACTGACGTGTAGCTGGGCGGCCAGCCAGCCAGCCAGTCAGCTGAATGGCCGGCTAGCCAGCCAGCCAGTCAGCTGGTTGGCCGGCCAGCCAGCCAGCCAGCCAGTCAGCTGAATGGCCGGCCAGCCGGCCAGCCAGTCAGCTGAATGGCCGGCCAGCCAGCCAGCCAGTCAGCTGAATGGCCGGCCAGCCAGCCAGCCAGTTAGCTGAATGGCCGGCCAGCCAGTCAGCTGAATGACCGGCCAGCCAGCCAGCCAGTCAGCTGGTTGGCCGCCCAGCCAGCCAGCCAGTCAGCTGAATGGACAGCCAGACAGCCAGCCAGTCAGCTGGTTGGCCGGCCAGCCAGCCAGCCAGCCAGTCAGCTGGTTGGCCGGCCAGCCAGCCAGCCAGCCATCTGGTTGGCCGGCCAGCCAGCTAGCCAGCCAGCCAGTCAGCCGGTTGGCCAGCCAGCCAGCCAGTCAGTTAGCTGAATGACCGGCCAGCCAGCCAGCCAGTCAGCTGGTTGGCCGGCCAGCCAGCCAGCCAGTCAGCTGGTTGGTCAGTCAGCTGAATGACCGGCCAGCCAGCCAGCCAGTCAGCTGGTTGGCCGGCCAGCCAGCCAGCCAGTCAGCTGAATGGCCGGCCAGCCAGCCAGCCAGCCAGCCAGTCAGCTGTTTGGCCGGCCAGCCAGCCAGCTGGTTGGCCGGCCAGCCAGCCAGCCAGCTGAATGGCCGGCCAGCCAGCCAGCCAGTCAGCTGAATGTCCGGCCAGCCAGCCAGCCAGTCAGCTGGTTGGCCGGCCCGCCAGCCAGCTGGTTGGCCGCCCAGCCAACCAGCCAGTCAGCTGAATGGCCGGCCAGCCAGCCAGCCAGTCAGCTGAATGGCCAGCCAGCCAGCCAGCCAGTCAGCTGAATGGCCGGCCAGCCAGTCAGCTGGGTTGCCGGCCAGCCAGCCAGCCAGCCAGCCAGCCAGTCAGCCGGTTGGCCAGCCAGCCAGCCAGTCGGTCAGCTGAATGACCGGCCAGCCAGCCAGCCAGTCAGCTGGTTGGCCGGCCAGCCAGCCAGCCAGTCAGCTGGTTGGCCGGCCAGCTAGCCAGCCAGCCAGCCAGCTAGTCAGCTGAATGGCCGGCCAGCCAGCCAGCCAGTCAGCTGGTTTGCCGGCCAGCCAGCCAGCCAGCCAGTCAGCTGGTTGGCCGGCCAGCCAGCCAGTAAGCTTGTTGGCCGGCCAGCCAGTCAGCTAAATGGCCGGCCAGCCAGCCAGCCAGTCAGCTGAATAGCCGGCCAGCCAGCCAGCCAGTCAGCTGAATGGCCGGCCAGCCAGCCAGCCAGTCAGCTGAATGGCCGTCAGCCAGCCAGCCAGTCAGCTGAATGGCCGGCCAGCCAGCCAGCCAGTCAGCTGAATGGCCGGCCAGCCAGCCAGCCAGTCAGCTGGTTGGCCGGCCAGCCAGCCAGCCAGTCAGCTGAATGGCGGGCCAGCCAGCCAGCCAGCCAGCCAGTCCGCTGAATGGCCGGCCAGCCAGCTAGCCAGTCAGCTGAATGGCCGGCCAGCCAGCCAGCCAGTCATCTGAATGACCGGCCAGCCAGCCAGCCAGCCAGCCAGCTGAATGGCCGGCCAGCCAGCCAGCCAGTCAGCTGAATGGCCGGCCAGCTAGCCAGCCAGTCAGCTGAATGGCCGGCCAGCCTGCCAGCCAGTCAGCTGAATGACCGGCCAGCCAGCCAGCCAGTCAGCTGATTGGCCGGCCAGCCAGCCAGCTGTTTGGCCGCCCAGCCAGCCAGACAGTCAGCTGAATGGCCGGCCAGCCAGCCAGCCAGTCAACTGAATGGCCAGCCAGCCAGCCAGCCAGTCAGCTGAATGGCCGGCCAGCCAGCCAGCCAGTCAGCTGAATGGCCGGCCAACCAGCCAGCCAGTCAGCTGGTTGGCCGGCCAGCCAGTTAGCCAGCCAGTCAGCTGTTTGGCCGGCCGGCCAGCCAGCCAGCCAGCCAGTCAGCCGGTTGGCCAGCCAGCCAGCCAGTCGGTCAGCTGAATGACCGGCCAGCCAGCCAGCCAGTCAGCTGGTTGGCCGCCCAGCCAGCCAGCCAGTCAGCTAATTGGCCGGTCAGCCAGCCAGCCAGTCAGCTGAATGGCCAGCCAGCCAGCCAGCCAGTCAGCTGAATGGCCGGCCAGCCAGCCAGCCAGTCAGCTGAATGGCCGGCCAACCAGCCAGCCAGTCAGCTGGTTGGCCGGCCAGCCAGCCAGCCAGCCAGTCAGCTGTTTGGCCGGCCAGCCAGCCAGCCAGCCAGCCAGCCAGTCAGCCGGTTGGCCAGCCAGCCAGCCAGCCAGCCAGCCAGTCAGCCGGTTGGCCCGCCAGCCAGTCAGCTGGTTGGCCGGCCAACCAGCCAGCCAGTCAGCTGGTTGCTCGGCCAGCCAGCCAGCTGGTTGGCCGGCCAGCCAGCCAGCCAGCCAGCCAGCCAGTCAGCTGAATGGCCGGCCAGCCAGCCAGCCAGTCAGCTGGTTTGCCGGCCAGCCAGCCAGCCAGTCAGCTTGTTGGCCGGCCAGCCAGTCAGCTAAATGGCCGGTCAGCCAGCCAGCCAGTCAGCTGAATGGCCGGCCAGCCAGCCAGCCAGTCAGCTGAATGGGCGGCCAGCCAGCCAGCCAGTCAGCTGAATGGCCGGCCAGCCAGCCAGCCAGTCAGCTGAATGGGCGGCCAGCCAGCCAGCCAGTCAGCTGAATGGCCGGCTAGCCAGCCAGCCAGTCAGCTGGTTGGCCGGCCAGCCAGCCAGCCAGCCAGTCAGCTGAATGGCCGGCCAGCCGGCCAGCCAGTCAGCTGAATGGCCGGCCAGCCAGCCAGCCAGTCAGCTGAATGGCCGGCCAGCCAGCCAGCCAGTTAGCTGAATGGCCGGCCAGCCAGTCAGCTGAATGACCGGCCAGCCAGCCAGCCAGTCAGCTGGTTGGCCGCCCAGCCAGCCAGCCAGTCAGCTGAATGGACAGCCAGACAGCCAGCCAGTCAGCTGGTTGGCCGGCCAGCCAGCCAGCCAGCCAGTCAGCTGGTTGGCCGGCCAGCCAGCCAGCCAGCCATCTGGATGGCCGGCCAGCCAGCTAGCCAGCCAGCCAGTCAGCCGGTTGGCCAGCCAGCCAGCCAGTCAGTTAGCTGAATGACCGGCCAGCCAGCCAGCCAGTCAGCTGGTTGGCCGGCCAGCCAGCCAGCCAGTCAGCTGGTTGGTCAGTCAGCTGAATGACCGGCCAGCCAGCCAGCCAGTCAGCTGGTTGGCCGGCCAGCCAGCCAGCCAGTCAGCTGAATGGCCGGCCAGCCAGCCAGCCAGCCAGCCAGTCAGCTGTTTGGCCGGCCAGCCAGCCAGCTGGTTGGCCGGCCAGCCAGCCAGCCAGCTGAATGGCCGGCCAGCCAGCCAGCCAGTCAGCTGAATGTCCGGCCAGCCAGCCAGCCAGTCAGCTGGTTGGCCGGCCCGCCAGCCAGCTGGTTGGCCGCCCAGCCAACCAGCCAGTCAGCTGAATGGCCGGCCAGTCAGCTAAATGGCCGGCCAGCCAGCCAGCCAGTCAGCTGAATGGCCGGCCAGCCAGCCAGCCAGTCAGCTGAATGGCCGGCCAGCCAGCCAGCCAGTCAGCTGAATGGCCGTCAGCCAGCCAGCCAGTCAGCTGAATGGCCGGCCAGCCAGCCAGCCAGTCAGCTGAATGGCCGGCCAGCCAGCCAGCCAGTCAGCTGAATGGCCGGCCAACCAGCCAGCCAGTCAGCTGGTTGGCCGACCAGCCAGCCAGCCAGTCAGCTGGTTGGCCGGCCAGCCAGCCAGCCAGTCAGCTGAATGGCCGGTCGGTCGGTCGGTCGGTCGGTCGGTCGGTCGGTAGGTCGGTAGGTCGGTAGGTCGGTAGGTTGGTACGTTGGTACGTTGGTAGGTTGGTAGGTTGGTACGTTGGTACGTTGGTAGGTTGGTAGGTTTGTAGGTTGGTAGGTTGGTTGGTTGGTAGGTTGGTAGGTTGGTAGGTTGGTAGGTTGTAGGTTGGTAGGTTGGTAGGTTGGTAGGTCGGTAGGTTGGTAGGTTGGTAGGTTGGTAGGTTGGTAGGTTGGTAGGTTGGTAGGTTGGTATGGTATATGTATATGTATATGGTAAGGTTAGGTTAGGTTAGGTAGGTAGGTTAGGATGAAAAATTAGGATGAAAATGGCCTCTGGGGCCGACCGACCGAGGGGCCCAGTGGGCCCTAAGAATTTTTTTAGTATTTTTTCCGTAATCTGTGATTTATTTGCCGAATTTTAAGGCTTTTCGCGACTTTTTTGGAGAAAAAAAAAGTTTTGCGAGCGAGAGAGTTAACAAAATCTATACGAATATCGATTTCATACTGGCATGTACGTTTATCCGACGCTCTTACGGTGACAAAAACATTGTGAGGAAACCTGCACACGCCTGCGAAGAAACTCGAAGCTTATGTGTGAAGTCAATCAACCCGCAATGTGCCCACATGATCGTCTAAAGCCTGATCACCCCAACACAGGGCAGGTCGGGCCGTGTCTGTACATGAAATATTTTTGGAAAATAATAACTGTGGTGGACATTACTAACGATACAGAGGCCAAAACAACAACTTTTGTAATTTTTGTCTGTCTGTCTGTCTGACTGTATGTTCGCGCATCACGCAAAAACTACTAGGCTGATTTCGATGAAATTTTGTATGGTGGTTCCTTATAGCCCGGAAGATGAAGATATGGAAGAGAGGAACGTGCCTTCTTTGGGACTCTACTTTTTCTGCCTCACTTCTCACCCGTACGGTACTGCTACTCAATTTGCGGCGAGAAAGAAGCATAATAAGTACTCAGTCTTGAAGTCAAATTACTGCTTTGTGCCGCTGGTCTGTGAGACAACCGGCTGCTGAACCCTCAGAGGCCTTTGCCTTCACAAAGGAGATTGGCCGTCGCCTTCGAGAGAGGAGATGTGACGTGAGGTCCTACCTGCTGCTAAGGTTGTCTATTGCCATCCAGCGCAGCAACGAGAAGTACGTCATGGGCTACTTTGGAGCTGACACGACTCGAGGATTTGACCCATATTAATATTTTTAGGAAGTTTTATTACTAGATTAATACAATGATTTGAATTAGCTTTTCGATGTGTTATTTCATCATATCAGTTTATATACGTCCCCACCAAGGGGCTCGACCTGCCCTGAGTTAGGGTGATCAGGCCTTAGACGATCACGTGGGCCCATTGCGGGTTGATTGACTTCACACATAAGCTTCGAGTTTCTTCGCAAGCGTGTGCAGGTTTCCTCACGATGTTTTTGTCACCGTAAGAGTGTCAGATAAACGTACATACCAGTATGAAATCGATATACGTATAGATTTTGTTAAGTGGCAGCATTTGAACCTCGGCCTTCCGGACAGGAGATAGTGGCCCTAACCGTACTGCCACCGACGCTCTTTAAGTTATTTAAGATTTAGAAATCCTTACTTATTATTATAAATGTGAAAATGTGTTTGTTTGTTTTTTACCTAATCACACTTCAACACGTAGCCTGTATCACTGGGAATGAAATAGTCAACTTTATATCTGTAGAAATTATCATAGCCCGATGCAGTTCCTGAGGAAACTAAAACAATACTCTTTGGTCGTTAAAATATTTAAAATCGTAACGAAAAAATTATTTGGTGTGATTTTTAGCACAGAAATGAGGTGGAAAATGATATAATTTACTAATAAGTATATCCTGACATAGTTCCCGCGGGATCTGGGGACAACTGTTTTCTACGCTCGCGCACTTCGGTGGCGTCGCAACGGAGCAACGGATTAAAGTTATTTTTTGTATAGAATTTGTTGAGGGGGTGGGAAGTGACAAAGACTGCTAATCCAAATAGCCCGATACAGTTCCTGAGGTACCTGGAGAAAACTCATGTCCACGCTTGCGAGCTGATTGCGGCTCCCGCACCACTCACCCTCAAAAAGAGTCATAAAAGCTATGTCCACGCAGGCGAAGCCGCGGGCAAAAGCTGGTTTTCTAATAAAGTACTACACCGATTTTGATAAAATTTATATGAGATCACATGGAAAGCACTAGCTTAAAGAAGAAAGAAGGAATCATAAAAAATCGGTTCACCCAGTCAAAAGATCTGAGGTAACACACATAAAAAAACATACAGTCGAATTGAGAACCTCTTCCTTTTTGGAAGAAGGTTGAAAAGGAATACATTTGGATACTTTTTTCTTTAGTTCTGTGTATTAAAATAGAAAACGAGGAAATCAAAATCACTCCTCTTATCTTTTAACTTACAAAACATTTTTTTGGCAAAGATCTGAGGTAACACACATAAAAAAACATACAGTCGAATTGAGAACCTCTTCCTTTTTGGAAGAAGGTTGAAAAGGAATACATTTGGATACTTTTTTCTTTAGTTCTGTGTATTAAAATAGAAAACGAGGAAATCAAAATCACTCCTCTTATCTTTTAACTTACAAAACATTTTTTTGGCAAAATAATGCATAATTGAAGTAAAAAGTGTTTAAAAAGGTGGTCGTTCACGGCGGTACAAGCCTTAATAATGTACCTACTAAGCCTTAAGTTATCTTTAAGACTAGACTAGTAGACTTAAGTAACGGATATCGGGACCCTATAAGTAACAACCTCCGTGGCTTAATGGTTAGACCATTCGCTTTACACCAGGAGGTCACGGGTTCGATTCCCGGTGGGGTCAACTTATAAGACTCGGTTTGGTTCGTGGAAGGCCATTTTCTGAGCCCGCCTGGTTAGCTACCTCCATCTTATCTAAGTCTTGCCACCAAACACCAGTGTTAATAACATTGATGTGTTCGGGCTTGAAGATAAGATAGCCAGTTCTCCATTGCTTTGCAGAATCTTGGTAAGCCCGCTTCCATCTTCGGCATCATCGTCACTTACCATCAGGTGAGATGATGCCAAGGGCTTACCAATTGTGAAAAAAAAAAGCCTGTGCTATCTGTCTGTCCGTCCAACCTTTAAAAAGGCTGTATCATTTGAACTGGAATAGGTAGACGGCTAAAATCCTTACGAAATATGACTAATAAAAAATACAAAATAGCAAGTAAACAAGGGTTTTTTAAAGGTTTTTTTTTTTGTATTTTATTCATTATAAAATCGTTACTACAAATACAAGCGTGAAATTTAGTGTGATTTTAGTAATAATCCTATAATAAACTTCAAATTATAAAAACCAATTGGCTTACCAATTATGCATTTTTAAAAACCGACGAAGTTTAAATCGTACTCGCTTTAAGGAGTCCGAACTGAATGAAAAACTAAAACATTTTTCTGGTGCTTTTTTTGATGTTTTTGTTTGATATTAATAGGTATCATTATATTAGATTATAGGATTAGTACTATGTATTTAAATTGCTTCAAGCAGTAAAGCCGCCTAAGTGGTACAATTCAAATTTTCGTTATCTCTCCTGTAAGACAAGATACCTATGCATTTATTCAGAGCCCGCACAAGCAAGAAATAGGATATACAATACAAGAAAACATTAAAACTACATATTTTCTAATTACTTTTTAATATACCTACCTAGCTTGAATGCTGCAAAAGCTTTAAAAAATTCGCAGCGATGATGATACTGCCAGGCCATTAAGAAAAAGCGAATGCACCGTTGTATTATTCTTAATAAATATATTGTACACAGGCTAGCACATCAAGCTAGGCACTAGGGATGCATCGATACGCCTTTTTGCCGATACGATACCGATACTCTTATAAAAATATCGGCGATACCGATACCGATACCGATACGCGTATTGAATTCAAAAAGGAAGGTAGAATCAATAAACACAATTAATTAATAGTTTTAGTAAATCAAAATTAACATTTATAAGATGTTTATTTAAAAAACAAAGCATTATTAAGTTTTGCGGGCAAAGGCGATTTCGCAAGTCTGTTTGAATAAGACCTGCGGTGGAAAATAGTCTCTCAGATGCGACCGATGCCTCGTTTGCAACGAAATAGATGGGACAACACGCGCGTTTACATTACATTTTTAAAGCGCGAAATTTGAAAAGTATCGTTGAATCTGCCATAAAATATCGCCGATACCGATATATCGGCAAACCCGAAGTATCGCCGATATATCGGTATCGGTATCGGTATCGGATGCATCCCTACTAGGCACTTTGGACTTTGTACCGTTCTTATGCGCTATGCGTATGGATCAGAATCGAACTACGCGCTACACGTGTTTATCTCGATGTGCTGGCTTCTGTCAGTACAATATAGCACGTTTAATTGATTGATTGATTGATGATTATTTTGCTCGAGTGGAGAGATGTGGTGTTACGGATCCATCTGTGCACGAGTGAAACTCGCACTTAAGGCCATAAGATGGGTCAAATTCAATTCAAATTATTGAAAGACTGTGTTATGCTATCACCACGGAAAAAAATATTATATACTTAGAGTAATAAAAATCGATTTAATTGACTACAATTTTAAAAATATTACCACTTTTGATGTAAAAAAAAGTAGACCCTGTTTTTGGTATACATAGCAAAATTTCTCGAAAGCAAATGGTTAATTTTAAATTATACCAACACAGGAAAATCGGTAACTTTAAGACCTTTCATTTTAATTGAACACATTTTTTTAAAACTTATTCAAAAGTGATGAAAAGTAATAAAAACATGTAAAATCGAGAATTGGGCGTTCGGTTTCAACGTAACAGCCGCGTTGAAGCCCGCATTGATTTGAACCTTAAATGATTATACTTACGTTCGATATTATTGAAACACGTATCAATCTGCTCGGATTGAGTGATCGGCGCCCTAATCGGTTTTTAACATCCTCACCAAACTAGACATAATATTTCCCAAGTTCTATTTTGTCACCAATCTGTAAATAAAATTCAGCGCCCAACACGTTTCCTTACATAATTAGACGCTCAATTAAACATCATTCTGTATCACAAAAAATCGCGCCATATCCGATCCCATGCACAGGGTGTGTGTGTAAATAACGGGCAAACCGAATTAACCGCTCGGATGGAGGTCTATTCTGTTTGCGCCATCTACCGGCATACTCTGGCATACAGCGATGATTTATGCGTCTCACTCAGCGTAATCACTTCATTTTGGTTTTCTGTTTATTCCGCTGTGATGGTTGTATTTTAAGCCTTAATCCTCGGATTTAGGAGTGTGAGACAGTGACAGATTTCTCAAGTGTTGCCGCCTTGTGATGCGACTTGATTTTATTAGACGATTTTAATTAGAATTTGTGGGTATGTTGCGTATAATCGAAAGTATTTAAGGTCCGACTATAGCTGTTTATAATATATATTATTATATTTTTTTATTCATAATTGATAAGCCCTTGACATCATCTCACCTAATGGTGAGTGATGATGATGATGCTGAAGATGGAAGCGGGCTTAACAAGATATTATTATTTATTTTTTTCATTTTTATTTATCATTTTTTTAAATTGCATAATTTGCCGTTATAGAACATAATAGTCAAAACTGTCAGTATTTAGGCACACCCTGGACACTTCATACAACGGGCCAGAAATAAAATTTCAAAAATCGAGTGACGGAACAAACAAAATCACGGCGAAATCCCATACGTTCGACAACCAAACTGTAACCAATCTCAACCAATCTGGGCGACGAGGCAGTGAGGTCGGAATCTAGAGAGCGGCAGGGAGTGTTCATACTGTATGTTAGTAGGTATTCATATACTCGTAATACTTTGATTTAGGTTTGCTTTTACTTGATTTGAGGCAATAAATTTCTATTTGTTAACAACCCTTATGTGTTCCCACTGCTGGACAGCGGGACTCTTTCCAAACTGGGGAGGGTTAGGCCATACTCCACACACGGGGGCCATGTCCAGGTTGGTGAAGGTTGTAGGGGTAATGACGAACCCCACTGTCAGAAGTTTTTCATGCCGCCTATAAGGCATCTGGCACGAGTGCCATCTAGTGATAGCGACCGGCACCAACGGCTTAAAGAGACTTGCGAAGCACGGAAACGGTCTAGAAAAATGCCACTAACAGTCAAACCCATCTAGGTTATGACCGTGCTTCAGGGCAGTTAACCTGCGCGATCAACACAATCACGCAAATCACACTGACGTGTAGCTGACTACACGTGTCCTGCGAAGAAACAGTCGAGAAAAACGCCACTAACAGTCAAACCCATCTAGATAAAGACTGTGCTTCAAGTCAGTTGACCAGCGTGATTGACCTAAGCACGCAAGTTGCACTGAGCTACAACAGCTTCTATTGTAACAGTTTTATACAAAAAAAAAATATCTTCAAGAATAATGATGATGATGATGATGGTAGTGGTAGTGGTACCCTTCACGACGTATCTGTCGATGGCGGCACATTGGTTCTCCTCTTTGGTCCTAAAGCGACACTTAACATCTGCGGTGTATCAGAAACAGACTAAGAAGAAAAAACACAACAAAGACCAATGTGGCAAAACACGGCCAAGAAAATTATGAAGCTTTTGTAGACAAGTGGCTAGAAGACCCGACGCTAAAGGTAACTCCAAAAGACCAGGGCAAAGCAAAACTACCAGTACACATTCAAGGTGTAGCAAAATTGTTGTAGGACCCGTTAACCTGTGGCTTCTACTCATTACACTGACCAATTTTTCTCAAAGAACCCATAGTTTAATCTCAAAGTACCAAGAATTTGTCAATCAGCTATTCGATTTGTCGTCATCAATCATCATCATAAATCAGCCGAAAGACGTCCACTGCTGGACAAAGGCCTCCCCCAAGGATTTTCACGACGGCTGGTCCTGCGCTGCGCGCATTCAGCGGCTTCCAGCGACCTACACCAGGACGCCAGTACACCGTGTGGGAGGTCTTCCTACGCTTACTATAGGCCTCATAAAAAGGCTAAAAGTAACCCGAAGGGTAAAGGAGCGAGCTATGCTCGGAGTTTCCCTACGCGATCGAATCAGCAATTAAACCAAAGTTTTTTTTATTTTTGTTTATTCTCAAGTGGTATAAGCCCCTGGCATCATCTCACCTGATGGTAAGTGACGATGATGTCGAAGATGAAAGTGAGCTTACCAAGATTCCCCAACGCTATGGGGATCTGGTTATCTTATCTTCAAGCCGGAACACATCAATGTTGTTAACACTGTGATGTTTGGCGGCAAGACTTAGATAACATGGTGGTAGCTAGCCAGGCGAGCTTAGAAAATGTCCTACCACCAACCAAACCGAGTCTTACAAGTTGACCCCGCCGGGAATCGAACTCGCGACCTCCTGGTGTGAAGCGAATGGACTAACCATTACGCCACGGAGGCGGTTAAGTAACCGAATCTCTAAACTTCAGTGGCAGTGGGCAGGTAATAGCTGGTAGAATAGATGACCTTGGGGGAGTAAATATCCCTAATGGCGACCGCGCACCGGAAGATCTATTTGTATTAAGAGACAAAATTTTATTATGGGTTTTTTTTGGATAAATTGTTGGGTATCGTTGGACCCAGTAAGGATCGCGGGAAGCCACTGGATGCGGGCAGCGCAGAACCGGTCGTCGTGGAAATCCTTGGGGGAGGCCTTTGTCCTGCAGTGGACGTTTTTCGGCTGATATGATGATGATGATGATGATGAGTAGAAGCCTCAGGCATCTACAATCCCTGTATAATGACAGCGGCCAATCTCCAACTCCATCGTAAAGAGCAACTCAATTATTATTGTTTATGTTTCATTCAACTTTGCGTTGTGTAAAATTACTTTTGATATTCAAAACGAAATCTGTTCCAAACAAAATGGATATTGGGTGCCTTCGACCTATATAACAGCTATGGACCGGCCCTATCCGTACATTAATCTCGTAAAAAAATGAGTAAAATAATCATAATCATTTGCTGCAAGGATTTTCTTATCAGAAATAAGTAATGCCTATTGTATTACACTATAAACTGTTAAATAAATAAATAACATGGAAGCATGCGACTTTTTAAAGTGAAAACTTATTTAGGCGCGCTGGGCATTTTTAAAACGGGAAAAACCATTGAACTCGCGACACCGTCACCGACACCGTACCAGGAACACTCGCAGGGGCAAAACTTTTTTTAACCTGGTCGTCCGCTAGGAACACTTGGAGGGTCAAAACTTATAAAACTGTAAAAAGTTTTCATTTCTGTCGGCACTCCCGGTTAGTTTAGGTTAGGTTTTTTTATAAGTAATTTTATAAAATATAATTAGAATTGTTTTATTTACGAACTAAAAATGATGCCGACACCTTAATTCGTGTGATTATCAGAACATACGAGCGTGTGACCTCTTGGCCTTCGAAAGGCAGACTGAGTTGAATTTTAGGAAATATATTTAGAATTGTTTTACATAATGTTTACTTACGAACGAAAAATTATGCCTTCACCTTAATTCGTGTGATTATCGGAACATACGAGCGTGTGAAGTCTTGGCCTCCGAAAGGCCGACTGAGTTGAATGCACACATTATGTGGCATCAAAACCGTTGTTTGTGTGGGCCGGTCCGTAGGTGTTAATTGGCCGAAGTTTCATGCAGTAAAGCCTATCGTCACGTTTCTGTTTTACGTCACTGCAAACAATTTTGCAACAAACTCGTCCTCTATTCATTTATTCATCGACACGACTGGCACTGGTACAAAAGGATGACGAATGCTAGTCATCCGAGTTACTTTTTATCATCTGTCAAAAACGACATTCTGTTCTAAAATGCTTGTAATACCTAGGCGTGACGTCATAGTTTTGCAGCGTCATTGATGTACTCATTTTGTGATTTTGGTGAATTAAAAATCGAAGACTTGATGGAAAACAAAACGAATAAGGTTTTCCCAAGTTTAAGTAGGAGGGCAATTTAGTGATCAAGAGTTCATAATTGATTTCTGATGCTGTCGTCATCCCTACACAGGCATATTCAATCATTTATTTTTAGGGTTCTGTGTCCAAAGGTGAAGGAACTATTTCACTAAGCCTACCTGCCCGGCCTTTAAACGGAAGTATGTTTAAAACCGTTAAAAGCTACGAATTGAACAAAGAACAATAACAAATCTGTGCATTAATACTTTTTATTTAAAAAAAAGCAAATCAGTTTGATAGAACCACCAGACGGACACGAAAAAGTTATTTTAAAAATATTTTTTTTTGAATAGTGTGAAAGTTAAATAATTTTCAATGCTTGATTGATATGATAACAAATCTGTGGATCCATACTTTCATTTAAAAAAATAAGCAAATCGGTTTAATAGAACGACCGGACTGACTTAAAATAGATTTTTTTTTGAGAAAGGCGAAAGTTAGGTAATTTTCAATGGTTGATAACAAATCTGTGCATTAATACTTTTTTTTTTAAATAAGCAAATCAGTTTGATAGAACGACCGGACGGACTCAAAACAGTTTTTTTTTGTGAAGGTCGAAAATTAGGTCATTTTCAATGCTTGATGACAAATCTATGCATCGATACTTTTCATTTAAAAAGTAAGCAAATCAGTTTAACAGAACCACCGGACGGACTTGAAATAGATAAAAAATATATATATATATATATTAGAAGGGCAAAAGCAAAATATATGTATTAGTACTAACATACAGTATGGACACTTCCTGCCGCTCTCTAGATTGCGACCTCACCCCTTCGTCACCCAGATTGATACAGATTGGTTACAGTTTGGTTTTCGAACGTATAAGATTTCACCGTCATTTTGTTTGTTACGTAATTACTTTTTTGAAATGTCATTTCTGGCCCGTTGTATGAAATGTCCAGGGTGTGGCAAAAGTTAGTTCATTTTCAATGCTTGATAATAAATTTAAGCATCAATACCTTTTATTAAAAAATTTAGAAAATCGGTTCGATATAACGGCCGGATAGACTCGTATTACATTCTAGGAGGATGACATGAGGGACGCGCACGTTACGCGAGCGGCCAGCTTGATGACAAATATGTTCATCAAGACCTTTCATTAAAAAAAAAGTGTGTGTGTCAGCTGCGACGCACGACTGGAGTTTACTACTTAAGTACGATTGTCTAAACAGGGCACAAAACAGGGCTTGACTTTGGTTTTAAGTTTACTCTGCACAGTTTTTATAACTGATGATTCCAATTTCCGGCCTCTTTTCATAGCTGATGTGTCAGGTGTTTTAGCTCCCATGATCACAGCTACTAATGATCCATCTGATGTTTGGCAGTGACTAACATCATATGCTTTGGATGCGGTTATGGAGCATATCTTAGGTCATACCATAAAGGGCTCTTACATTGGTTTCAAGTTGACACTTCAATTAAATCAAGAGCATTTTTGTTAAGTTTCTCTTGTAATGTTTCTAGTAATTTGTTGAAACCATTCTTTATATCATCACTCGCTTGAATAAGGAAATGATGAAGTGAAAACTGTCGAACAAAACTGTGTTTAAAGTCGTTCTGATACTTCAACAGTTCACAATTCATAATTCTCTTCTTTTATGCTTCTTGAAGAAACTCGTGGAAAAGGTTTGTGCTGGTTTCATGATGTGGAGCTGTTTTTTTTTGTAAATTTGATCTACAGTGACTTATTTCATAGTAGTCCCTACTCTTGAGAGGATGATTTGTTCCAGTAACATTCAACCTCGGTGCAGGAAAGTTCGTCACTGTGACGATGGGTCCACATTAAAAATGGCACTGCATGCTTACAACCACCAGCTGAAGCTGCACAGTCCAAGCACTGGCAACTGAAGATTTCACCTTTAGTCTCGTCTATCACCATAGTGACTTTGTATGAACTAGCCCTCACTTTGTGCTCGGGGCATATCTTGCAATTGAGTGTGCAAAGTCCTGATCCACGACGTAGTTGCATGTACCCAATAGCGACGTCACCATAAGATTCTCGTGCAGCCCTGAAAATGCAAACTAATTACTTACTGTAAACAAAATTTATTCTTTATAACCTAAAAAACTACTACTGAAAGAAAGACTTTTATTTCGCCTTCGCAGGATAAAGGTTACTTACGTAGGTAGTGTTATATTATTTTATAGTACTTACATTGCTGTTTTTACATTTCTCAGCTCTGCAGAATATATATCGGGGTTATTTTTGAAGAACATTCCAACCATGATTGCGTCCACTTTGGGCAAGTTTCTGCTATCTGCTTTCACAAAACTGACATCCATGATAGAGTGGAATACCAAATTATACGATGGAGGTTGTAAAATATCACAAATTTTCACGATCATATTTTAAAATCTTATTTAAACAGATCAAAAATCGTAAGACTGCAACAATGACAGATCTGATTACTGTGTGTGTGTTGTGACGTCATCTTAGATTCAGCCAATCCTGACTGTTTTGTATTACGTGACAAAGCTGCGCACAATATTATAGGTTGCGCGCGAAAAATGTAACGCGATCACTAGATTTACTCCTCATATTTTTTTCATGCCGGGCGTCTTATATCAAAATCGATTCTAAAGGAGTAAACTCTAAAAACAAATCAGTTGGCTAGAACGGCCGGACGGACTTGCATTAGATTTTACAAATTCTTTTAATATACTGGTGTAATACTTTAAGGTAGGCTTGTACTCAATGAACAACTTTTTTTCTACAGCTTTGCTGGTGTCCCTAATTTTTTTTTGGGTTTTTCATACAAGTCGGTCTGTTGATTGGCCGATTTTGTATGCAAAGTATTTTTTTTTAAAATTGATTACAGGTTTCTTGGAGAAACTTGTTCAATTTGACGAGAGGAATCAGACCTTAAAGTATCACTGCATCTTTATGCTACACCTTGTATAGACTAGGAGGACTCGTGATGATCCGCAGCATTTTTTTATTTCTATTTAAAATGACGTCGAGGGTGCGCGGTGGGTAAGCCGCGAGCGGCTCGCCATCAATGGTGCGCGATGAGGCAACCCGCAAGCGGCTCGCCATCGAGGTTGCGCGTTGTGGGAGAATTTGCGCGTTGAATTTTCATCTATTTATTCTGTGTTCTGTTTAATTGCATGCCGTCATTGAAAAAACACATTTATGACACTATTATTTAAATTTTCGTAGGCACATCTATTTTTTATCCACAATTGGTGACCCTTGGTATCATCTCACCTGATTATAAGTGACTATGATACCTAAGATGGAAGCGGGCTTACCAAGATTCCCCAACGCAATGGGGAAATGGCCATCTTCATGCTGAAACTCATCAACGTGATTTCTTTTTAAATTATTAAGTAATTATTAGAAATGCAGATTTTAATCTTTAACTATCGATATCGCTACATTAAAAGCGTCTGCTGTAGATAATCATTTTTTTGCCGTATTTGTAACTAACTGTCCTTAGAAAACTACTCCTGTTTGGTACAACGGGCAACGAGTGATACACGTGCTCTATAATCGTAGCTTATCTATTACTTAAAGATCGAGGTGTAAAAAAAGTAAAAAAAAAA
Source organism: Coleophora flavipennella (assembly GCA_947284805.1). Lineage (NCBI taxonomy): Eukaryota > Metazoa > Arthropoda > Insecta > Lepidoptera > Coleophoridae > Coleophora > Coleophora flavipennella. Next base: position 5,480,936 of record OX369290.1, on the reverse strand, counting down.
CATTATCTAAAAAATGTAACAGACACAATCACATAATAAACGCAATGAATTATTCAATTTTGCGTGTGTGTGAAATGTAGGAAGGAAGAAAAACGTGTTACTTATCTACATACGTGCGGTTGACAAGTAACAAATGAGCTACGGCAGCCCGTATACATGCGTTTAGTGATGGGCTCTGTAGTCTCGGAGTTAAGTATCGATCTTTGTACATTTTTTTTAATTAAAAATTTGAGTGCGTTTGACTGCACCTCACTTGATGGTAACCCACGCCGATACAGCCGAGGATGTAACACGCAAACTCAAACAGTGGCTATTCACTCTCGACTTGAAGATTCCTAAATTATACGAATGGGGGAATACGACGCCGGCAGGGAATTCCACTCCTTGGTCGTTCGCATACTGAATGAAGAAGCAAAACGCTTCGTACGTAACGGTGGAACATTAACGACAAAGGGGTGGAATCGCCCTCCGCGCCAGTTTTCAAGTGAAAACATCTGGGCTTTGCTGAGAAACAGCTCTGCACCGACTGTGGGATCACAGTCGCACCATATTTATGCTGATTCGAGAACCAAACTGTTAGCTGAAACAAGATTAGAATAGAATAAAAAAATCTTTTATTTAGAGCACATACAAACTATAGAAATAGACCATAAAAAATGGCTGTACTGTGCACCAAGACGGTACTGACTCAACATAAATGCTGCAGTATACTCTGCAGCGCTGTTATTGTACCAAAAACCAGTTTGGCAAACGAACACACGCTCTTCACAACATGTTTAAAAATAAATTTAATTTGAAACAATAAGAAACATTAGATTTCAAATTGGAGGTACATATAAGAACGAACAAATTATATCGATGTTAAACAAAACACAACTGTGTTCGATTGTATGTATGCCTAGTATGTCCATTGTGCTTGAATCAGGCGTAAGCAATATGATAAGATTTAAATAGGTCAAAGTAAATATCGGGTACCTATTTGTTTGTTTGTTTGTAAACTCTTTATTGTACAACAAAATATACAATTATTTATACATAATAGCAGTAGCATGCACAAAGGCGGACTTATCTAAAACTGGGATCTTGGTCAGCCAACCCTTAATTACTGAAAGGAAAAATTTGAAAGTAAAATATTTATATTATTGTTGTTTTAGTAAATGTATACTTTTGTTTTGTATTATTTTGGTAATTGGATTGTTTGTTTAATGTTTTTGTATCTAAAGTTGTGAATAAAACTCTAAATGTGTCAAAAAACGATATTTTTTTGTGTTAAATGGTGTGAATGAAAACTCAAAAAGTTTAACTTATTTTCATGTTTATTTTCACATTAACGATGGAACTAAAAAATATGTAAATACCTTTAGGACAGTAAAATCAATACGGTAAAAATTGGTTGTCTGTAAATTCGGTTTACGGACGATAGTTTAACGTGATAACGTCATAACGTAACGGGACAATGAGCGTAACGGGACAATTAGTCAAGTTTTTCGTGCATGCAGCCGGCGTCCATCGATTTATTAGACGTTGTCACGTCAAAAAAATTATAAAATTTTTGAAGACTATCACATAATAAGAGTTTAAAATTCGTTGTACAACGAAACATTTTGCCAAAATGGTTATTCTAGTGTCATTATCAATCATCATGGCAGCGAAACGACGTCCACTGCTGGACAAAGGTCTCCCCTAAAGATTTCGTTTAGTGGAATTCCTGCCTACACTACGTCTTCCAGTGTGCGGTTACTACTCGAGAACTTTACTACACCAACAGCTATGTGCCCCGCCCCCTGCCACTTAATTTTAACGTTTCTGTAAGCTATATTGTGTCCGTTACCTTGGTTCTACTACGGATTTCTTCATTTATGATTCGATCAATTTTAAAAACTTTGAGCTTCATCGCCCTATAGGTAATTTTGAGCCTTTTTATTTAAGAGGCCCATAGTAAGAGACCATAATGTACTTAAAATCGATTCCAAAATTTATCGATATCGACATAATAATATGTTAATAATTGCACATCACTAACACGCGTTACGCGTACCCGTATCTCGAACACCTTTGTTTCTTCTCAAAAAAGGGATTAATCTTCAAACAGAAACCTACCTAATAACGTACTCGGGATGTTTTCTCGATATTCCTTCCGCCGTACGACGTCATCGTTACAGGCATGATAAAGGAGCTACATTTGACTAATAGCAGAGATTTTTTCAAGGGGCTTGTTTTTGAAGGCCCTTTTTAAAAAGCTATCGAAGGACGAAAGATGAGAGATCAAAGAAAAATCTTCAAGAACATGATCGAAAGCTTGATTGATATATACGCGCTTTTGTTTGTACCATGGTAATTACTATTAAATATGCATTTGCGGCTCCATGGTGGAGGTCAATTGGCATCACGCTCTGAGTTGCTGTCGATGTGCAGGTAGATTTCCGAGGCACCACACCCTCAACGATATCGTCCGCAGGGCACTTGTGTCTGCAAACGTCCCAAGTGTGCTTGAACCAGCCGGCTTCTGTCGCACGGATGGCAAGCGTCCTGACGGCTTGACTTTGATCACACTCTGGACACTTCATACAACGGGCCAGAAATGCCATTTCAAAAAAGGAATGACGGAACAAACAAAATGGCGGCGAAATCCTATACGTTTGTGAACCAAACTGTAACGATTCTGTATCAATCTGGGTGACGAGGGGGCGAGGTCGCAATCTAGAGAGCGGCAGGGAGTGTCCATACTGTGTATGTTAGTACTAATATATATACTTTGCTTTGATGCCGTGGTGGAACGGGAAGTGCTTACTGTGGGATGCAACCTGCGTAAGTACTTTCGTCACTAGCCACTTGGGACGCACGATAAATGTTCCCGGGGCGGCTGCAGAGTTTGCGGCCATTGGAAAGGAGGATAAGTATAGCCCACTTGGAGACAAATACCTCTTTAGTCCATTTACGGTGGAGACAGCGAGGAGCTGGAGTGTGGAGTCACGTCGAATCGTGACGGAGATAGGGCGTCGCCTAGTTCAGAGTGGCTTTGGACCGTTCCTGGTGCAGAGGCTGCCCATAGCCATTCAGCGTGAAAATGCAGCTAATCTTATGGGCACCTTTGCACCGGGGATGAGAAGGAACGGGTTATTTTAGGTAGTATAAGTGTTTTATTTTTGATATTATAATTGAGGTGCTTTATAATAGGTATTGTAATAATCACTCAGCGCTCGAGCACGCCTGCGACCGGTTCTGCGCACTGTCAATAAATAAACCATTTCCGTGAGCTATCTGTGTTACGTAACCTACAAAGTAAACTGAACCTTATTCTGTGTGTGTTAAATACCGTTTCTCCGTTGAAAAAATTTAATTAAAAATGTTGTGCAAAAAGTGCAATGAGATACTAGGTGTTGATAACGTATTGTGTTCCGAGTGCAATGGTCGTTATCATTTTGGATGCTCTGGACTTATGGAAACTACGTACAGGAAAATGACTGCTGATAGGAAAGCCGCCTGGCGCTGCATCACATGCCGTCAACCTCCAGCCGAAACAGAGCCCGTGTCCCTCGCCGACATTGTGCAGGCACTGAAGGGCATCACAGGCCAGATCAGTACTCTACAACATGGTCTTAAAACAGCCAACCAGGGAATAACTAGCATCGATTCAAAAATGACTGCTCTCGAAAACCGTCTGGATAACCTTTACTCGCGACTTACCCTCATTGAAAAAAAAGTTGATGGTTTTTCATCCCTTGAAATTAAGATAAACGAAATGGAAAACGAAATCCTTGCACTGAAGAGGGTGGACCAGGAGAGAGACCAGTTTAGTAGGATGAACAATATTTAAATTAGCGGCGTACCCTTGAAAAGCGGTGAAAATCTCACATCAATTCTAAGTGACATCTCACTCAAGATCGGCTTCCAGCTTCGCGACACTGATGTTGACACCATACATCGAGTTAGGAGATTCTCCTCCCAAGATGATCATAAGCAAGGTTCTCCCAGGCCACCTGCTATAATCGTTCGCTTCTGCCAGCGGCGCCGCAAAGACGAACTGGTGGCTGCCGCGCGGGCCCGCCGCGGGCTCACCACGGCCGACGCCGGCCTGCCGGGCCCCGCCACTAGCATCTATGTGAATGAACATCTTACACCGGCCAACAAACTGCTGTTGAAACAGGTCCGGGACCGCAAAACCGAGCTGAGCTATGCCTACTTGTGGGTCAAACAGTGCAAAATATTGATGAGGAAAGACGATAAGTCCAAAGTGTGCGTAATCTCTGATCAATCTGATCTTAGGAAACTAAGGTGACTTTATGGTAAGAATTACGTGTATTTCGTTATCTATGTTACTAAACATAATCTACATACTAGTAAATCCCTAAGATTAAACTTAACTTTCTGGGTCACCCAAACCTGTACTACTAATTTAAACTCGTCTAAAAATACTATTCAAGCTGACTTAATTGTATTTGTTTACATAAATTTAAAATGAAACCAACAATCCTTAATATTTACTACCAAAACGTTCAAGGGTTATGGACAAAATCTCATTCTTTCTTTTCTAATGTTATAAAATCCCATTACGACATTATTTGTATTACCGAGGCGTGGTTAAACGATGACTTTTTTAGTAGTGAATATTTTGATAACCGTTACAATGTATTTAGACGAGATCGATCGAGGCAAGGGGTGGTGCGGGGCGGCGGAATAGCTGTCGCGGTGCGCAATGACCTTTGCACCGTCCGGCGTGATGAGTGGTGCGCCGCGCCGGAGCACGAGGAGCTGTGGCTGACCGTGTCGCCCGCACCGGCGAGTGTGCGCGCCCCCCGCGCGTCCGCGCCTCCTTCCCCGCCGCACCACTGCGCTAGCGCATCGCGCCGCGCGTCCTTGCCTCAAATACATATGATACATATATATTTGAAATGCATAATAAACATTCAGTCCGCAAAATAACTACTTGAGCGGCAAGATTTCATGATTGAGCGGCAGAAAAACATGTCTATAAGCAGTATATTTGATTGGTATGCATATTTAAAACATGGTGAGCAAAATAACTACTTGGATTGCGTTTTTGTTGAAAAAGGGGCGTAGCCCCCGCCACCCATTTAAACCCCCAACAAACCTTCGGGATCCCAGGGGGATGTGGGAGTATCAGGGCGGGGAAAGCACGCGGGTCCGACTTCGTCGACAACTCAACACTGTAGGAAGAGTGTGGTACGGGGAGTTCTAAATGGAAGCGGGAGCGAGCGAAGCGAGCTCGGACTTGCGGAGCACCCCGACTCGGATCCGATAGGTTCGGAGACTGTGCGGGGAGGCGAGCTAAGCTCAAGGTTTAACATGAGAACACAGAAGTAGGAGCCCCGAAGGGGCTCCGTCGACCACTCAACACTGTAGGAAGAGTGTAGTACGGGGATGTTTAAAATAATTACAGCCATCCAGAATGACATAAATTGCTGATTGATTTTGAAATGTTTGCTGACCATGAGTTGCTGACCAATTAGCTATTTCTGCTCACCGATTATATTTTTCTGCTCACAGAAATAACAATACTATGCTAACCATTTAATTGACACCCAATACATATTGCCTGTGCTTATTTCTCACATAACTATAATCATTTACCCTCTGTACAGTGTTTCTTAGATAATGCTAGTACATTAATACAAAATAACCCAGATGATATATTTATTTTACTAGGGGATTTTAATATAACAAAGGCATTATGGAGTTTTGACGTATTTTCTTCCTATTTAAACATATCAACAAATAATGATAATTTGGCACGAATTTTATCTGAGTTCTTGGAGTTTACTGGACTGAAGCAATATAACTCCCACTTAAATAGTAACGGCCGCATCCTAGACCTAGTTATGACCAATTCTAAATGTTCTGTTGACTCCTGTCTTTCTCCACTCACACCAGAAAACCCCCACCATAAGTCATTGGACATAAATGTGGATCTGCAGCTCTCTTCGTATTTACCACAATTGCAACAAAATAATTCGCATAAGCCTATAATATTTTATGCTGGCAACTATGAAGAGATTAGTAAGGCCCTCTCTGAAACCGACTGCTCTTGCCTCGATCTCTTTGGCACGGAGGAATCAGTAACTCACCTTTATTCTATATTAAACGCATTGATTTTAAAACACCACATAAACAAATTTGTTCTAGAAATGGATATCCCGCTTGGTTTTCTCACGCTCTGATTAAACTAACAAAACATAAACTATCAGTTCATAAAAGATGGAAAACTTACAAAAATCCCTTAGATTATGCTGAATTCAGCTATTTAAGACAAAGAGAGCATAAATTAGAATCTGATTGCTATAGAGGTTTCGTATCAATTGCCGAAGATAAAATACGCCGTTGCCCTAACTATTTCTGGTCCTTTGTTAAATCAAAATTCCCAGTTAACAGCATTCCTAGTCAAATGTCCTATAACAACCAAACGTCTCAAGATGGAGAAGAAATTAGTAATCTGTTTAACAAATATTTTAATTCAGTTTTTATTAAAGACTCATCAATCTCATCATCAGCTGGTGTTGATCCATCAGCTTTGGAGGAAAACATTTGTGACAGCCCTATTGATATGTGCTCAGTCGATATCTCGCAGGAATTGGTTACGAAACTTCTGAAGCAGGTTGATGTAAACAAGGGTGGCGGCACTGACCTTATTCACCCCCTCTTCGTAAAAAGCTGTGCAGAGGAACTTGCTATACCAATCACAAAAATTTTCCGTAAATCACTTTCTGAAGGTCGTTTTCCTAACAAATGGAAGACTGCACTGATTACCCCCATTTTCAAAAGCGGGGATTCACACTTAGTCACAAATTATAGGCCAATCTCCAAACTTAATATATTTGGCAAAATTTTTGAAAAAATTATAACTGATAAAATTACCAGTATAGTATCCAATCACATATCTTTAAACCAACACGGTTTCTGTCGAGGAAGAAGCGTTGAAACTAATCTCATGACGTTTTCAGATTTCATATTAAACAAAATGGGATCTGGATGTCAGGTGGACGCCGTGTATACCGACTTCTCCAAATGTTTTGATAAAATAAATCATAAAAGACTAATATATAAGATTCAGAGACTAGGTATACACGGTGACCTCCTGAGATGGATAACATCTTACATAAGTAATAGAAGCCAAGCTGTTGCGCTTAAAGGGTTCAAGTCCGGCTTCCTGCCAGTACCATCTGGAGTCCCGCAAGGGTCCCATTTGGGACCTTTACTCTTTATTTTATATGTAAATGACATGAATGCCTGTTTTAAAACCTCAAAACACATTGTATACGCCGATGATACTAAAATTTACAGAGCCATAATGTCAGAAGCAGACTGCGAAGAAATGCAGAGTGAACTAGACACTTTTAACGAATACTGTAAAAATAACGATCTCTTCCTGAATCATGAGAAATGTTTTATCATCAGTTTCTCACGTAAACAAAAACCTGTTAATTATGACTATAATATAGCTGGTAAGCAGATACGCAGGGTCACTTACATTAGAGATTTAGGAATAACCCTCGATTCACAACTTAATTTTAATATGCATATAGATAATGTTTGTAAAAAGGCGTACAAAAGTCTCGGTATGATCTTACGCATTAGCAAACCTTTTAAGCGTTCTCTAACTTACAAAATATTATATTTCTCCTATGTTAGAAGTACACTGGAATTCGGTAGTGTCATATGGAATTCTCAGTACCAAGTACATAAAGACCGTCTTGAGAGAATTCAGAATATATTTCTTAAGTCTCTGTGTTATAGAACCGGTATATATTTTGAAAATTATATTGAATCCGCTCGCCATCACAGTGTCCTATCTCTTAACAGTAGAAGAACATACTTAGATGCTATCTTCTTCTATAAAATTCTAAATAATATTATCCAATGTCCAAATTTATTAGAGAAAATACAATTTAAAATTCCGTACCCCTTCGTTCGACCCCGTCATGAACTTTTCCATGTCAGCTATGCCCGTACTAATTATACAAAACACTCATTTTTTAGACGAGTTTCAAACTTCTATAATAAAAATCTTAAACATGTTGACCCTTTTCAAAATTCGTTAGGTCGTTTTAAAAAATTAGTTATCACAGAATTGTAAAAAACTTTTCAATTAATCTTCAGTATCAAAAACAAATCGTAAATTGCAGTATTAAACTATAAATAACCTTTCATTAGTGATTAACTCTCTTGGAACATGTAATTAAATAGTTTAAGTCTGGAAAGCACCGTAGTGCATTATGTTTTTTTAAATTGAATGTACCCTTTAATTTTTGTCTATTTTAATAACAATCTTACGCCTGTAGCTCAAATGCTCAAAAACAATATTTAAAGTTACTTTTTTATATAAATATTTGTCATTGTGCTCAAAACTGTAAATTTTTTTTTTACTTTAATTTATGAACCTCCAGGTCTATTTATAACTAAATGTATATAATTAAACAATATATGTATGACTGTTTGTGTTCTAACAAATAAATAAAAAAAAATAATAAAAAAAAATAGTGTAATACTAGCTTTTGCCCACGGCTTCGCCCGCATGGACATCGTTCTTAAGAGTGTCTCCGAGGGTGAGTGGTGCGCAAGCCGCAAGCGGTTCGCGAGCGTGGACATGAGTTTTTTCTGGATCCCTCAGGAACTATATCTGGATATGCTAGTTAGTAAATTATGTCATTTCCCACCCCCTCAAACATGTCTGTGCAAAAAATATCAACAATCCACTGTCCCGTTGCTATTTTAAAGAAATTAAACAAAAAAGGCAGGAACTGCATCGGGCTATGCCATTTTCACGTGATAAATGACCTTCCCAGTAACACAGGCTACCTGCATGCCAAATTTCATCAAGATTGGTCAAGGTGTTGAAGCGTGAAAAGGTAAAAAACAAAAAACACATTTTCACAATTAAAATATTAGTAGTAATATTTTTAATTTGTATACTAATATTAATTTCAAGATTTTTCTACATATTACTTCTTAACACAAGTTCTTTTTTAACCCACAATAGTTGGTAAACATTACGTCACGGAGGCGGTTAAATGGTGTAATCCTATAACCCAAACTGAGATGTGCAAAGTAAATATATATTTTTTTTTAAATAAGGGGGAAAAAATAGGAAAATAAAAAAAAAGTTTTGCAAACCTTACCGTGTTATATCTTCTATAATATAATAAAACTGTAACGGGGCCGTGTCTGTACATGTAATATTTTTGGAAAATAATAACTGTGGTGGATATTACTAACGATACAGAGGCCAAAACAACAACTTTTGGAATGTTTGTCTGTCTGTCTGTCTGTCTGTCTGTCTGTATGTTCGCGCATCACGCAAAAACTACCAGGCCGATTTTGATGAAATTTTGTATGGTGGTTCCTTATAACCCGGGGTAACATATAGGATACTTTTTATCCCAGAAAATTCAAGAGTTCCCGTGGGAAAATCAAAAGTATTCATTTATAGAATGGCTCACCACGCAAATGTGGCTTGACCTATTACAATAAAATTTTACACGTTGATATCCTTATCGCGAACTAAAACTGGGACATTGTGAATGCAAAAAAATTAGGGTTCCTACAGGAATGCAAAAAATTTTATCTTTAGAATGACTCAACGTAACAATATGAAACCTTTACATTGGGATGGGGTGTTTTGACCATCATTGTATAGGCGGGTATTCTTTATCCCGGAAAACTAAAAGGTCCCGTGGGAAATTATCTATCGATACTTACAATAATAACAATAGAGTACTTTTCCCCATATTAGCTACACATACCACACATTATAATCATAGCAGCAGAATGTCAATAGATGGCACTGCAGGGATATTAAAACGCACTTAAGTTGTATTAAAACATTAAAATATTATTTCATACTTTTGAGTGGATTTCTTTTATGTATTTTTCAGCATACATACGCTACTTTAAACTCTGGAACTATGGTACGTAGCGATGTGTTTCATAGACGAACAGAGAGGTATTTTTTTACAGATTCCAATCGTGTAAAAAAATAAAAACACATAAATCGAGTTTAACATCTTTTAACAGGAGGCACAGATATGGGAACTCTTCTGACGGCGACTATTTGCGTGTGGCAGTTGCTCTCCGCCTGCAATATCAATATCTGTGAACCTCATCAATGTATTTGCGGGTCCTCGGTGGAGGCAATTGGCCATCACTCACTGAGTTGCAGTCGTGTTTGTGAAGATTATCACGTCACCAATTCCTTAATAACCTCACTCGGAGGGTACTGGTCTCGGCCAGATAGAATATTCCATCTTTGATGCAGCCGCCGACCGGGCTTTAGGCGATCTGATGGCAAAAGGCCGGAGGGTTTAATCAGGTGCTATGGCAGAGAGGAACGTGTCTGCTTTGGGAAGCCACTTTTTCTGCCTCACTCCTCATCCGTACGGTACTGCTGCTCAATTTGCGGTGAGAAAGAAGCAAAATAAGTACTCGGTCTTGGAGGCAAATTACTGCTTTGTGCCGCTGGTCTGTGAGACAACCGGCTGCTGAACCCTCAGAGGCCTTTGCCTTCATAAAAAAGATTGGCCTTCGTCTTCGAGAGAGGAGATGTGACGTGAGATCCTACCTGCTGCTAAGGTTGTCTATTGCCATCCAGCGCGGCAACGAGAAGTGCGTCTTGGGCTCCTTTGGAGCTGATACGACTCGAGGATTTGACCCATATAAATATTGTTAGGAAATTTTATTACTAGATTGATACCTATAATGATTTGAATTAGTTTTTTGATAATATTTCATCATATCAGTTTATATACGTCCCCACCAAGGGGCTCGACCTGCCCTGAGTTAGGGCGATCTGGCCTTAGACGATCACGCGGGCCCATTGCGGGTTGATTGACTTCACACATAAGCTTCGAATTTCTTCGCAGGCGTGTGCAGGTTTCCTCACGATGTTTTTCTCACCGTAAGAGCGTCGGATAAACGTACATACCAGTATGAAATCGATATTCGTATAGATATTGGTAAGTGGCAGGATTCGAACCACGGCATTCCGGACAGGAGGTAGTGGCCCTAACCGTTTTGCCACCGACATCCTTACTTTATATTATAAATGTAAAAATGTGTTTGTTTGTTTGTTACCTATTCACACTTCAACACCTCTACCAATCTTGATGAAATTTGGCATGCAGGTAGCCTGTATCATCATTACAGCTCATATACGTCCCCACCAAGGGGCTCGAGCCTACCCTGAATCAGGGCGACTAGGCCTTAGTCAACCACGCGGGCCCAGTGCGGGTTGGTCGACTTCACACACAACCTTCGAGTTTCTTCGCAGGCGTGTACAGGTTTCCTCACGATGTTTTCCTTCACCGTTAAAGCAATCGGTAAGTATGTACGTAAGTTTTTGAAAAACTCATTGGTACATTGGCCGTCCAGATTTGAACCCGGTACCCCTGGTTAGATGGACCGAGTCGTTACCGGTTGAGCCACCGACGCTTTTTTTTTTCAGCCTGTATCACTGGGAATGAAATAGTCAACCTTTTATCTGTGGAAATTATCATAGCCCGATGCAGTTCCTGAGGAAACTAAAACAATACTCTTTGTTCGTTTTATTTAAAATCGTAACGAAAAAATGGATTGGTGTGATTTTTAGCACAGAGATGAGGTGGAAAATGATATAATTTACTAATAAGTATATCTTGACATAGTTCCCGAGGGATCTGGGGACAACTGTTTTCTACGCTCGCGCACGTCGGTGGCGTCGCAACGGAGCAACGGATTTAAGTGATTTTTTGTATATAATTTGTTGAGGGGCTGGGAAGTGACAAAGACTGCTAATCCGAATAGCCCAATACAGTTCCTGAGGTACCTGGAAAAAACTCATGTCCACGCTTGCGAGCTGATTGCGACTCGCGCACCACTCACCCTCAAAAAGAGTCATAAAAGCTATGTCCACGTGGGCGAAGCCGCGGGCAAAAGCTAGTATCAAATATAAGGGCTCGTTATGAGGATCTCAAGTATATATTTTTTTATTATTGTAAATTAATTATTTTTGATTTATTTTATTCATGAAAGAAGACGAAAATTGACCATTCTCTCTGATCTCCGAAACTACTTAACCTAAAATTCTGAAAAAAATACAAAATATATTTAATTATTTGTAGATTACAGGAAAACCTATAAGAATTCTATGAATTGAAAATAAAGCGGTAAACTCAATATAATACTTTCACTTACGGAAAATATTTCACTAAAACACCACTAGATAGCATTTCTAGTATTTTTCTGTTGCTCGCGTTTGTTTCTTTTGTTTGTCATGTGAATAGGTATCATTGTTATAATTGTGTGGGGAGGTGTGGTGGTACGGAACCCTCATACCGCAAGTCCAACTCGCACTTGGCCGGTTTTTTTTTTAAATGTTAGTACTAGTCGTGAAAAGGTTTATAAAAAAAAAACTCCGCGACCTGCTTACTGTAGAATCCCCAACTTATGGGTCTTACATAATTTTTGTTTCATCCTGTATTCATGGGTTCGTAGTTTTCGGAATACCCCTTAAAAACATTCACCCTCTTTTCAACACAGCGTAGATTATACGCTCACATAATTACAACGTTAATCAATCATCGTAATATCATAAGGGTCTAAAGCCTCGTTCGCAAACAATAAATTGTATCGCATTTTGCTATCAGCGTAATTTTGTTAAGGGGAAGTTCTTCGTATGTAAGCCCGCTTCTATTTTCGGCATCATCATCACTTACCATCAAGTGAGATGATGCCAAGGGCTTACCAATTATGTAAAAAAAAACTTATACCTATTTGACTTGTTTAGTTCTTGTCTATCCTAACTATTCGTAAGCAAAAAAAAACATTTTTACACCTGTGTGTTTAAGTTATTTTTATTTTAAAATGTCAGTGCGTTTCACTGCAACTCAACTGATAGGAAGTAACAATGCAGTCGAAGATAATTCATGATTAGGAACGATGCGTTCCTACTCGAAGAGAGCAAAGGGAGATATTTCCGCCAGGCTAGGTGGTATGCCTGGGTTCATATACTCAGCGCCGAAGAAATTCTAATAGCGCGTTCTAGATGTAGTATTTATTTTGTTCTCTCGTCGCTTGTGTTAAGGTTATGTGGCGGGTTACTGCAGTTGCCGCCACACATTCAAACTCAAATAAAGCCAATTCACTCTCGCTAAACTGTAATAATCGGCAAGGAGTTCAACTCCATAGATGTTCGCATAATAAACACTCTCCGAAATGACAGTTGTGAGAGTAAGAGTTTTTTCGTTTATATTTCAGATATCTCTCCATTTATCAAATTCACATAGACCGACGTTACTGCGGTACCTACATTTTACATTGGAAAAAGGACTTAACAAACACTTTACAAAATAATCATTTTGGTAACATTAGGACATTGTTCGCACACAAAGCGTAAAGCACTGCAATGTACAACAACGTCGTAAACACTCTGCCACCAGATGAGTAATGTTCGCATTTGTATCACGACTATTTCCGTACTTTGTAAGATGTTACTACAGCACTCTGAGTGCGGTTAGTATAGCTAAATAGCATCCACTAATCTAGAAAACCAAGATTTCTCTGACATCTAGAAATTTCTCTTGTATGTGTCGCAGCTGGTGAAATATTATGATCTGAATGAAAAGCCCTAATGTTGAATGTTTTTGAAAAATAAATAATAATGTTGGTACAAAATTTTGGAATTTTAGAGATGTAAGTGGCAATATTTTACAAATAATATTATTAATAATCATTTCTAGAATGTTGCTACACACATCTCTAAAATTCCTAAATTTTGTACCAACATTATTATTCATTTTGCAAAAACATTCAACATTTGTGCTTTTCATTCGATCATAATCTATCACAGGCATATACATAGTATAATTCGTCATTTTACAAATGGTCAAGCAATCTGTATAATCAATCAAACCTGGCCGAACCTATCATCGCTCGCTTCGCTCGCTCATTTACAATCTGCCAACAGCATTTTACAATGTGCCTGACCATTTGTAAAACGACTATTCATACATTCGATTGCTCATTTAACAATCCACCTACAGCATTTTACAATTTGCCTGACTGTTTATATATGGACGAATTATATGTTTATATGTTGTTATACAATTTGCCTGAACATTTGTAAAATGACTAATTATAAAAATTGCCTGCGACATATATACAGCATGGTGTTGAAGCTAACTGCGCGACATCCCAGCTTCGCCACCAAGCGGCGCAGAACACTGCCAACCGCTATCGGCCTAATGCCTCCGTCTTTTTTATGCAGGACACACAGCGATGCACCGTAAAGAAACGGACAAACATCGTTACACAGCCTGCCCTCAAGTAAGAAGTTGCACAATTTGGTCACCGAATCCAACAAACGCGGTCCGTTGTGTCCAGCAGAGATTGCTACCAGCTCCTTCAAATGTTGAGGGCGTAAGCCGTTCAAACCTGCCGCTGATCTGGCGTGAAAAGAGCCTATGGCGTCCGCCACATCTTTGGCTGAAACTGTAAGCCGCTCAGTCGAAACCTCTGGCTCCTGCGGGGCTACTGTCGGTCGCATAGGGGTTGGATGCTTCTCCAATAAACCAGATAGAGTGTTGGGGTCCGCTGGTGCCAAACTGCAGTCAGAGGTGAGAAGTCTGACTGCCCTCCTCAGGTCCCCGAAGTACACTTTCTTTTCGATTAGTTTGTAAATCGATGGGTGTCTCTGAGGCGTATCGCTAGGAAGGTAATCACTGCCACTACCGAGATTGCCCTCTATGTTTTTTTTACTCTGGTGGTGAGTGACTCGTTGCCGGGACCCTAAAAGCTAAGTATACGAAGGTTAATAAACTATACCAGTCGTCTGAGGAGTTACTTTGAAGATATTTCTCGATAATGGCACCTAATTTCCCTGCTGCCAGGTTCCTGGTGCCCTTAGGTATGTGCTTAAGGACCCGAACACTCATCCTATAATCGCCCAACTTTTCCAGGAGAAGGGTTGTGGGGGGCGCCGCAGGCAGACTGGCTGTATCCAATGGTGCAGGGTCGCTCAGTTGCGGACGTTGCGGAGCTGGTTGCGAAAGCTTGTGCTTCCGTGTAAAATGGATGGCGAGCCCGCGCTTGGTAAAGCGACGTAAGGAGCCAGCCGGGCAATGCGTACAAGCAAGGGTGGCACCCGAAGTTACATTCATGGCTAGTATTTGATTCTACCAAACGACAATAAAAATTAACAAATTCAAATAAATTAAAAAAAAGGTCGTATTAATAACATTCAAAGAAATTCCAGATTAAATAATGCAATATTGCTGTGAGTCACAAATTAAATAAATAAAGATATAATAGTAAATTAAATAGGTGGTGTAAGTAATTACACTAAAATAAAATTAAAAGAATTGCCTAATTATAATTCAAAGGTAATTTTATTACACGTCAATTAACTCGTGAGTTAAAATGTGTATGTCATAAAGTAAGATGGCGCTATCCATAGGAAAACGTGGGCAACTTTTGTCGACCGTCGATCCGACGACATCCGATCCGACTCGACTATGCAAGATTCTGGACGCACTTCACTGCGCTGGCAACACCATTGACGTTGAACGAACGTCACCGGCATCGAAGGGACGTTGACAGATGACATATCCACGGCAGGCCAATCAGCTGATTGAAGTTATTTTCGTCATTCCCCGGATTCTCAAATAACAAGTGTTTACCAAAAATTTGAATGTGCAATTGAAGTTATATCTCACCCCACGAAATTGTTGAAGAAATCCTCCTAGTGCCGTTTAACATGGAAGTTGGATGCTGTCGTACCCGGGGTGAGGTTATGTTGACACTGTTGTGCAATCACTCGCGTTTTGGAACAACTTTCTATTGAAAAATTTAGTGAAAATTGTGAGAGCTTTTGCTTTTGCTTGTTTACCTGGCCGGGGTTGCCAGTCGATTCCTTTTCCCATCATTTTCAATTTCAATTTCCATTTTTAATTTCAATTTTCAATTGAATTTCAATTTACATTAAGTTTTCAATTTAAATTTTAAATTTCATTTTTCGCTTTCATTTTTTAATATCAATTTTTCAATTTATTTTAATTTCAATTTCATTTTTAATTTTCAATTTCCGGTTTAATTTTGATTTTAAATTTCACAATATTAAATTTCAATTTTTAATTTCCTTTTTCAATTTCATATACTTTCAGACCTACTATAACTTGTAAATTGTGATGCATCTGGTGTAGGAAGCGCTTCAAAAAGAAAGATAAGAATAATTTACAATCTTTCTTTTTTCCTCCAAAGGGATTGCAATCTAATCCTTATTCGTATAAATTACTACCATCATAATATGAATCATTTAGATATCTCTATCATCACTCTTCCTGCCTCAGAAGCCTTTGAGGCTATGCGTGGCCACGAAATTTGCTTGAGCTATAATCTTTATTTAATATATTTTTTTGATTCGTGAAACTTCACGGCTAATCCACCTGGATAATACGGGAACCGCAAAAAACGGGATCTGCGTGGGCGTAGCCGCGGGTACCCACTAGTTTGATATAAAGCTAATTAGAATAATCCTGAATTTGGTATTTTGAAGTTAATCTGAAGTTGAACTTTAGAATAAAAACTTTTGTGAATTTAAAAAAAAAAACCTCAAGGTGGTTCGATTAGCACAATAGAGTCGCCAATAGAAATAAATAATTTACTCATTCTTAAGGTCTTAAATCAAAAGAATTGAGAATTTTGCTCACGTACAGGGGTACAAGGTGTTTTTAACTGTTGTTGTATAACTTTACCTATTAGCAACAAGTTATGTTTGTCGATATTGACAAAAGTGGGCACTTTTAACAGTTTTGCGAAACGTTACTTGTTGCTGATATTTACAACTATAAAATAACAATTAAATAATTTATAGTTGTTGCCCCCATATATGCGCAAAATACTCAATGATATCGATTAATGTCCTAACGAATGAGTAATAATTAATGATTTATTTCTATTGGCGGCGCTAGTGTGCCAATCGAACCACCTTAAAGTTCAACTTCAGATTAAGGCGGTAATATTACAGATTTTCGCTAGGGCGGGGCACATTTCTCGTAGAACAGATGGCCGTTGGGGCAGTAAAATTATCGAGTGGCCACCACGCACCGGAAAACGAAGTGTAGGAAAGCCTCCCACTCGGTGGACCGATGACCTGGTGGAGATCTCAGGAAGCCGCTGGATAAGGGCAGCGAAGAACCGGTCGTCGTGTAAATCCTTGGGGAGTTCTATGTCCAGCGTTTACGTCCTTCGGCTGATATGATGACGTCATCTCACCTGATGGTTATAGACGATAATGCTGAATATGGAAGCGGGCTTATCAACATTCCCTAACGCAAATGGAGAACTGGCTATCTTATCTTCATGCCGGAACGCATCAATGCTATCAAAATGATGTTTAGCGGCAAAACTTAGATGGTGGTAGCTACACAGGTGGGCTTATAAAATGCCCAACCACCAACCAAACCGAGTCTTACAAAGTTGACCCAGCTAGACCTTAAGAATGAGTAAATTATTTATTTCTATTGGCGACTCTATTGTGCTAATCGAACCACCTTGAGGTTTTTTTTTTAAATTCACAAAAGTTTTTATTCTAAAGTTCAACTTCAGATTAAGGCGGTAATATTACAGATTTTCGCTATTTTTGACTTCAATTACTCCTAAACGATAGAAAACCCCAGTTCAAAATAATACCCTTATTTGTGATGATGTTCCTTAAAGTCAAGTCCTTATTAGAAACACGATTGAGCAGTTCTGTCTCGATAGAAAAAAATCCCAAAGATAGGTCTACACCGTTACTTTAAACTCTAGTTATATATGACTAATATTTTAAAGAATAAATTTAAAAAAACATACTATAATATTTGTTATGATAGTACAAAGTGAGTAATGTTATTATTTTTGTAGTTTCATTGTAGTTTTTGATTTAAACGAAAAATTAAGATAAGATAGCCAGTTCCCCATGGCGTTGGGGAATCTTGGTAAGCCCGCTTCCATCTTCGGCAACATAGTCACTTACCACCAGGTGAGATGTTGTCAAGGGTTTTACCAATTGTGAATAAAAAAAAAATATTAAAAAAGTGTGATTATTGTCTTTACACATTACACATCAAGAAAAAGACAGAGACAACTGTTCCGATCAATACCTCGCCTTAACTTAAAAATACCAAATTCGGGATTTTTCTAGTAGCTTTATATCAAACTAGTGCGTGCCCGAAGCTTCGCCCACACCGATCTCGTTTTTTGCCGGTTCCGTGGACATTTCCCAAAATCTTTTCTTAGCAGACGCCCACGTCTTAATTGCTATCTGTATTCCAAATTTCAGCAAAATCTGTTCATTGGTTTGAACTGTGCGTTGAAATAACTGACTAGCAGTTATATTTTATTTTATTTATACAGATTTCATCCATTTTGACGCCTGAAACAAAACAAAACGAAACAAAACAAATATGCGCAAACTACTGTATAATTACTGTATGTAAAAAAATACGTTTTATTTAGTTTCATCACCATCATAACAGCTCATATACGTCCCCACAGAGGGGCTAAAGCCTGCCCTGAATTAAGGCGATCGGGCCTTAGTCGCCCACCCGGGCCCTGTGCGGGTTGGTCGACTTCACACACAACCTTCTAGTTTCTTCGCAAGCGTGTGCAGGTTTCCTCACAATGTTTTCCTGCATCCGTAAGAGCGTCGGATAAAGGTACATAATATGAAATCGAAATTCGAAAACACATTGGTACGTGGCAGGATTTGAACCACGACCTCGCGGATAGGAGGTTGCGGCCCTAGCCATTACACAACCGACGCTCACAACATATACCATAAAAATAATTTAAAAATGTGTTTTTCAAATGTTTAAACAAGAATAACTTTAGTAACAGATTTTTTGAGTTTAAGCCCAACATAATGCGACATTTTAGTACATGTAAAAACAGATATGCGTGATACAGTAGAATAAATTTTAAATAATACAATTTTTTTTTAGTTTCATCACCATCATAACAGCTCATAAACGTCCCCACTGAGGGGCTGAAGCCTGCAACCGGATCTTACAAAGGATATCGGTTAAAGTAATTTATATACTTATCTAGTTAAGTTATCGCCATTTTCAGAGCCATACAATCATAGCGGATCTAGTCTCCACTAATGGCCGCTGAATGACGCAATTACTTGCGTTTTTTTTAATCTGAGCGCATTCTGAGCGTCATAAATTTGTCGCGATAATTAGAGCGGCTTAGAGTGGATCTGACTTGAATACTTTATTTAGATTTAACTTAAGTATGTGGGCGATATCTGTGGATCCTAGTTTGTAACTTGCAAAAAATGGTCTACTATCTTCTGAAACACGGTACTTTATCTGCACTTTATTATTTTAGACTAGCTGTTTCCCGCGACTTCACCCGCTTGGACAAAGTTTCAATGACTTTTCGAGGGTGCGTAGTGCGCAAGCCGCAAGCGGCTCGCGAGCTTTAAAAAAAGAAGCCTATGTGTTAATCCAGGTCCTAATCAATAATAATAGCCAATTTCAGCCTGATCCGTTCAGTAGTTTTTGCGTGAAAGAGTAACTAACATACATCCATACATTCTTACAATTTTCACGTTTATAATATTAGTAGGATAATAAGTCATACAAACACATAGAGTACACAACCTAAAACACCTAAAATACCTAAAATGAAACACCAAAAATACCTAAAATAAAACACATAAAATACCTTAAATGAAACACCTTAAATACCTAAAATAAAACACCTATAATACCTTAAATAAAATACCTATAATACCTTAAATGAAACACATAAAATACCTAAAATAAAACATCTATAATACCTAAAATTAAACACCTAAAATACCTTAAATAAAATACCAAAAATCAAACACCTACAATACCTAAAATAAAAAGCCTAAAATACCTAAAATAAAACACCTAAAATACCTTATGTAACCCGTCCCTCGTCATCTGTTATAAATGTAACGATTTATATGTGATGAAATTTTGTAACACCTTCCCCTTATATCACAATCCATGCTTCATTACCCAGACTCGGTGCTCTAAAACTTTCTCACAAACAATAAATATTACCTACGAGTATGCTACATGTAACAATTTGATTAAACTTTTAAATTTATCTTCAGGTTATAATCATCGAACAAATATGAGGCTAAGTAGTTCTGAAATTATTGTCGTGTGAAGTTTTATTAAAACTACTATCTTTTTATCCACAATTGATAAGCCCCAGGAACCGCAGTGTCTTAAGACCAAGGTCTTCGACCAGTGTGTGTTGCCAGTGATGACATACGGAACTGAGACATGGTCGCTTACAATGGTCCTCATAAGAAGGCTCAAGGTCACCCAAAGGGCAATGGAGCGTGCTATGCTCGGAGTTTCTCTACGTGATCGAATCAGAAACAAGGAGATCCGTAGGAGAACCAAAGTAAGCGACTCTCAGAATTGCTACACTTGTGTGCTACACAGTGGCAGTGGGCGGGGCACATTGCTGGTAGAACAGATGGCCGTTGGGGCAGTAAAATTATCGAGTGGCCACCACGCACCGGAAAACGAAGTGTAGGAAAGCCTCCCACTCGGTGGACCGATGACCTGGTGGAGATCTCAGGAAGCCGCTGGATAAGGGCAGCGAAGAACCGGTCGTCGTGTAAATCCTTGGGGAGGCCTATGTCCAGCGTTTACGTCCTTCGGCTGATATGATGACGTCATCTCACCTGATGGTTATAGACGATAATGCCGAATATGGAAGCGGGCTTATCAACATTCCCTAACGCAAATGGAGAACTGGCTATCTTATCTTCATGCCGGAACGCATCAATGCTATCAAAATGATGTTTAGCGGCAAAACTTAGATGGTGGTAGCTACACAGGTGGGCTTATAAAATGCCCAACCACCAACCAAACCGAGTCTTACAAAGTTGACCCAGCTGGGAATCGAACCCGCGACCTCCAGTTGTAAAGCCACAGAGACGGTTGTATCGTTTGTGGTCGAAATTCGACCATTGTGCACTTCTATGGTACAGTACCTTTAAAAATTCATTTAACCGCCTCCATGATGTATTCCGGCTTGAAGATAAGATAGCCAGTTCCCCATTGCGTTGGGGAATCTTGGTAAGTCCACTTCCAACTTCGGCATCATCGTCACTTACCATCAAGTGAGATAGTGCCAAGGGCTTAGCAATGTCGAATAAAAAAAATATCCAGTTTCCCATTGCGTTGGAAAACAATTGTAAGCTCGCTTCCATCTTCAGCATCATCGTCACTTACAATCAAGTGAGATGGTGCCAAGGGCTTACCAATTGTGAATAAAAAAAATTATATACAGTTCCCTATCGCGTTGGAAGTCAATGGTAAGCTCGTTTTTATCTTTGGCATCATCGTCACGTACCATTAAGTGAGATGGTGACAAGGGTTTACCAATTGTGAATAAAAAAAAAGATATCCTGTTCCCCATTGCGTTGGAAAACAATGGTTAGCTCGCTTCCATCTTTGGCATCATCGTCACTTACCACCAGGTAAGATGTTGTCAAGGGCTTACCAATTGTACATAAAAAAAAACTTACCATCAAGTGAGATGGTGCCAAGGGCTTATCAATTGTGAATAAAAAAAAAGATATCCAGTTCCCCATTATGTTGGAAAACAATGGTAAGCTCGCTTCCATCTTCGGCATAATCGTCATTTACCATCAAGTATGATAATGTCACACCCTACTTCATACAACGGGCTATTTCAAAAAAGGAATGACGGAACAAAAAAAAATGGCGGCGAAATCCTATACGTTTGACAACCAAACTGTAAACATCTGTGTTCATATGGGTGATGAGGTGGTGAGGTCGCAATCTAGAGAGCGGCAGGGAGTGTCCATACTGTATGTTAGTTCTAACATATATACTTTAATAATGTCAAGGGATAAAAATGTATCGAAAGAACAAAATTACCGTTATCATAGATTTATCTTCTACATCGTATTTATAAGGTTTCGTATTTCTTTCATCCCAGAATTTCCTACTCATTCCAGCCAGTGATCCGTTAAAATAATTAAATAAACACTCTTAGGATTCAGTGTTCTTTTTCATTAAAGAATTAAGTAAAAATACAATGTTTAATCTACTGTGACTGAATAGGGATTAATCTCTTTATCTACTTGATTGAGAGAGCGACCAATAACCAAAAAGCGGTCAAGTGTGATTCGAACTGGATTCCGTACCATATCGTTGAAACTTAGGATTTTTGTGGTTGATACGTGTTAAAATAATATCGAACGTAAGTCTATTCGTTTTAAAGTTCAAATCAATGCGGGCATCAACGCGGCTGTTTAGTTGAAACCGAACGCTGAATTCTAAATTTTTACATGTTTGTATTACTTTTCTATACTTTCAATTACTTTTTATAAAATGCGATCAAATAAAATGAAAGGTCTCAAAGTCATTGATTTTTGTGTGTTGATTTCGTTCAACATTAATTTGTTTTCGAGAAATTTAGCAATTAATGCCAAAAACAGGGTTTGCAATATATTTTTCATCACTCCTGTTCGGAAAGTTTAATTTTCATGAGTAGACAGCCGGGTGGAACATTACTTTTCCATCCCTAGGGTAGAAAGTATTTCCATCCCTAGGGTGGAAAGTATTGTCATCCCTAGGGTGGAAAGTAATTTTTTTTTATTGCCAGCCACGGAGTCGAACTAATAGGTTTTCATATATCTAAACTCAGCCATACATTAAACGACGGGTTTATTACGATCTACAGATTGATATTAAATCATTTTATAGTTGGTCTATATTTTTCACAATTACAGAAGATTAAAATTTAAAATCATTCCTCTATTCTGCTGCGCGCCATAATGCCATGATAACATGACACTTGTTTTTCAATTTTCGGCATGGCCACCTAGATGCACGTCGTGACCAACTCAATTAGTTTCAATCTAGACGGCCGTGGCAAGCGGCCATTGCGAAAAGGTTGGAGGTTGGATATAGGTAAAACTAATTTATTGATATCTAATTAATATTTTATATCATATAAACAATAAAATTACAATAAATACATTTCCTCATAGTCGAAATGAAAAGTAGAGTGTTTAACTCGGGTGAAATGACCCATTTCACCCTCGAACTATTGGCGCTCTCACTTCGTTCGAGCGCCAGAAATATCTCGAGTGTAATGGGTCACTTTCTTCCCTTGATTAACAATCTACTATTTTTACATCAAAGTGGTAATATTTTTAAAACTGTATATAATTATTCGTCATCGTATCATTGTATCAGCTCATATACGTCCCCACCGGGGGCTCGAGCCTACCCTGAATTAGGGCGATCGGGCCTTAGTCGACCACGCGGGCCTAGTGCGGGTTGGTCGACTTCACACACAACCTTCGAGATGCTTCGCAGGTGTGTGCAGGTTTCCTCACGATGTTTTTCCTTCACCGTTAAAGCAATCCGTGAGTATATGTACGTAAGTTTCGAAAAACTCATTGGTACATTGACCGTCCGGATTTGAACCCGGCACCTCTGATTAGAAGGACCGAGTCATTACCGGTTGAGCCACAGACGCTTTTATATAATAAATTAAATAATTATATAATTATTCAATTATATAATTATTTATTAATTATTCATTAGTCTTTCAATAATTTTAATTGAATATTGTCATTTTACCTATCTTGATTGGAACAGTTGTCTCTGTCTTTTTCGTTACATGTAAAGAGTAAAGAAAATAACTACACTTTTGCACTTTCTCAGTGTTTTTTCGTTGCGTTTAAAATTAAAATCCAACTGGCATTTATTGAATGTGACTTTAAACTAATCTAAATATATAAAACTCAAAGGTGACTGACTGACATAGTGATCTATCAACGCACAACCAAAACCACTGGACGGATCAGGCTGAAATTTGGCACGCAGGTAAATGTTATGACGTAGGCATCCGCTAAGAAAGGATTTTGGGAAATTCCCACACGGGAACCGCAAAAATCGGGATCTGCGCGGGCTAAGCTGAGGGCATCCACTAGTCGACTAATAAAATTTATAGGTTTACGGTCTGGTTTGCCTGTGGAATGCAAATCAACATTTTGAAAGAGGTTTTTTTTGGTATTTTTTTTCTTTTATAAAAAATGAAGAATCGCGTTTCTGCAAAGGACAAAGTGAAGTCATTAAGATGAAGATCAGGTTACAAAATATTACTTTTAAATGCTTTGCAATTGCTGTGAAAAATAAAGATTCCTATGACTAAAGTTTCCAATGCGTCGTCGCCTTAACTATAAAAGAGGTCCTACATTACCAAATTTTTAGGTTTTTTTTTTATTCGCAATTGGTAAACCCTTGACAACATCTGACCTGGTGGTAAGTGACGAAAAAAGAGGAAAAGGTAAAAACAGGACCCTATTACTAAGACTCCGCTGTCCAACCGTCTGTCTGTTTGTCCGTCTGTCATCAGGCTGTATTCTAATGATAGCTTACATTTGAAATTTTCACAGATGAGGTTGGCGCTATAACTGCAAATACAAAAAAAATGAAAAAGTGAAAAAATAAGGGGGTCTCCATACAAAAAAATGTGTTTTTTTAAACATGAAGAAAATAGCGCCATCTAGTATGTTCGTACAATACCCTATGTATGCAGTTCTGACTTGCACGTACTATCTTGAATATAAAAAAATTGTAAGTACTTACATATACAGGATTTAAAAGAAATGGTGGAGGACCCGTTAACTGGAGGTTCTACTCATCATACTGAACAATATGAACCCTCACGAAAAAAAATTGGACCCTCCATACAAAAATGCACAAACTGATCAATTTGTATGAAGAGTATTTTTTTTTTGCCATTTCAGCACATTCATAGAACAAAAGTTGTTCAGTATGATGAGTAAACGGGACCTACGCTTATTTTGTTACACCCTGTATAAAAGGAAACCGTGACTGACTGTTCTATCAACGCACAGTTTAAACCACTGAATGGAATGGGCTGTTATTTGGCATACATTTAGAAACTATGATATAAGCTTATTTTTCACTTTTTCCAATTTTGAGTATTTGTTATTATAGCGGCAACAGAAATACATCATCTGTAAAAATTTAAAGTGCCTACCTATCACGGTTCATGAAATGCCTGCCTGCCTGGTGGGTCTGCCAGCGGACGGGCAGCTAAGTCTTAGTAATAGGGTCCCGTTTTTTCCCTTTGGGTATGGAACCCTTAAAAGCATGCAGGGAACCACTTACGTGCAGCACCTTCATTTCAGTTCATATACGTCCCCACCGAGGGGCTCGAGCCTACCCTGAATTAGGGTGATTGGGCCTTAGTCGACCACGCGAGCCCAGTGCGGGTTGGTCGACTTTACACATAACCTGCGAGTTTCTCCGCAGGCGTGTGCAGGTTTCCTCACGATGTTTTTCCTTCACCGTAAGAGCGTCAGATAAACGTACATATGAATTCTAAATTCTAAATCACATTGGCACGTGGCAGGATTCGAACCATGACCTCCCGGATAGGAGGCGGCGGCCTTATCTGTTACGCCACCGACGCTCCTTGCAGCACTCGTGCAGCACCTTGAATTGTACTAATTAGGAAGCTCATTACTTAACTTAATAATATCACTGTTCTCTGCTTTTAAATCCTTTTTTTCCATCTTCCTTTTCCTTTCTTTACCATAGATAGATAAAACATTTAATTTATTTATGTTTTTGTTTGTTTATGTATATATTTATAATTTTAAGGTTTTTAGTTTTAGGTTCATTGTTCTAGTATATATTTTTTTTTATTTCTATTAATAATTAAATAGTACAATTAGTACAAGTGATATTAAAATGAAGATTAATAAAACGAAAAAAAATAGTAATATTGTTTTATATATTATTGATATAATATTTAAGTATTTAAGGACGGATTTCCACGATCCTTGGGGGAGGCCTTTGTCCTGCAGTGGACGAATTTTGGCTGATATGATGATGATGAATTTCATTTAAGTATTTTATATAACTGTTTAATTGCATTTTTTTCTGTTTTTAATTATTGCAACGCCCTTTAACGTATTCTATCGCTGTTTCCATACTCAAAGATTGCCTGGAAGAAATTGCTACCTAGCAATAAGGCCGCCTATTGTATAGGCTTTCTTATATATTGTCAATTTCTTCTTTTTTATGTTGTGATGCATTATAGAATATTGTATTGTAATTACGGATGCAGAAAGTTTCCAGGTGAGTACCCCTCCCCTATCGTCGCGATGCCCGCGCTCGCCTAGGTGCCGATTGACGACGATCGAGATGGAAGCAAATACAAATTCATCTTAGTTTCCCTGGTATGCTGGAAGAAATTTCTGTAGAAATAAGCTGTACCCTTTGTGTGACCTTTCTTTGTAAAATGTATAATCAATGTTTCCTGTGTACAATAAACTATAAAATAATTTAATATCGTGGGTCTCGTTCCTTAACTCAAAAGGAAAAAATGGAATACTTATAGGATTACTTGTGTGGCCTTCTGTCTGTCCGTCTGTGACAGCCGATTTTCTCCGAAACTACTCGATCGATTGAATTGCAATTTGGCACATATACTATCAAGAATTTTCATGTCCACTTATTAAATTTCAAAATGGATGCCATTTTCGTAATTAACGTCCCGAAAAATCATAAAAACGACACCCATAATGATATTTACATATTTCAACCCCATCGCACCCCAACAGGGGACGATGGTATTTCACGTCCGCCACGTTGTATTTTAAAATGGTGGTGTTAATTAGCGACCTGAAAAACCATACAGACGAAAAAAAAACGTTTGAACTATTCATACAAACGATCAGCTGATTGACCATTGTGCATTTTTGTATTGAGCGTCGAATTATTTTTTTTGCGAATTGACTCTGGGTTCCTTGGGGAAAGTTGTTCAGTATGATGAGTAGACGCCCCAGTTAACGGGTTTTACACCATTTTTTTACAGCCTGTATGAATGTACTTTAACGGTGAAGGAAAACATCGTGAGGAAACCTGCACAGGCCTGCGAAGAAACTCGAAGGTTGTGTGTGAAGTCGACCAACCCGCACTGGGCCCGCGTGGTCGACTAAGGCCTAATCGCCCTGATTCAGGGTAGGCTCGAGCCCCTCGGTGGGGACGTATATGAGCTGATATAATGAATGTACTTACGTTCGGTATTACTTTATAACTATACACCGCGATACCTCTTCTCCCAGTCCGGTGTATCTTAAACGTTACACCTAGAAACCTTATTTAAAAGGCCGGTGTTTTATTCACTATACACCGTTTCATACATTTTATAAGATGATTGGAAAGGACTAACCCTGGAGAATCAAAAAAAAAAAAGATTTTTTTTTTATTTTGTAACGGTAGTTTGTACATGATATTTTGTGTTTGGACATCCTTTTAAGTAAAAAAGATACTTGTGACAGGATGCCCAGTTCTTCCATACCACTAAGTACAAATAAACAAACAAACAGATTCAACACCGAGCCTACCCTGAACTAGGGCGATTAAGACCGTCGGATAAACGTACATATGAAATCGAAATTCTAAAACACATTGGTACGTGGCAGGATTCGAACCACGGCCTCCCGGACAGTAGGTAGCGGCCGTAACCGATACGCCACCGACGATCTTAAAAAAATCTACGCATTTTTTGTGACCAGTAGAAGCCATTTTTGCAAAAAAAAAATAGAAGTTCCTGACATTTAGCCCACAGGGTTGTCGGCGCTGAGTGTGTTAAAACGATTTAGGTAAGGACCGTGCTTATGGTAAGTTACCAAGCGCAATCTATACGTGTCTATACAATCAATCCATAATCAATCTATCAATCTCTCTACTTTACCAAGAGGCTAGCTAACGCTCACAAAAAATGCGAATAAAGTATTAGGTTCCCCAGTACGAAAAGTTGTTGAGTTTTTTTTTTATCCACAATTGATAAGCCCTTGGCATCGTCTCATCTGATGGCAAGTGACGATGATACCGAAGATGGAAGCAGGCTTACCAAGATTCCCCAACGCAATGCGGATCTAGCTATCTTATCTTCAAGCTGAAATACATCAATACTGTTACACTGGTGTTTGGCGGCAAGACTTAGATAAGATAATAGTAGCTAGCCAGGCGGGCAATGAAAATGCCCTACCACCAACCAAACCGAGTCTTACAAAGTTGACCCCGCCGGTAATCGAACCCCCGACATCCTGGTGTGAAGCGATTGGACTAACCATTACGCCACGGATGCGGTAAAGCGGTAATTCGTGTTGGTACCTTTTTATCAATATCTTAATATGTATTTTAATTTTATTTTTACGTCGCGACTTCAAAAAAAAATTGACGAGGGCAACGTTCCGCGAAGAAATCTCAGCGGCATAAAATATTGTGCCGTACATTTGTGATACTTTAAAATTATTACGGCAATCTAAAAAACCCGGGCTTGTCTGAGCTCCGTTATAAATAAAATGTCAAGTCCATAGCTATACGCAGAGTTGTTGGTAATCTGTTATAGTGGAAACATACGGGGATTTAAATCGTAATAAAGACTCTTACTAGGCATTGTTGAAGTTAGGACATTTTTGAGATTGGAAAAAAACCATTGAAATCCCGACACCGACACTTTACCAGGAACACTCGAACGGTCAAAACTTATAAAACTGTAAATGAGATGTGGAAAAAAGCAATTGAACTCGCGACACCGACAACGACACTTTACCAGGAACACTCTAAGGGTCAAAACTTATAAAACTTTAATTGAGATGGGTAAAAACCATTGAACTCTCGACACCGACACTTTACCAGGAACACTCGGAGGATCAAAACTTATAAAACTGTAAAAAGTTTCACTTCTGTTGGCACTCTCGGAGTGGTTAGGTTTTTTTCTCTTAGATAACTTTAAAAAATAATGTAAAGACGACTGCTTGAAAACAATACTCCTCTTTTTTGAAAGTCGGGTAAAAATGTATCCTGTCCTATGTCACTTACGGTGTCAAGATGATTCAAACGACACCTCGCACTCTTAAATCCATTAAGCCGTTTGGAAGATATCACACTAATATTCTAAAGGCGAAAGTTTGTGAGTGTGTATGTTTGTTACTTCTTCACGCAAAAACTACTGAACGAATCACTTATAAGTAATCGCTTAGAATAAAAACTACTGGCTGAAACTTGGTAGATAGACAGATTAGGACCTGATATAACACATAGACTTCTTTTTTTTAACGCTCGCGAGCCGCTTGCGGCTCGCTCACTACGCACCCTCGAAAAGTCAAAGAAACGATGTCCACGCGGATGAAGTAGCGGGAAACAGCTAGTCGTGGAATAATAAAGAAACATACGTACATACCTGTACATACATTAGTCTTGATAATGTTACACTTCTTTTTTGTGGACAGTCGTGTAAAAAAGTGTTATACAGAAACCTAATAGTATAGTAAGATAGTAAAAGGAATACTTGTAAAGCGTGTATTTGCGCGCAGATGCGCGTCTCAAGTTTAACCCGTTCTTTGACCCGGCGGCGAGCATTTATTTTATTTTTTAAGGAAAAAGGTTACATTATATGATCAAACATTTAGAAGATAAGGAACATTGAGAAGTTTAAGTTTTAAGTTGTTATCAATGAAAGGTGCACAAAGGTGATCCTGCAAGACTTGGTTTTCCAGAAGATGGAGTGAAGCGTGTGCCTTAAAGAGTAGTGACATCTAGAGTAGTCACTCTGGTTGAAAAAGAAACATAGATCTTTAAAAAAAATATAGAAACAAAAATAAATATTTTTACAAGAAATATTCCTTTTTAGGGTTTTTTAAAAATACATTTTCAAAGAATATTTCGGTTGTTGTAATCAAAAATCAAAAATTTTAAACTTTTGTTCAAATTTGGAAAAAAAATATGAAGGAAAAAATTGCACTTAAACATAGAAAAAATAATTGTACAATAGGCGACCTTATTCATAGGTAGATAAAATAATCACTATCAAAGCAGTTTTACATTATCACATTAAATCTAATGACAGAACATTAAAATTCGAGTAAGTCACACCCCGCTATATTCATTACATTTTAGTGGCAATAACAGGTTGAAAAAATGCTTGCGCGGAAATAAATTTAAAATTTTCTGAGCAAAGTTTTGATCAGGTACAACCTTTAAGTGCCATAGCATCAGATTGAGTAGCAATTAACATTTTTACTGATCTTTACTGATAGATGCTGACCAAAGTTATACGTTTAGTTACAATAAAAGGCAGTAAATGTACTTGCGCGAAAATAAATAAAAAAATGCTTTTTGCCAACACTTTCTGAGCAGAGTTTATGGTACGTTTACGTATCACGGTATCAATTTGAGTGTCCATCAAAGCTTTGACTAATCTTAACTTATAGATAGTGATCAAAGTTATACAACTTTAGTCACAATAAAAGGTAGTAAATGTGCTTCTAACACTTTCTGAGCAGAGTTTATCGTACGTTTACGTATCACGGTATCAATTTGAGTGGCCATCAAAGCTTTGACTAATCTTAACTTATAGATAGTGATCAAAGTTATACAACTTTAGTCACAATGAAAGGTATTAAATGTGCTAGTGCAAAAAAAAAAAACTTTATAATCCGGTACGTTTACATGTCACATTATCAATTTGAGTAGAATTTTAAACTTTTACTAAACTTTAATGCTAGGTTATGGATCAAAGTTATTCAATTTTAGTAAAAAAAAAGGTAGTTAATGTGCTTGCGCGAAAATAAATTTAACAAATGCGTTTTACCAAGAGCTCTTGAGTAGAGTTTCAATCTGGTACGTTTACGTCTCATGGCATCAATTTGAGTACTAATTGAAACTTTTACTGATCTTAACTTATACTTACTGATCTAAGTTATTTATGTTTAGTAACAATAAAAAGTAGTTAACGTGCTTGCGTGTTAATAAATTTGAAAAACACTTTTTGCCAAAAGTTTCGGAGCAGAGTTTTTTTTGGGTAGCATTTACGTGTCGTGTCATCAATTTGAGTAGCAATTAAAACTTTCACTCATCTATCTATACTGATAGTTACTGATCAAAGTTATACAAGCTTAGTGGCAATAAAAGGAAGTAAATGTGCTTTCGCTGACTGCATAAAAACATAGACTCTCATTTTTGCGCAGTCGGATAGAATGTATCCTATGTCACACAGGAGATCAAGACAAATCTACGCTTGAAGCTAGAGGGCTCAACCAAAAAAAAACGTATACAGGGTGTAACAAAATTGGTGTTGGACCCGTTAATTGGGGCTTCTAATCATCATACTGAACAACTTTCTCCAAGGAACCCATAGTCAATTCTCAAAAAAAAAAATATTTAGACCCTGCATTTTAGCACAAAATTGTTTAATCTATTTGTATGAAGTAAACATTTTTTTTTTTTTGCGATTTCAGCAAAGTCGTAGAACAAAAGTTGTTCAGTATGATGAGTAGAAGCCCCAGTTAACGGGACCTACATCAATTTTGTGACACATTGTAAACATACACACATACATACATTCACACCTACATACTCGTACACCCGAAAATCATTACCCTCCTTTTAAGACAGTCGAGTAAAAAATTGCTTTTTTGCCAACAGTTTCTGGGCAGAGTTCTCACCTGTAAGTTTCCATGTCATGGCATTAATTTGAGTAGCAATTAAAAGTTTTACCAACGATGAAACGCTTTTCACGCCAAAAATATTTTACAGGCGCAAAGTATGATAAATAGGTACAGAAGCAGTGAAACTCTTATGAAGTGTAACATCTGGTTTGTATTTTTAATTGAAGCGATGAATTTTTAACCGCCTCCGTGGTGTAATGGTTAGTCCATTCGCTTCGTTACATGAGGTCGCGGGTTAGATTACCGGTGGGGTCAACTTGTAAGACTCGGTTTGGTTGGTGGTAAGGCATTTTCTAAGCCCGCCTGGCCAGCTACCACTATCTTACCTAAGTCTTGCCGCCAAACATCAGTGTTAACAACATTGATGTGTTCCGGCTTGAAGATAAGATAGCCAGTTCTCCATTGCATTGGGGAATCTTGGTAAGCCCGCTTCCATCTTCGGCATCATCGTCACTTACCATCAGGTGAGATGATGTCAAAGGCTTACCAATTGTCAATAAAAAAAAATATAAAAAAAATTTAACAATTTTTTTGTGGGAATAAATTTTAATTTTAGTTGTATCCTGTGTAGATAAACCCTCGCACTCCAAAATCCATTAATGCTTCAGCACACCTCGGACACTGCATACAAACGGACGTGAAATGACATTTCTAAAAACAAATGACGAAGCAAACAAAATCACGGCAAAATCCTATACGTTCGAGAACCAAACTGTAACCAATCTGTATCAATCTGGGTGACGAGGGACTCAAGAGAGCGGCAGGGAGTGTCCATACTGTGTGTTAGTAGAGTATAATCTCACTAATCCAGCACTTTGATAGATCGGCACGTCCAATAATCCGGCACCCTCCGCCCACGCCTCCCTCATCATGCGAGAAAAGGTTTTTAGGCAAGGACTACAAGTTGCACAAAAGCAGAGCTCAATTATTTTAAAACTAACTTTTTTAAGGATTATTTTAAAAGTAGTTAATTACATATGTACCTACATGTTAATACATTACATACATTTATTCCCTATGACTTTTTCAGTATAATCCAGTAATCCGAACATTCCAATAATCCGGCACTTAATCTTCATCTCATCATCTGATTAAGTTACTTAATCTTCAAGCAAATTATATAAAAGTTTTTACAATTTACAAAGTTAATTATTATTTCATATACTTGTTAATTATTTAAATATATTTTATTTTATATTTACAAAGATAATACGTAAAAATCTTTAAGATTACATACTTAAATGCTGTTAACATTGATATTTGGCGGCAAGACATAGATATGATGGTGGTAGACAGACTTGCTTAGAAACTGCCCTGCGACCAACCCAACCGAATTCTACAAAGTTGGACCCCGCTGGAATAGAACCCGCGACCTCCTGGTGTAAAAAGAATGGGTTAATAATTAATCCACGGTTGCTTGTGATTTCGAGTAAAAGCGTCGGTGGCTCAACCGGTAACAAACTCGGTCCTCCTAACCAGAGGTGCCGGGTACAAATCCGGACGGCCAACGTACCAATGAGTTTTTTGAAACTTACGTACATATACTCACCGATTTCTTTAACGATGAAGGAAAACATCGTGACGAAACCTGCACACACCTGCGAAGAAACTCGAAGGTTGTGTGTGAAGTCGACCAACCCGCGTGGTCGACTAAGGCCCGATCGCCCTAATTCAGGGTAGGCTCGAGCCCCTCTGTGGGGACGTATATGATGATGCTTCTGGTTTCACGCGGATGGGGCATATCCCTGTCCTTAGCGAAGATAATAATTACAGACTTGCCGTGTTGACTTTGTTGACTGACTCTGTAGCTCAGTGGTTAGTGCCCTTGACTACTGATCCGAGAGTCGTGGGTTCGATCCCCACCCAGGGCAAGCATTTGTGTGATGAGCAGATTTGTTTGCTCTGTGTCTGGGTGTTAATTATATCTATATATGTATGTATTTAAACGTATATAAGTATGTATATCGACGCTTGAAAGGCAAAAGGTAACAAGTGCCAAATACCTACTTTACAGGAGAGCCGTTTAAAGTTTAAGAATTCCGAAAAAAAATCATAACTTTTTATTCGATATACCTTTTTAAATAAAACCAAAGGCAGAAAACTTATAAAAACGTGCTTTACGTACTCCAATGAATATTTAATAAATACAATCCTTAGTTCCTGAGATAGTGGCGCTTATGCTTTAAAATCATGGCAAGGCGGCAAGTAGAAAAGGAGCAAGCGGCACGACATTTTTTTTTAAATCGAAGCAAAAAGGCATAAACTACATTAAAAAATAAAATCGATCAGTACAAAGCAGCTCATGTCACTTTTCTCTGAAAACAAATGCAAGTAGAAACTTTGATAACGCCACACTGAGATTTTTAAATAAAAGGCGAAACATCTCAATTAAAAGTTTATCAGTGTCAATTTCTGAGTAAAAATATCTTAAATAAAACAAAAAAGTTAAGTTGTGTACTTAAAAAAGTTGTAAACGGTGCTTTAATGATTTATTTTAGAGAGGCAAAACCGTAAAAATGACAAGACCAATGGTTATGCCGCTTTTAATTTCAATACACTATAGCCTTAAATTTAAGAATAACGGTAAAAAGACATGCAAAATTGATTATTATATAACTGTTTGTTTTAAACTTTAAGGAAAGTACCTATTTTATTTTATGATTAGCACACTTTGAGAGTGTTTATTGATTTCCTCCTGCTCTTTTAATACGAACAACAACTTAATGTCTATGATACCTACCGCAATCTCGAGGAGTTTTGGCGGTTGTATACATGAAATGTCGTTCGTGTAAAAGATATCTTTGTGTAGAAAGGGTATTTAAAAGAAAATAACAATAAATATAATCAACTAATAAATAAAACCAAAGGCAGAAAACTTCAACAATATTGCTCCTAACATTCAGTTAGCTTCAATCAAGTAGATAAATTTCAAGAATCCTTTTACCGCCTACTTAACATTAATTCACACATGGCTCTAACGATACTAAAGTTTTGCCTGTTTTTGCCAAAGTTTACCTATGTCATGTGCTGCTGCCACCTGTGGAAGTTTCAGAACTTATTGTCTACTGTTGATGATTGTGTTGCTAATCTTCTGACAAAGATACTAAATCGTCAGCTTACATCTAAAGCGTGGATCCAGGCTTCGCTTCCGGTTCGTTTTGGGGGTCTCGGCATACGCAAGGTGTCTTCAGTTGCTCTGCCCGCATTTCTGGCATCTGCCTTTAGCTGCAGTGATCTCTTTGCTGACATTGTCCGTTCGTCTTTGGACTCCGCTGAAGTCGCCCACAAAGTAGAGGAAATCGACAGGTGGAGAACTCTGTGCGGCGGCGATATCCCTACGTCTTTGCACTCACAGAGACATTGGGATGAGCCACTTTGCGGGGAGGTGCAGCGAGGGCTCTTGGCTGCCTCTTCAAATGCGACAGAGCGGGCGCGTCATTATTTATTATAAAAAGAAAAAACCGCAAAAAAGACCACACCAATTAGTTATGCCGCTTTTATTTTACTTACATTATAGCCATAAATGTTAGAATAATAGTAGAAAATCATGATTTTTGAAAAGTCAATTACTATTAGCGCTAGTTTTAAATTTCAAACCTATTTTATTTAGATTTAGGTATTATAGGCATTAGAAACATTGAATGTGTAGAAATTTTCTACCGCTCTTAACACTAACTTCACGTTAATAATACCTGCCACAATCACTGAGGAGCATTGTCGGCAGTGGTAGGCCAACCATAAAATGTCGTTTCTAGGACAGAACTTTTTTGTGGAAAAAGGGTGTTTTAAATAAAATTACAAGATATAATCAACTAACAAAATCTTCATTTAACTCTATTAACTCTTCATAATCTTGTAGACATTTATCAAAATAACTTTATCAATGGCGATAACATTTAGAACTTAGAAAACAAATAGCTGCCAAACTAAGATTACTTAGATACCATTGGATAATGTAATCTATGCTTGCATCTCTTAAACTATCTTTGCTTGTATTTCTTAAACTATCTTCTAGAAATATTCTGTCAAATAATGAAATATAACCACAACATTATTATTATAAACAATTACAAAAGAAATAACAGTTACCTCGTAAAAAATACAAATACCTACTTAAAAAATCTCAATATTAAAATTATAATGTTCACGCATATCCAAGGTACTAATACTCATATTAATATCCTGCATACCCAAACAAAGCTTACAATCGCTTAAACTTGTTATTTTTTTCTTAGACCATAAAGTGCTTTAATAAAAATTAGAGAACGGTTCACAACAAAAGTAGCAGTCTTATTTTGGGAAATCAATTCCGAGGATCACTACTAACATAAATACTTCAACAAGTGTGTGCTCAATGTAGAATGTCATAATTATTTAATAATTTATTAAATCTAGGTAACTAAAGACTTCACTTTTCAAACAAACAGATTTTCAGACAACAGACTATCCAAACTACCGCGGTATATCACTACTCATGTTGGTTTACTGTTTACCCTAATGATATCGCCAAGCAAAGTAAACTTGATTATACAATATGCCATGTTTAATAGGTATATGCAATTAGTTTTTTAAATTTTCCTTACAATTATATAATAAAATTATAGAATGGTTAACAACAAAACAGTCTCATTTTAGGAACGAAATTTAAAAAATCAACCAATATTTAAGTATCTTACATGCGATTAATGTAAGTCATCATCATCATCATCATATCAGCCACAAATCGTCCACTGCTGAACAAAGGCCTCCCCCAAAGATTTCCACGACGACTGGTCCTTCGCTGCCCGCATCCATCGGCTTCCCGCGACCTTCACCAGGTCATCGGTCCACCGCGTGGGAGGCCTGCCTACGCTACGTTTTCCGGTGGGCGGTCGCCACTCGAGAACTTTACTGCCCCATCGGCCATCTGTTCTACGAGCTATGTGCCCTGCCCACTGCCACTTCAGTCTAGCGATTCTGTGAGCTATGTCGGTTACTTTAGTTCTCCTGCGGATCTCCTCGTTTCTGATTCGATCACGCAGAGAAACTCCGAGCATAGCACGCTCCATTGCCCTTTGGGTGACCTTGAGCCTTCTTATGAGGCCCATAGTAAGCGACCATGTCTCAGTTCCGTAAGTCATCACTGGCAACACACACTGGTCAAAGACCTTAGTCTTGAGACACTGCGGTATTTGAGACGTGAAGATATTGCGAAGCTTCCCGAACGCTGCCCAGCCGAGTTGGATTCGTCGATTGATCTCTTTCTTGATGTTGGACCTGCCTAGCTGGACTGTTTGTCCCAGGTATACATATTCGTCAACAACTTCCAGTGTAGAGTCTCCAACCTTTAGAGGAGTGGGTGCGACACGGACATTTAACATTATTTTCGTCTTGTCCATGTTCATTTTAAGACCCACTTGTTGAGAGACCTTACTGAGGCCATCGAGCATTGTGCTTAGGTCTTCCATAGTCTCAGCCATGACCACGATATCGTCAGCGAATCGGAGGTGGGATATGTACTCGCCGTTGATATTGATGCCGAGTCCACCCCAGTCCAGAAGCTTAAAAACATCTTCCAGGGCGGCGGTGAACAGTTTCTGAGATATAACGTCTCCCTGTCTCACCCCTCGCTGCAACTGGATAGGTTTCGAGTTCTGGTCCTGGAGGCAAACCGACATGGTGGCGTTTTCATACAGACACTTCAACACCTCGATGTATCGATGGTCAATTTGGCACCGCTGGAGAGACTGTAGCACAGCCCAGGTTTCGACTGAATCAAAGGCCTTCTCATAGTCCACAAACGCCAAGCATAGTGGCTGATTGTACTCTTCGGTCTTCTGTATAATCTGCCGCAGCGTATGTATGTGGTCTATGGTACTAAAGCCTTTTCGGAAACCGGCTTGTTCGGGAGGCTGGAAGTCGTCAAACCTGCGTGCGAGACGATTCGTAATGACTCTCGAAAACAGCTTGTAGACATGGCTCAGAAGTGAGATGGGTCTGTAGTTCTTCAGCAGAGTGTTGTCACCCTTTTTGAAGAAAAGCACGACCACACTTCTGTGCCATGCCTTAGGCGTATGTCCCTCGAGTATAACGGAATTAAATAACTTCTGAAGAGCTTTAAGTACCGGTGTTCCACCTGCTTTCAGAAGTTCAGCCGTAATTCCATCATCACCCGGTGCCTTGAGAGCCATTCTAATCTCGTACAGGCTGACGTCCGGGATATCTTCGGTATTATGTAAGTATTCAATCATTATTGAATATCTAGGTAAGTCTCTTCATCTCCGTCTTCAATATCTGTTTCAATGTCGTTTGCATCGCTGCTAGCAGTCAACGTTTTGTACTCTGCATAAAAAACAGATGGAATGATCCTGTCAGCGCACAACTTTTACAGGTCATTGTATTTCTTTTTTGGTATAGGTAGTCGTGCTTTGTAGCACTTCGGTAGTTCCATTGGTTTGGCTTTAGCTTGGACCGTTACTTCGAATTCTGCTGCTGATGCTGACATAGAGTATTTAACGCTTACCTTATTACGCCCTTTTTTGAACGTCGCTATTCGTATTTTGTTGATTTTGCCTGTCAAGTTGCCTGAAAAATATTTTTCAGCTGAGATTCCACTTCTGGAAATCATCGTAGACCATAGGATGAACGTTCAGTGGTCTTGGATTCTTTCTAGCATTTTCGAACACTGTATGCCACGCAGATGGCGCCCAAATTATCCCCGAGATGCTATTTTCTATATTAGCATGCACCCCGTCAGCTGACATGTAACTATGCCCCGTCAGCAAATAATTTACTTGAATTACTTCAAGAATCTGGCATTTTTGTAATGTATCATGGATCATTGCTAATATTATTTTGTTTCTATTTTGCCCTGGACAGCAGTTGCAGTATAGCAACAGTTTTTTGGTATAGCCTCGTTTATCCACCATATTTATATAGGTATTCAAAAAAGTAGCAATTTCATTTACTCCACGTTTACCATTACTTTCATCCCAGTAAAAGCAGTATCCATCTTTTGTTCCGTTTTCATGGACAACAATATTGTAAAGTCCCAACTTCCGAGTGTAAAAAAGTAGCATGCTGTCGCCATAAGCAGTGTTAAGGACTTTTTGTAAGTCAAAACTAGCGCACAGTGCTGTTTTATCTGTTAGAGTTATATTTTTGTGAGCTTTGTATCTATTATTAGAGTCATCTTTTTCTTTCAAATGCTCTTCATGTGCTTGAATGGTTTCAGGGGTCATGGTTTCATTTTAGGCTTAATTTTATTCGTCGTTATGTTTCTGTCGGTAAGTAAGTAAGTAATTCTTATGTATTTTCCATATCTACCAGTGGATCAATTTGTAATAAATGTAGGTATGATACGCAAAAGAATCTTATAACTTACATTGGTTCTGAATATTCCTTTGTACACATGAAGATAATGCAGTAACGACGACACGTGTTCCCTACGCAATGACTCGCCGCGCACTGAGACAGGAACTAACCGACGAAATGAAGACGCACACGCAGATCATTTTGAAACAGACGACAGTTTTGAAATAACTACGTCTATTTAAAATGACATAGACAACATTCAATTTAGATTTTTTTCAGACTAAATTACATTAAACGACATCTCTAAAGATGTTAAAAGGTGAAAAATTACCGCGGTTATCGTTTATTGTATAGGTAAAAACAGCATAAGCAATGTCAAATATAATTCTACAAAGAGGCAGAAGGGAATAAACGACACAATATTTTCTGATGGTTCCAGGCAAAAACAGGCTAAGCGACAATCGATTAGTTATAAAGTAAAACTAAAACAATCTAAACACCTTTTTTGTTTTTGTTCTGGATAGGCAAAAAGCAATAAGTGCTCAAATATATTTATGATTTAACAGGTAGAAAAGAAGTAAATGTAATATTTATTATCAAGACCTTAAAGCAAAACCACCTAAGTGTCATGCTTATGAAAATATCAAAAAGCAAAAATGCACGAAACGCCAAAGTGCATTGTTTTCTTGTTTTTTAGTTAGGCATAAATGACAATTTCCTGATATGACCAAATTGTGTGTCGCTTGATACCTCGTTTTTCAAAAATCACATCAGGCATAAGCGACATCAAAATCCTCCTATCGAAGTGAAACCCAGTGCATTCGACGCAGAAAAAAAAACTATGTATGACTTCATACTTAACTCATTTTGGCCAAAGTGGCGCTTGTGACCTTTTGCCTTTCAGGAACCAGAGACTGATATTATCAGTCTCTGGTTCCCATAACACAGGGAATCCTACTTTGGGGCCAGATGACCATGTGTGGTTTGTCCCAGAATATATATATTTGTTGTCAAGCGGCGAGGACAGTAGATAAGAAGACATTGAAAATTGGTGTCTCGGAAACGGCTCGATTTTGATGAAGCGAGACGGCGGCCGTAACCGTTACGCCACCGACGCTCTACCTAACCTAACCAATTTTATTAAAAACTAGCTGTCCCGGCGAACTTCGTTCCACCTTACACTACACTACACTGCCCTAACCTACACTACATTACCCTACCCTACACTATACTACCCTACACTATACTACCCAACCCTACACTACCCTACACCTACACTACACTACCCTACCCTAAAACCAATTAATTTTGGACAAATTTTTATTTTTTTTTATTTAATTCCGAGCGTTTTCATATTCATTCACCTTTTAAATCTTCTCTGGACTTCCACAAATAATTCAATACCAAAATTAGCCAAATCGGTCCAGCCGTTTTCGAGTTTTAGCGAGACTAACGAACAGAAATTCCTTTTTAATATATATAGTTAAAAATTTAAAACCCTACTAAATAAAAACAATACCCCTCTTTTTTGGGCAGCCAGGTAAAAAAATATCCTTTGTCGCTCACGGGCTCAAGACGAAGCTAACGACACCTCGCACTTCAAAATCCATCAAGCCGTTTAGGCCACAGGCTCACCTAAAGAAACAGACATACATACTTAAACACATAATATACCGGACAAAACCATTACCTTACTTTTTTAAACAGTACTGTAAATAGACGTACAAAACTGAAGAAGTGAGTATTATACGACGTAGTATAATTAATAATTAGGAAATGTACTCGGATTAATAAAAATATTTTTTACGTTGTTTAATTCACCTATAAAATCCACCATGTTGCTTTTTATATTATACTAACTGTCCCGGCGAACTACGTACCGCCTTACATTACATTACACTGCCCTACCCTACGCTACCCTACCCTACACTACACTACACTACCCTACCCTACCCTACACTACACTACCCTACCCTACACTACCCTAACCTACACTACCCTACCCTACATACACTACACTACACTACCCTACCCTACCCTACCCTAAAAAGAAAAAATTGATGTTGGCCGATTCTCAGACCTACTCAATATGCTCACAAAATTTCATGAGAATCGGTCAAGCCGTTTCGGAGGAGTAAGGGAACGAAAACTGTGACACGAGAATTTTATATATTAGATACTCTATGACACGCGGAATGATGGCACAAATCCAAAGACACTACATTTTTCAAGATCGGTTAAGTGGTTTAGGAAATACGAGGGAACAGATGATCATCCATACATACATACATAGACTGTCATAGAATGTCAATAATATAACCCTCCTTTTTTCGTAGTCGGGTAATAAAAGGTACCTGTGCGGGATGATAAGTGATCACCCTTAGCTATTTAAAAAGTTTGAATAAAAAAACCGCCTTATTTTAAAAATCGTGTCTCTGGCTATCTGTGTTCTTAATTTGAATTTGTGGCGCAAATATTTTATAGCCTCGCCTTGAAAATATTTTGTGTCGATTGTTTTCAAAATGGATGAAATTGAACAAAGAGCGATGGTAAAGCTTCTTTTTGTGAAGGATAGGAAGGGGATAGATATTGAAATATATATTTTTTAAAGGCATAATAAACATTCAATCCGCAAAATAACTACTTGAGCGGCAAGATTTCATGATTGAGCGGCAGAAAAACATGTCTATAAGCAGCAACTCAACACTGTAGGAAGAGTGTGGTACGGGGAGTTCTAAATGGAAGCGGGAGCGAGCGAAGCGAGCTCGGACTTGCGGAGCACCCCGACTCGGATCCGTTAGGTTCGGAGACTGTGCACAGTTGTAGTGTTAGGTTTAACATGAGAACACAGAAGTAGGAGCCCCGAAGGGGCTCCGTCGACCACTCAACACTGTAGGAAGAGTGTAGTACGGGGATGTTTAAAATAATTACAGCCATCCAGAATGACATAAATTGCTGATTGATTTTGAAATGTTTGCTGACCATGAGTTGCTGACCAATTAGCTATTTCTGCTGACCGATTAGCTATTTCTGCTGACCGATTATATTTTTCTGCTCACAGAAATAACAATACTATGCTAACCATTTAATTGACACCCATAGATATTTACGAAAAGTTAAAAAAAATATGTGTGCATGTGTTATATTTTGATATGCCATAGTAAAAAACTGGGTGGCTGAGTTTAAACGCGGCCGTACAAGCGTCCAAGATGAAGCCCGCTCCGGACGTCCAAAAAGCGTCACGACTCCGGAAATGGTCTCCAAAGTACCTACACGTTTTTGTTTTGTAGATCGACGATTGAAGCTTTCTGAAATACCTGAAAGTACAGTTATTTCGAAAGAACGGGTACATCATATCCTAAGTTAGCAATTGAATAGGAAAAAGTTAACCGCCCGTTGTGTGGCGGGATTGCTTACACTCGATCAAAAAAGAATTCGGGTGCAAAACTGGAAGGCATGTTTGGATCGTTTTCAGACAAATAAATCAGATTTTTGCGGTGATTTGTAACAACAAATGAAACATGGGTTCACCATTACTTAATGTAATGGTGAATGGTCAGTAATGGTGAACCCATGTTTCATTTGTTGTTACAAATCACCGCAAAAATCTGATTTATTTGTCTGAAAACGATCCAAACATGCCTTCCAGTTTTGCACCCGAATTCTTTTTTGATCGAGTGTAAGCAATCCCGCCACACAACGGGCGGTTAACTTTTTCCTATTCAATTGCTAACTAAGGATATGATGTACCCGTTCTTTGGAATCAAAAATTCAATCAAAATAGTGGACTGAATCTGGGTGTTTGGCTCCATAGCAGCTAGCTCCATAGCTCCATAAAAGCTATGGAAGTAGAGTCGGCTGGAAAAGTGATGGTTTCAGTCTTCTGGTATGCTAATGGAATTATGATGATAGATTACCTTCTCAAGGGTCAACTATTAATGGAGAATACTAAGTTAATATTTTAGATGAGCTTCATCGATGTGTTCAACAAAAATGACCAGGTTTATAAAAAAAAACATCTTCCATCAAGACAACGCTAGGGTTCAGACATGTGTGAAAGATATGGCAAAAATCAACGAATTGAACTATGAAACATGGGTGATGACTGATGATTTGTTTCCCCTATCCACCTTATTCGCCTGATCTAGCACCATCAGACTTGCAGCTAATCCCTAAGCAAAAAAAATTTTGGTGGACAGAATTTTGCCACAAATGATGATTCATAGCCGCTGAAGAGGAGTATTTTGCAGGCCTTGAACGAAGTCATTTTATGGAGGGCATCACAGCTTTAGAATGAGGATGGCATAAGAGATTAGAGCTACATGGAGACTATGTCAAAAATTTAAATCGATTTTATCACAGCAATTTTAATATTTTTAATTAGGCTAAGCGTCGGTGGCTCAACCGGTAATGACTCGGTCCATCTAACCAGAAGTACCGGGTTCAAATCTGGACGGTCAATGTACCAATGAGTTTTTCAAAAACTTACGTACATACTTACCGATTGCTTTAACGGTGAAGGAAAAACATCGTGAGGAAACCTGCACACGCCTGCGAAGAAACTCGAAGGTTGTGTGTAAAGACGACCAACCCGCACTGGGCCCGCGTGGTCGACTAAGGCCTAATCGCCCTGATTCAGGGTAGGCTCGAGCCCCTCGGTGGGGACGTATATGAGCTGTAATGATGACTTATCATCCTGCAAGGGTTAGCGCTTTAAAAACGGGGTATAAAAACTCTGCCCCAATCACGACGGAGCAGATTTTTGCTTACAGTCACGCGTTGGCAGACTTACCGTCAACATGCTGTAAGTCTGCATGTCAAATATGCTGAGACATGTCTCAAATGCATCTGTCCTAATTACATTGAAGGATAGGACCTATCACAGGTAAAAATATTGTTATTCGAGTTACTTAAGGTATATAGAACAAGCATTACTCTACTTTTTGTTGTGATTTTTGTATGAAACTCAATATGTACATTATTTTTGAACACAACCTGCACATCTGATTCCAGATGTATATAAAGGTTGCGTTGCACACGTCCGTAGAGAAATATAGACGTATATATAAAGAATCATAGACGTGGGGAATTAAGTTTTTTTCTGTCACGAAAAAGCGTTACGGCCGCGTGGAAGGGGTAGACGATATATCGCATGGTGAGAGACGGCAGTGGCGTAGGGATGTTTTTTTATTTTATTAGAAATGTTTTTGTTTGAAATATATTTTTTAAGATATTTTATTTTAGTATATTTTTGTGGACCAGACGACCATGTCGTGAAGAAGTGCCTTTCCATGGCTACAAAGGAGAGAGGGAGGGGAAGGCCCCCAACTACGTGGTTGACGAATGTCCGCAAGGACATGAAGCAGTTGGGGCTTTCAGATGACGACGCATACCAGCGGAATGAGTGGCGCCTCAGCACCAGGAAAGCCGACCCCGCGTAACGGGAAAAGGCGAGGCCAAAGAGAGAGAGAGAGTATTTTTTTGTGGAATATATTTTTTTTGAATTTTTTTTTGTATTTTTTTTAATTCCTCTTGTTTGTTAAAGTTTCACTTCTACTATGTGTCCCACACACATTTTTTTTAAATCAGAGGTAATGAAACATTAAAGTGAGTCAAAGCCTTGAATTTATACTCAAAGGTCAAAGCAATTTTGATGCA
Source organism: Coleophora flavipennella (assembly GCA_947284805.1). Lineage (NCBI taxonomy): Eukaryota > Metazoa > Arthropoda > Insecta > Lepidoptera > Coleophoridae > Coleophora > Coleophora flavipennella. Next base: position 5,436,424 of record OX369290.1, on the reverse strand, counting down.
GGTAATCGTACTTACAACATTTTAGGAAAGATATTCACAAATTATTTTAACTAATTTTGATAAGTCAATTGACATAATAAGCGTCAGTGGCTCTACCGGTAATGACTTGGTCCTCCTAACCAGAGGTCTCGGGTTCAAATCCGGACGACCAATGTATCAATGAGTTCTCGAAACTTACGTACATATTCTTACCGATTGCTATACCGGTGTGAGGAAACCTGCACATCTGATTCCAGATGTATATGAAGAGTGCGTTGCACACGTCCGTAGGTGTAAATATAAATGCCTTACACGTGACCGCGGGTGATGGTAAGTAACACAAGGCAACCGCCATCTATACTTGGATAGCACAGTTAATTTTGCCACACGATAAGAAGAAGAGAGTAATAAATTATTGGATCCAACAATCAAATAGAGCCATTCAATGGGATTCCGTGCAGGAGACAATAAAAATACGCAATATCCATCCAACGTTCTGAATAGCCTCCTTGGTGTTTGTTTTGGTTTTAAGCTTCCGAATTTAGATGTTTTTTTTTCGACCCTGGCCAGACCAGCCAGCCAAACTCCTTCCAAATCTGGATCATTCGCAGGCTTCTCGGAGCCACTCCTTTCCCGGTGTTCGGTGAAACTAGTGAATTCTAGGATCGAATGATAATAAACAGCCAGTTATTCTGACTCAAGACAATCCCTGCTATTAAGTTTCCTTATTTTGGACAATGGCTATCGATATAACAATGATTAAAAAAAATCATTGTTATATCGATAGCCATTGTTGGCCAAAAAGCGTCGGTGGCTAAAAAGCGTCGGTGGCTCAACCGGTAACGACTCGGTCCATCTAACCACAGGTACCGGGTTCAAATCTGGACGGCCAATGTACCAATGAGTTTTTCGAAACTTACGTACATATACTTACCGATTGCTTTAACGGTGAAGGAAAACATCGTGAGGAAATCTGCACATGCCTGCGAAGAAACTCGAAGGTTGTGTGTGAAGTCGACCAACCCGCACTGGGCCCGCGTGGTCGACTAAAGTCTAATCGCCCTGATTCAGGGTAGGCTCGAGCCCCTCGGTGGGGACGTATATGAGCTGTAATGATGATAACAATGAATGTATCGTAAAGTCCTACCCTCCTCCCGATATGACAAGATAGTTGAGCCCCAGCAATGTAATATTATTGATAATCCTTAATTAATATTATAATTGTGAAAATGTGCTTCTTTGTTTGTTTACTTGTTTGCTGCCTTTTCACGCTTCAACACCTCGACCAATCTTGATGAAATTTGGCATGCAGGTATCATGTGTCACTGGGAAGGATATAGGCTACTTTTTATCCTGTAAAAATAGCATAGTCCTTACAGTTCCTGAAGGAACTAAAAAACATCTCTTTTTTAAAATCGCAACGGAACAATGGATTGTTGTGATTTTTGCACAGATACATTTCAGGAAGTGGGAAATGACATTATTTGCTAATTAGCAATTTACCTGATATAGTCCTTAAGGGATCTGGAGAAAACTCCTTTCCAGTCGCGGACCACTCACACTCAAAGACAGTCATAAAAACGATGTCCACGCGAGCGAAACCGCGGGCAAAAGCTAGTGATAAATAAATGACGAAGTGGGTGGGTGTGACTGTTAGTGACATTTTTATTGACCGTTTTAGTGCTTAGCAAGGCACATTAAGCCCTTGGAGCTAATTGCTATCACTAGATGACAGCGGTTAAGGGTCCCAGGAGGCTCGAGTTTCCTTACAAACGTAGTTCCGCTTTAATAAAAAAACTACATGCCGGTTTAAATCCCAACTTTGCGAATATATTAGTTTTTATCGTATTAAATTTAAACATAACTAAACGAAGGCTTAAATTAGTTTTATACAGAAAGTTTTGAACTACTCTTATTTTTTCCATTTTATATTAGTACATTAAGAACTAATTGCAAACATCGATATGTGTCTACTTAATATATTCGATAAGTTTGGATTCCAACCGGCGTGTAGTTTTTGTATTAAAGCGGAACTACGTTTTTTTTTTTTATGCACAATTGGTAAACCCTTGACAACATCTCACCTGGTGGTAAGTGACGATGTTGCCGAAGATGGAAGCGGGCTTACCAAGATTCCCCAACGCAATGGGGAACTGGCTATCTATTGTATTAATAGAAGCTCTGGCCTCCTGGGGACCCTTAAGGCGCTTTGCACACGACGGGGCGGGGCGGGCCAGTCAATGTTGCCGCCAACGATAGCACAAAGAGAATCCTATACTACCAACGCATATGGAGGTGGCGCGGTCGGCGCGGTCTTTTGTCCTACATGTGCGTTGGTAGTATAGGAATCCCTTTGTGCTATCGTTGGCGGCGAAATTGACCGGCCCGCCCCGCCCCGTCGTGTGCAAAGCGCCTAAGGCGACGCATTGGAGAATTTGGCCGCAGGGATCTCGATTTTTCTTAGTAATTACAAAACATCTGAAAGTAATATATTTTGGAACCTTATTCTTCATTTCAATGACTTCATTTTTTCAGCTACAGATACACGATTCGTCAACTTTTATAACAAAATAAAAATATATCGAAAATACCTCTTTTAAAACAGATATTTGCATCCTACAGGCAAACTTGACCGATTTAGTGCCTCTAAATTTTCTTAATCGATTAGTCTAAACACACACTTTAATATGCCAGTTGCTTTTTTTAGGATTAATTCTAGTTTTAAGTTGAAAAAGTAGCTCAGAGGCAAAGTTCACTGGCTTTACACAGGAGGTCGCGGGTTCGATTCCCAGCGGGGTCAATTGTGAGACTCGGTTTGGTTGGTGGTAGGGCATTTTCTAAGCCCGCCTGGCTAGCTACCACCATCTTATCTAAGTCTTGCCGCCAAATATCAATGTTGATATCATTGGTGTGTTCCGGCATGAAGATAAGATAGCCAGTTCCCCATTGCGTTGGGGAATCTTGGTAAGCCCGCTTCCATCTTCGGCAACATCGTCACTTACCACCAGGTGAGATGTTGTCAAGGGTTTTTTATTATTATTATAACAGCTCATATACGTCCCCACCGAGGGGCTCGAGCCTACCCTGAATCAGGGCGATTAGGCCTTAGTCGACCACGCGGGCCCAGTGCGGGTTGGTCGACTTCACACACAACCTTCGAGTTTCTTCGCAGGCCTGTGCAGGTTTCCTCACGATGTTTTCCTTCATCGTTAAAGCAATCGGTAATGATACGTACGTATGTTTTTGAAAAACTCATTGGTACATTGGCCGTCCAGATTTGAACCCGGTACCTCTGGTTAGATGGACCGAGTCGTTACCGGTTGAGCCACCGACGCTTGTCAAGGGTTTACCAATTATGAATAAAAAAAAAAAGAAACGAAAAAATATTGAAAACGTGCAAAAGTGTGGTTATTTTCTTTACACGTTAAGAAAAAGACAGAGACTAATTTCAATCAGTGCGTCGTCTTAAGCGGTTTCAGAGGCCTTATAGGGGGACTGAAAACTTCTGACCGAGGGCAAAGTATACATATTAGTACTAACACCTAGGGATCCGCCAGTAGCCCTACATCCCCCACTCCACCAATACAACTTGACCCCCGCATGTGGATAGCTTTATCTTCCCGGGTTTGGGATCCGCCAGTGCCCCAGCTGTGGACGTTAAGAATTGTTATCTAATGACCAAGCAAGCGACAGTAAATCATCAACCAAAGCAAGGCGTTTCAATCAAAATAAAACGCGCTAATGAATTAAGAAGAAGCCAAATCCGCGAAAACTGTACAAGAAACTGTCAAGAAAAACTGTCTCTCCCGCCTTTTTTCGTCGACGTCCTCTTATCGCGACTATTAATCACGAAGAAAGACCTTTGTATGGTTTTGTAAGGATAGGACTGACGACTTTTAAAAATGTCACCATTTTGCTGGTACAAAAGTACTTTCTAGTACAGGATGGGGCACAAGATATGCATCTGCTTTGAAGGGTAACAGAAAAAAAGTATTTGATCAATATAAGTGCGGTTTAAACTTAAACTTACACCAGCAAGATGGCGGACATTAGCACAGCGATGCACTGATGAAGGTGATTTTTCCCATACTGTTGAATGGGTATAGCGGTTATTTCCTCCCTAATTCTCATCTTACGTTCATCTAAGATATGAAAACAATTTTGAGAACTTTTTACTACAGGTAAACCCAATGGAAGTCACAAATGCTCAAATCTGGCGACCACGCAGACCACCTCACCAGAAAACCAGTGAAACCAGTCGCAAAACATTTTATTTAATTTCACCATTGAAATTCGAGTTATGTGAGTTGTCACCCTGCCTTGCGGAACCATGTGTCTCCCAAATTGGTTTTCTCCCTCACTTAATTCTTCCAAATCTGGTAAAAAAATGTTTACCAACATCAAAACGTAACGTTCAGAATTTGCAGATTTTCATCACTGCATCGCTTTTGATAGCCGCCATCTTCCTGATATCATTTTCAAAATTATGTAACAAATGGCATTCCATCGTGACATGAGTAAAATAAACCGCACTTATATAAATCTAATACTTTTTTTTCTATGGCCCTTCAAAACCGATGCATATCTTTTGCACCACCCTGTATTTTATTGAGTGACTGCTGTTGCCCGGCGCTTCGCCAGCGCAGATCCCGGTTTTTGCTGTTCACGTGGGAAAATCCTTTCTTACCGGTTGCCTACGTCATAGTTGGTATCTGTGTGTCAAATTTCAACCCGATCCGTTCAGTGGTCTAAGCTGTGCGTTGACAGATCAGTCAGTCAGTCGTCACGGTTTTTACACAGAAGACTATATGTACCTGTCAGGACAATAAATTGCCCACGGGCTACGTGACTCATTCGTATCGTCTATCTAATAAACGAAAGAGCCTAATAATAGGTCTTTACCTATGAAATTGCCTATTCAGTTTTTGAAGTTCAGTGCCAATTTTTATTAAAAATAAAAGTTATTGGTTTTTATTATTGACCTTATAGTGACACTACTTAAATCGTCTTTTTTAGTAACTAGTGGCATGTCTTTCATGTTCCAATCCCCTGAGCTATGTACCATTGAATGGAACAAAGGCGTTTTCTTAATGGTCAGATGGGGCATTTTTTTAGACTAGTTAATTTTCTTTAATTTTCCTGAGAGTGACGAAATCTTATGAGAGGTATTCCCAAATATGAGATTTGTAACTAAGAAACTGCTGCGATAACTCTAGAGATTTAAAATTAAAAATGTGTATTTTTTCCCTCAATAAGGCGATTTTTTCAGGTGAAAAAATCCAACTTCATGGAGTTAAGGCCATCGTGCTCTCAAAATATCCAAATAATGGCATATGTTAACCACTATTTAAAATAGAATAACTTATGCTATTTTGAGATTACATTTTGTTTTAATAACTATAGTTCTTAATATTAATTTACATGATTAAACTTTTTTATACAATCGGCAATTTCATAGGTAAATACCTAATATTAACGCAATAAGAGCACTAACGATGTGATCCCTACGGAAAATCAGTTATACACTATGTTTTGGAAATAAATATGTTTATATTTGTATTTAAGGGGTTCCCTACGTGTGCGCTATTTTTTTAGTATTTAACTTGCAATGTTTATATTATGTATATAATATGTTAGTTTGTTTAGGTAAGTAGGTGAAATTTTGCAACCGATTTTAGAGCGACTTTCAGAAAACCGATTGAGCTGAAATTTGTATTCCCGGTGATTTTGGTATTTTGAAGTTTGATGATGAACTTTGGAGATAGAATCAACGTCCCAAAATTGTCTTTTAGTATCAATAGAATCGTAGGAGATACTGTTCTCGCTTCGTTGTTCTAATATTCATATTTGGCACACTGAGCATTTCGCTTTTTGAGTACAAAAACCCTTTTCAAATAAAATCTTGTATCTAAAAGATTTGGGGTTTTGAAAAACGACGAACAATAGGAATAACGAATGCTAGTCATCTGATTTAATTTTTATCATCTGTAAAAAACGACATTTTGTTCTAAAAATTTTTGAAATACCTAGGCGTGACGTCATAGTTTTGCAGCGTCATTTACGTACTGATTTCGTGATTTTGGTGAATTAAAAATCGAAGACTTGATGGTTTTCCGAAGTTTAAGTAGGAGGGCAATTTAGTGATCAAGAGTTCATAATTTATTTTTGATGCTGTCGTCACCCCTATTGAGGCGATTCGTTCGATTGTGCTTATCTCTACATTTATGCATGTGCCTACATCAATGTCACGAAGACGAAACACTCCGCTTTAATACGTGGAACTGAAAATCTGAGCCTTTCTTAGAACGAAATCGTTTGTTTGAATACTGTGATTAAGAATCTGTGACGTAGCAGTATTTTTATACCTTCAAGTAAGGACTTTTAATATAGGGTGAAAGTATTGAAGTGAGATGATATTTTTTTAAGGGTTCCGTACCAAAAGTGTAAAAACGGGACTGTCGGTCAGCGGGCTGTATTTCATGAACAGTAGAAAGATGAAATTTTCGAAAAATGTGTATTTCTATTGCCGCTAAAACAAAAAATACCAAAAATTAGAAAAAAATAAATGATTAATCCATACAAAAAACGTGTCTTTTTATAGATCTTTAGAAGTATTTTTGATTTAGCTCTATCGTAAAAACAGTAAAGCGTAGAAGCGTAAAACATAGTGTGATCATAGTATTAATACTGAAGTAGAACATCAAATAATAAAAAGAGTATATAATATAGTAGGTAGTATATTCCAATATTTTTTTGATAATTATATAAAGTGTGAGTCCTGTGTTTTCTGATCTTATGCCATAAGCCAATTTTCTGATGTCGATGACTTAAGTCTTTAATCTTTATTATATTTGACCAGCGCATGCGCAATCAAAAAATGACTTACGCCCAACTTATTTAAAAAAAATATAATGAAGTAGGTTTCTTGCGTAGCGTTTTCATCATTTTCGAAACCACTAATCCTTACTTATATTATAAATGTGAAAATGTGTTTGTTTGTTTGTCTGTTTGTTACCTTTTCACGCTTCAACACCTTAACCAATCTTTATGAAATTTGGCATGCAGGTAGCCTGTGGCACTGGGGACGACAAAAGCTACTTTTTATCCCGTGAAAATAGCATAGTCCGATGCAGTCCTGAGGGAACTGAAAAAATACTTTTTTTTGTTAGTTTCTTTAACATTGCAAAGGAACAATGGATTGTTGTGATTTTGAAATGGTTGAAGAGGACGAACATAAAATGACATAATTTGCAAATTAGTATATAAAGTAACTAAGTAAGTAAGTTCCCGAGGGATCTGGGAAAACTCCTTTCCACGCTCGCTTACGTCGGCATCGCAACGAAGCAATGAAGTGATTGAAGTATTTTTTTGTATAGAGATGGTTTAGGGGGTGGGAAGTGACATAAACTGTTAATCAGAATAGCCCGATATAGTGCCTGAGAGATCTGGAGGACACTCATGTCTACGCTCGGCTCGCGCACTACTTACCCTAAAAGGCAGTCATCAAAACGATTTCCACGCGGGCGTAGCCGCGGGCAAAAGCTAGTATAATAATAAATCTAAGCTCAAATCAAATCCATGAGGATAAACGTTGTCTGTTAATCTTTCCTATGTCTACAAACTGTTGCCTTCATAAAGCCATATCCTTTGTTTGAGACCTTCAAAACCTAAGGGGATATCTATCAAATACGTAAGCTCAAAATGAAAGACAGGGGTCCGGCAAAAGTTCACCAAATCTCAAAAGTAGGGGCGAGGGGTCCACAAAAAATATTTTCGTTAGAGAATTGGTATGTACCCAAATCCGTTTGAGTCGTGTTTTTTTCTTCTCTTCTTTCAATGAAAAATATGAATCAATAAGACATCAGTAATTATGTAGGTATTAAAAGCAAAATACATAAACATGTACATACTTACCGATTGCTTTAACGGTGAAGGAAAACATCGTGAGGAAACCTGCACACGCCTGCGAAGAAACTCGAAGGTTGTGTGTGAAGTCGACCAACCCGCACTGGGCCCGCGTGGTCGACTAAGGCCTAATCGCCCTGATTCAGGGTAGGCTCGAGCCCCTCGGTGGGGACGTATATGAGCTGTAATGATGACATAAACATGTGAAATTAAAATTATAGGGGAAATCTTACAAGGGAAAAGTCCCACAACATCTCATCAAATCTCACCAATGGTTAAGAAGGAACCAAATAAAAAAAATACCTCACGTAATCAATGGATCTCTCTTTATTACATTTATATAGAGTAAAAGGTTTTATCCACTTTTCCTCTAGAAATTGTTCGAATTATAAGAAATCTGCTTACAGTTTTATAAATTAATCATCATATCAGTCGAAAAACGTCTACTGCTGGACAAAAGGATTTCCACGACGACCTATCCTGCGCTGCTCGCATCCATCGGCTTTATAAATTAACTAGCTGTTTCCCGCGGCTTCACCCGCGTGGACCAAGTTTCTATGACTTCTCGAGGGTGCGCAGTGCGCGAGCCGCAAGCGGCTCGCGAGCGTGGTAAAAAGTAGCCTATGTCTTAATCCAGGTCCTAATCTGTCGACCTACCAAATTTCAGCCAAATCCGTTCAGTAGTTTTTGCGTGAACATTTATAATATTATTAAGGATGATTATCGAAAAACTTTAAGGTGCAAGCTTTAATTATATGAATAACACTAAATAAATGAGCGAGCGATGTTAGGTTCGGTCAGGTTTGATTGGTTATACAGTCAAAGAGACTCGCGAATCCCCCCCCCCCCCACCCTAGGTAGCAGATTGCTTCGCAGAAGAAGAAATCATAGGTTTTATTCGGAGATACAAGAATAGGCCTTGAAATTGTAAGCCAATTGACAATTTACCGTGATATTATAATCTCACTAAATTTAGGGAAGTGAAAATGTTTTTATTTTGACAATATACCGGCGAAATGTATACAGATTAAGCTGGAAATCTTCGCAATAACTAATAATGATTATGATGTCAGGTCTTATCAATTGTGGAGAAAACAATGCATTACAGTGTGTAGCAAAACTGGCGTAGTTTAACCGACCATGGCGTAATGGTTAAGCCCATTACCTTTACATCAGGAGGTCGCGAGTTCAATGCCCAGCGGAGTCTAACTTTGTAAGACTCGGATTGGTTGGTGGAAGGGTATTTTCTAATTCCGCCTAACTAGCTACCACAATCTTGTCTAAGTGTTGCCATCAAACATCAATGCTAACAGCATTTATATATGTTTCGGCTTGAAGATAAGATAGCGTTGGGGAATCGACATCATTGACACTTACGATCAGGTGAGATGATGCCAAGGCGTTACTATTTATGGATAAAAATCAGCCGTTAACTGGAGTTTTTACTCATCATTCTAACTGAAAAAAAAACCCAAGAAACACATAGTCTTTAACAAAAAAAAATAACTTTTCATACAAATCGATCAGCTGATGATCAATTTTGTGCATTTAATATGAAGCGTGCGTAATTGTTGTTTATAATTGACTGTGGGTCCCTTGGAGAAAGTTGTTCATTATGATGAGTAGAACCCTCAGTGAACGGCTCCTACACCAATTTAATTACACCCTGTCATCATCATCATAATCGTCCACTGCTGGACAAAGGCCTCCCCCAAGGATTTCCACGACGACCGGTCCTGCGCTGCCCGCATCCATCGGCTTCCCGCGATCTTCACCATCTACAACCTGTATAAGGAAATAAAGAAATTGGAAAGATACCTTAGAACTTGACTAAAACAACTTGCGAGACTTTTTACCTATTTTGTTGGGTACTTACCTAGTTACTTACATAGGTACTATCTTCCATCGCAAAAACTTATCCAGCTTTTCCCGCGACCTTCACCAGGTATAAGTCCTGTCAACGCTACGTTTTCCGGCACGCGGTCGCCATTCGAGAACTTTACTATCCCAACGGCCATCTGTTCTACGAGCTATGTGCTCTGCCCACTGTCCCTTAAGTTTAGCGATTTTATGAGCTATGTCAATGGAGCGAGCTATGCTCGGAGATTCCTTACGCGATCGAATCAGAAATGAGGAGATCCGTAGGAGAACTAAAGTATACTTGCATCTTTTCACCACCACCAGTTTTTTCACGTTTATTTTTGATGGCATATAATAGTTGGTTCTTCACCGCCATCATGTCACCCGAGAGACGTCTACTGATAAATAAAGGCTTTCCTCATCAAGGGTTCATCAGGTCGTCGGACCATCGAGTTGGAGACCTGCCTATCTTCAAGCTCAGTATTACGATATGGCTTATTTATTGTAATACTGTGCTTCAGGTGTGCTGTCGCTACCAGAGAACTTTACTACCCAAACGGCTGTCCCTACAAGCTATGTGCCGTAACTTCAGGTACAGTATTACGTTATGGCTTACGTATTGTAATAGTGTGCTTCAGGTGTGCTGTCGCTACCCGAGAACTTTACTACCCCAACGACTGTCCCTACGAGCTATGTGCCCATTTGGTTCACAATGGAATAATACAGAATGAATCCACTTAAATCGCCTATTTGCTTAGCTTCCTAATATCCACACTACCTTCGATATGTGAGGATTTCGATTTCTCTTCAAACAGCTTGAATAATGGATTTTGCCTTGAATTGATTTGATGTGTAATACACCAGTCATCTTTGTCTAAGGCTCAAACATCAAAATTAACTTTTTTGGAAAAAAGAAACTGGCCACCTGTAAAATTTTAAACGAAATAAAAACTCGATAAATAATGTTCCAATTTCAAAAATTCAATTAATATAATTATTATTTTTTACATCATTTTCGATTAAATTGGCGGCAGAAAGTTTATTTTGTTGTTAAGTTTCTTCGTTTGTTGACTGGAGTTTAAATTATTTGTGTTGAAACGTGTTTCATTTTTATTTGAACTTTATTTATTTGAAATAAAGCATTGGCTTATAGGCGGCAATGCCACGCCGTCATTTAACTCAAGATTAAAGGTTACACGCTGTGGGCATGCTGGAAGTCGGAAGTACACTACGTTAAGTTGCAGATGCCATCGACTCCAACCAGTCGGTAATTCGAAGGTTATAGCAACTTTATCGGCTAACCGGGAATACGGCACGACATCCAGGTAGATCACGTGTTAAAACTGAAAGACAAGACCGCTTTTTTCAGAATATCGTTAGGCGGAAGCCTAAAACTACGGCGCGGCAACTAGTTAAAAAGCTGCAAACTCAACACCAGGTGGCTGTTAGCACCAAAACAGCCAGCAGGAGACTACTTATACTTTGTAGTCAGTTTACGTTCTCGTAGGCCGTTGTGGGTTCTAGCTCTCCGGCGAGGAAATCGTGATCTACGGTTACGATGAGCACGTGTTCATCTAGAGTGGCCAGAAGATGAGTGGGCTCGTGTGTTGTTTTCTGATGAATTCAGATTCGGTTACCACCCTGATTCAATGCGTTCGCGTGTTGCGAGCTTGTCACGAACGGCTTCGTTGTCCCCAGGAAGTGCATCCCTATCAGGGGTCCCAATAATGGTCTGGGCTGGACTTTGTCTTGGTGGAACAACTAACCTCGGCCTCGTTTTTATAAGGGGCAACATGAATACAGAAAAATACCTTCACGAGGTGGTAGAACCGATTGTTGATGACTGAGATTTACTCGGAAGAATAGCATTTCAGCAGCTTCCTCAGAACTTATAAAAATACACAATCTGTTAAAAAAAATACGGTTCATGAATTACAAAGAAAATAGGTATTTTTGTGGTGAAAAAAAGTTTTCCTAATTTTACTCAAATGTGTTCTATCTCACTAGTAAGTAAACAAATAACATGTTTGCCAAACACGTCCGTTTGTCTGTATTTCGGTCTGTCCATCCATCCGTCCTTCATGGTTTCCCTATAGCACCAAAACCAGTCCGATTTACATTTCAAAATTGGGAGTTTTGTGATAATTTTCCAATGGACTCTTAACAGCTTTTGTTTGGGTTGCTGCTATTTAACAAAAAATTAAAAATGCAAAAATGTCAAAAATTTCTGTAGAGATTTTAGTAAAACTTTTCAAGTTGTAAATTTTAAATGTATGATACCAAGCGGCAGTATTAATAGGGATGACGACGCCATCAGAAATAAATTATGAACTCTTGATCACTAAATTGCCCTCCTACTTAAACTTCGAAAACCTTACTCGTTTTGTTTTCCATCAAGTTTTCGATTTTTAAGTAACAAAATTCTCAAAATGAGTACGTAAATGACGCAGCAAAACTATGACGTCACGCCTAGGTATTTCAAACATTTTTAGAACAAAATGTCGTTTTTGACAGATGATAAAAAGTAAATCAGATGACTGCATTCGTTATGCCTATTATTCTTTAGCCCTTATACAACTGAAACTTTTGTTTGTTTTTTTCTTTATGAATCTATCTTGGTTGCTAAAGAAAACTTCTTTATTTTGAGTAGTTTTGACGTTCACAGTTTTTGATCTGTTTTTAATTCGGTAACATATACAAACGTCTAACTTGGTGCCGTTACAGTGAAAATTCTAAAGTAAAACAAAATATTAGTTTATTTCGAAAAACCTAAAAACTCTTTAGCACTAGCTTTTATTTGACAATAATTTATTTAAATCGTACTCTTCTCAGCAAACCCTTTCATTTGATGCCCATATCACGGCGATGCATAAATACTAACTGGTCCGCCATCATTGGGAGTCCACCATATTGGATTAAAAATGACGTCATAGAGCTATAGCTCTATGACGTCAACCATGCATTGACGTCCAAACTAAACGTGTATTTCAATTTTAGCTCAATCCAACACCCGAAAGTGAATCAAATTTAACTTCTAAATTTTAAAGCGGAAGTTATAATAAACACGTTCAATTGTGTTCAGAATCCTTAGCTCGAGTTTGACTCAAATGTGGCAGACATTTGAGTCAAACTCGAGCTAAGGATTCTGAACACACATATGCACACATGTGCACATTATGTACACACACGTGCCTACATCCACTTGTCTGTCGATTTCCGGGACCCGGAAAAACAACTTATTCTCCCTATCTGTCGACCGACCTACCGGGAGCCGGAAAAATAACGGCGGATCAATTTAGCACCAATAATCATCATTACAGCTCATATACGTCCCCACCGAGGGGCTCGAGCCTACCCTGAATCAGGGCGATTAGGCCTTAGTCGACCACGCGGGCCCAGTGCGGGTTGGTCGACTTCACACACAACCTTCGAGTTTCCTCGCAGGCGTGTGCAGGTTTCCTCACGATGTTTTCCTTCACCGTTAAAGCAATCGGTAAGTATGTACGTAAGTTTTTGAAAAACTCATTGGTACATTGGCCGTCCAGATTTGAACCCGGTACCTCTGGTTAGATGGACCGAGTCGTTACCGGTTGAGCCACCGACGCTTGTACCAATAATATCTAATATCATTATACAAAAGTAAAAAACAATGAACAGTAATAAGTAAAACACACTTATTAGAATAATATTTTAAATGGAAACAAAAATATAAAGATTCACAGAAAATCCATTAAAAGCGCTGAGAACCCTGTCTGGCAAATTCCGGCTGCCGGAAAAAAACCTGTCTGTTGAATTTCCGGCTCCCTGGTGCGACAGAAAAGGGGGTGTAGCCTAATAACAGCGTGACAGCTAAGAGAATATACACAATGTGATCACATGTTCAGCTCAATCTAACACCCGGAAGTGAGTCAAATTTAACTTGTAAATTTTGAAGTGGATCTTGCAATAATAAACACCAACCACATTTGAGTCAAACTTGCACCAAGGATTCTGAACCGAATAAAAAGTATCACATATTTGTTTTGGAAATACACAAGTGTTATGTGGTGGTACCGAACCCTCATATCAGTGCGTGAGTCCGACTCACACTTTGCCAGTTTTTCGCCTATTGTTTGGCTTTAGCGAAATTAAAAGGGCGCTTATTGAATTTCTGTTAGCACGAGGTTGGATGGGGTGAATCTACCAGAATGGTTTGAATATTAATAGGGCAAAGACTTCAGAAGCTTGATGTCCAGTTCCCAAAATGTCATCTTAGAAGCAAAATGTTTAATATTCATTTTTAAAATTTCAAAAATTTAAATTTTTATTTTAGACAAGCTGTCCGGGCGAACTTCGTACCGCCTTATACTACACTACACTACATTACACAACACTACACTACACAACACTACACTGCACTGCATTGCACTACACTACACTGCACTACACTACACTACACTATACTAAACTACATTGCACTACACTACACCACACTACACATTACACACCACACTCTACACACCACACGTCATACATCACACACCACACAGGTTTAGGTCATTTTTTAAACCTTGGGTTATATTAATATAGTTTTAGTAAGGATTCCTAATTTTTTGAAAATATAATATAGCCTATAGCAACCGCGGATAGTGTAGCTTCCCAATGGTGAAAGAATTTTTGAAATTGGTAAAGTAGTTTTGGAGCCTATTCAATGCAAACAAATAAACAATCAAATTTTTCTTCTTTATAATATTAGTATAGATATACTCGTAGGTAGTATAGATAATATGTTTCTGTGTGCTTGAGTCCGATTCGCATTTAACCACCTCTTTTAAATATAGTTCGTAGCCATGTTTATCTAACTTATAGTTATACTAACCAAATTTCATAAATTCAGTTCAAAATTTTTAATTTATGATGACGAACTGTGACAAAAAAATTGAAATATGAGTGAGTATCCGAACAGGACCCTACCTAAAATTAGAACTTGTGCCGACATCTGTAGTGACCCGCTATACTAACAATTACGCATTCCACAGCTGAAGACTGAACCATAATTCAAGGTATATGGAGTTTAGTTTACAACAACTCCTCGACAGATGACACTGTCGTTAAGAAGACTATGTACAACTAAACTGAACCTTAAACCAAGCACCGAGAGTTCAAACATCTACAATGCGCTATCAACATTTCCTTGCTACTAAGCATATATACTACTGTTAACTATCTACGGTTGTACTTCCCTAGGTTGAGTGCCCTCCGCACTCGCCTCCCCTGCCCGGTGAAGCTGTAAAGGCTCCCACGGCCAACAACAAGCTTGTCCTTTCGAAAAAAAATATCTACTGTTGGTCAACGGTCGGACCCCAGGCATACTACCACCTCGCCTAACGGAGATAGCTCCCTTTGCTCTCGGAGAGTAGGAACACACCGTTCCTGCAAACTAGTAAAATCTGAGAGTTCAAAGAATCGGCAATTAAAAAAAAACGTAATACATATATACTTTTAAATAAAATTTTACTATTATCGGAACACAAAGAAAACAAAGGTAAAATACAATTTGTATGTGTTTCTACATTATAAAAATTAACAGTATGTCTCCACATGACGTTTTGAGATTTCGGTATTCTGCCTCTGTTCCTGTGTACCTTCTGTTTATTGACATACAGTTGGGTCTAAATGGAAATTTCAAAGGCTCCACCAATATCGAAAATTAAATTCCTAGAAAATTTGTAATTTCGTACCTAGTTACCCAACAGTATTAGCTTGGATTTATTATTATACTTAGGTAGTAGCGCTCACAGTCGGCGGTCAATATTAATATACTAGGAGGTAACGACAAATTTGGTAACGATAACGGAAATGAATATACTTAGATTGAGAGGATAAATGGCAGGGGGGTGGGGGCTTGGTCCAGAATTCCTACTACTAACGGGCGTTGCTCCATAAAGCAACCGAATATTTGGTCAGTTTTTGCGTAATTGTCATGAGTACAACTAGTAATTTCATTTTATATCTTACTGAGAAGAGTGAGAAAGATATAAAATGAAAGTACTAGATGTACTCGTCTACCAACCCGCATTAGGTCTGCGTGGTCGACTAAGGCCCGATCGCCCTATATCAGGGTAGGCTCGAGCCCCTTGGTGGGGACGTTTATGAGCTGATATGATATCTTGCTCAGCCATTTCCCTTATCGTTTTTGGTCACGATAACTATCATTTCAGGCGCTATATGTACATAACGCAACAGGCAGAACGACATATTTAACATCAGAGGGTCGCCATTAATCCTCTCAACCTAAGTTTATCCATTTCCGTTATCGTTACCAAATTTGTCATGACCTCCTATTTTTCTTTATTTTTAATTTTTCTTCCAAGAGAACAAGACCTCTCAGTACATACTTTTCTCTAGGTAAACAGCGGTCTACTTAGTACTTTGGATTTTCTTCCTGTGGAAATGGAAGGACTTTAGACTTTCTCATTAATTTTCCTGTAATCTTTGCATTCAACCTTATACACTTTGTGTTTTTCTAATACTTATGGCCCAGTAGTGTCGTTTCCGAAATTTTGGTAAATATTCACCTATTTTCTTAAATAAATTCCAAAATATTTATCTTAAAATTATAAAAAAAATGTTTAAGATTTTCACAATATGCCCTTTTATTTGATATCCCAAACGATATAGTTTACACAACTTTTTTTTAAGTTTTCTTATTTACCCCCCAAAAGTTTAAAACTCATTTATTCACGTTACATGTAACTAAATTTCAACGTAATCGGTCCATTAGTTTTGGAGCAAATTGGCTGCGACAGACAGACAGACTGACATACATTCACGCGAGTGAACTTATAATGGTTCCTCTTCAACCTTTTGAGGTACGGATCCCTAAAAATTTAAAAAATATATATGCCAGTTGCAACCCGTTTGTGATTCATGTCCCACCCGGTATTTCAATTCTAATGGAAGTAGACTGCCTGTGGTTCCCTACACGTTCTGGCTTCTACTTGAGGTTCAGTTCTACGAGTCATATATCTGAGAAGCTAATTGTACCGTGTTAGGTGACCTAACTTCAACATAATAAGGGCTTCCAACGATAGAATTTGTACAGTATTTTATTACTGCGGCCTATTTCCAGTAAATTGGGTGGGTAGGGACGAAAAGCTCTATAAATCATCTCCGTCGGGAGATAAGATGTCTCGGATATCGGCAGATAGATAGCCGATATCTTTTTGAAGTGAAATGATATTTAGTAAGATTAAGTATAGAGCGTCGGTGGCGTAACGGCCACGACCGCCGCCTCCTGTCCGGGAGGTCGTAGATCGAATCCTACCACGTACCAATGTGTTTCCGAATTTGGATTTCATATGTATGTTTAACAGACGCTCTTACGGTGAAGGAAAACATCGTGAGATAACCTGCACACGCCTGCGGAGAAACTCTCAGGTTGTGTGTGAAGTCGACCAACCCGCACTGGGCCCGCGTGGTCGACTAAGGCCCGATCGCCCTAATTCAGGGTAGGCTCGAGCCCCTCGGTGGGTACGTATATGAGCTGATATGATGAAGTGTTTTAAACACGTCTTTCTAACGTCTTTGCTGCTGTCATGATTGGATGATGACAATACCCTAAAAAGCAACTATATGCAGAGCAGCTTGAAAAGAGCCTGTTGTGGATATAAAAAAACTGGCCAAGTGCGAGTGAGACTCGCACACCGAGGGTTTTGTACACACCACCACCTATCTCTAAAAACGTTTAACAATAATACCTACTCATTAAAAAAAAACATAACGAGAGCGCCCAAAAAAGTTATTTTTGAAGTGAAAACTTCTTTAGGCGTGTTGGGCATTTTTGAGATGGGAATAACAATTGAACTCGCGACACCGTCACCGTCACCTTACCAGGAAAAGCCGTAGGGTCAAAGCTTATAAAGCTGTAATTTGAGATGGGAAAAACCATTAAACTCGCGACATCGTCACCGTCACCTTACCAGGAAAAGCCGTTGGATCAAAGCTTATAAAGCTGTAATTAGAGATGGGAAAAAACCATTACACTCGCGACATCGTCACCGTCACCTTACCAGGAAAAGCCGTAGGATCAAAGCTTATAAAGCTGTAATTAAACTGGCGACATCGACACCGTCACCTTACCAGGAAAAGTCGTAGAGTCAAAACTTATAAAAGTGTAAAAAGTTAGGTGAGATGATGCCAAGGGCTTACCAACTGCGAATAAAAAAAATGATGTAGGAACCGTTGACTGGGGAGTCTACTCATCATTAAGCCTTGACATCTTTCACCTGTTGGTAAGTGACGATGATGCTGAAGATGGAAGCAGGCTTAACAAGATTCCTCAACGCAATGGAGAGCTGGCTATCTTATTTTCAAGCTGAAACCCATCAATGCTGTTATCACTGATGTTTGGTGGCAAGACTTAGATAAGATAGTGGCAGTAAGCCAGCCAGTACAGGTAATCTTTGTTTGTTCCTGAAAAAAAAATGGGGACACGGGAGTGCCCCCGCCAAATCGAGCACGGCCGTAACATTCTTCTCTCGAAGCAACTCACCGTGCTTGTATGTTCTGGAAATAGGTAAAAGTATGAATTTTTATTACTTACTGTACCTAAGTCTATTCAAATAACAAGTTTGTACATAATATAATTTGAAAAATATCTGATGTCAAATTTGCTTTAAATTGTCACTGAATCACTCACCGAAGTCACCGACTATTAAAAATCTAAAGTACTTTTATCTTATCTACAAACTGCTACAAGAAAAAGTTTTAGTACAGACACAAAAGAAAAACTTTCATAATAGGAATAAGCTCCCATTTCATCCCTTTTTTACCAGATAAGGAATCATAAGGGGAACAGCTAAACTATTGAAGATTAAAAAATGGCCTTCATAGTAAAAGTTGTTAATTGTAATGGGCATTTTTCAAAACAATTAAATTAAATAAAAAAAACAATTTCCAAATAACACTGTTCGTACAAAGAGAAATGAAATCCTAACAGATCATTCTGTTAAAATGTGCTTAGTCTTGTTACAGGGCCACGGCAGTGCCCTTCCTGCCCACCAAGTCCAGCGCAAAGCAAGCTCTGCCGTAATAACTTTCCTAAAACCATTACAGTCGATTTTTGAGCCCCTGTATCTTGGAACTAGGCTCTTACAAAAATAAGTTAAATAAAAAAAAAAACTTTAAAAACGTGTTAAGTCTCGGTTAAGGTTATTCGGCCAAAAAGTCGCGAGATAAAATAGTAAATAAAAAGAAAGTAATGAATTTAGGTAGATATGTCAGAAAAAGTGAATCTTAAAACTTGTTTCACAGATAAGCATTAAAACATATCTATCCAGACTTACTACTCTTACAAAATATGTTTAACGGTCAAGTCACTCGATTTCTTCTACTCACTTAGACATGGCTCTTTTTTTATCTCACTTCTTTTTATTTTATGACAAAATCTTAATCGAGACTTGATACGTTTTTAAAGAATATTTTAGTTGGAATTCCTATTTTCCCTTTTCTTCTAGCGAAACTATTCAAAAGCCACAGAAACATTGACAAGTAAATAGAAAGCTCCTGCAGTTGTTTAACTTTTTTTTCTTGTTTCCTTAAACGTTGTTTAGTAACCCCTTGCCTCTTTTTAACGTATATACACGTTGTTTACCTTGAGAGACACTGAGACGGGTATAGCGGTGTAGTTATTAGAACCGCACGCACGCCCCAGTTCTCAAAGTAGGACCTTTATTCATAGTACGGAATAAATTTTTAATAAAGCCTATTTGGTACAAGCTTTTATTTGAAGACACTTTTAACTATTTCCTGTTCTTCTCAACAGACATTTTCATAAGATACCCATGTTATGTGGGTGCAAAAAAAATAACTAATCCGCCATCTTAAGGAGTCCGCCATATTTGATTAAGAATGACGACACTTAAGCTAACCATGCATTGTCATCCAACCTAAACGTGTATGCAAAATTTCAGCTCATTCGGAAACCAGGAAGTGGTTCTAATTTAGCTTCCAAGATTTGATCTAAACTAACATACGAGTACAAACACGGCAAATAAAAGTTTGTAACAAAAACGTCGATTAAGATCTCTAGGAAAAACTGGACATACCTATGTTAATGCTGGATATTATCATTTTAATTTTGGCCGATAGACGTCTATTGTTATGCTATGCATGCGCTTCCCTAATGTATGTATCATGGGGGGTTTGCCGTAATCGCCACGCTTGGCAGGATGGACGCGGGCAGCGCAGAACCAGTCGTCGTGGAAATTCTTGGGAGAGGCCCTTGTCCAGCAGTAGACGACCTTAGGCTGATACGATGAAGCTGTATCCTGAGCTTCATACCAGAATACTCTGGCATTGGTCTCTTCCCAAATTCGGGAAGGTTAGGCTATACTGCTCACAAGGGTGCTAAGTCCAGATTGGGGGGGTGTAGGCTAACAATAGTTAAAAATAAGCTCAATCTGTGTTGTCTAGTAGCAAACTCCATTGTTAGAACTTTTGATGCACACGATGCTAGCGTGTTTTTTTTTGCCGCAAAAATTATTGTAAACAAAATTCAAAATGGCAAGAGTTGACAGATGACAAAGATCGCGATGACAGAAAACTAGTCTGCACTATAAATACGGCGCTCATAGCTGTTCAAGGAACGTGGAGAGACATGGCATTTTTCATTGCGGAAACGTACAGAAAATGAAATTTCCGCGAGAGATTTTAATATTACTTATTGAATCTATTAAATTTTACAAGCTTTTATTTAAATTGCAATGTATGTATGTTTGTTCGGGTGAAATCTTGTCAGTTAAATTTGACCCACTTCGTGGTTTCCGATTGAGCTGGAATTTTGCTTGCATATGTATATTGCGTGACAGTGCAATATTTAAAGCTTGTACCTATTTTATCGATAATTATAAAGGTATTATTAAACATGCCAAGTGGTAATAGCTCAGTGTGATTTTCGTGATTGGGTTGATCGCGCAGGTTAACTGACCTGTAGCAAGGTCATTACGTAGATGGGTTTGACTGTAAGTGGCATTTTTTTAGACCCTTTTATATATATGTATGTATGTATAAATTCTTTATTGCCCACAAGAAATAATCACAAAATGGTTTTATCAGACTCAAGTAAAGGCGGTCTTATCGCTAAAATCGATCTCTTCCAGACAAGCCTTGGCAAATGTTATATGTTATGTACTTCGCAAGGCTCTTTAATCCGTTGGTGCCGGTTGCTATCTTTAGATGGCAGTCGTTAGGCCGTATCAGATGTCTCACAGGCGGCTTAAGAGACTTGGACAGTGGAGTTCGTCACTAGCTCCACAAACTTCACCAAGCCGGACTTGGCACCCGTGTGTGGATTAAGGGTCTAACCTTCCAGAGCTTGGGAAGAGACCCGTACTCCAGCAGTGTGACGTGTAGCTCAGGATACAGCTTTATCATATCAGCCGACACTGCTGGATAAAGGTCTCCCCCCAGAATTTCCACGACGACTGGTTCTGCTCTGCCCGCGTCCAGCCTGCCAAGCGTGGCGATTACGGCATACCTAACTCTTTAAAAATATGGAATTCTGTATGTATGCAGATTACCATAAAAATCTTAAGGAGCTCAACAGTAACGATTTGGTCGCCCTAACAGGACCGTCATCGTTAAGTCCATTAACGTGACATCAAGAGGTGGTGGGTTTGATTCCCGGCGCTTTGTAACTAGGTAAGACTCGGTTTAGTTAGCGGAAAGGCTTTTCTAAGCCCCCTGGCTAGCTACCACCATCTTCATCATCATATCAGCTCATATACGTCCCCACCGAGGGGATCGAGCCTACCCTTAATTAGGGCGATCGGGCCTTAGTTGACATTACGGGCCCAGTGCGGGTTGGCTGACTTCACACGCAACCTTCGAGTGTCTTCACAGGCGTGTGCAGGTTTCCTCACGATGTTTTCCTTCACCGTAAAAGCGTCGGATAAACCATACATATGACACGTGGCAGGATTCGAACCACGACCTCCCGGACAGCAGGTAGCGGCCCTTGAAATCACGCCACCGACGCTCCGAAAACAAGCGCAAAGAAATTTAATTCAGGGTGTAGAAATACAACATATTGCGCTGTTGTGTAGGAACGTGCGAAAAATGTAATTACATGACTACGCACGGAGTAACGGCAATCCAAGATTTTATTACAAGCAGGCGTAGGTCTTTTAGACTCATAATGTGTATTATAATATATGAGTCTAGAAGTTAATGACATACATAAACTACTAGCTTTTTCCCGCGGCTTGGACATTGTTTTTATAACTGCCTCAAGCGGCTCCCGAGCGCGGAAAAGAGTTTTTTCTAGATCCCTATCCCATATTGGGCTATTGTGATTAGCAATCTATGACAATCCTCAACTATCTGTGCAGAAAATTACAAAATTCCATTGTTCAGTTGAGATTTTTAATAAATTAGCCAAAAAAAGAGTTTTTTTTTCAATTCCCTCAGAACTTCATCGGACTAGGGTATTTTCATGAGATAAAAAGTAGCCTATGTCCTTCCCCGTAACACAGGCTATCTGCATGCCAAATTTCATCAAGATTACTCAAAGTGTTGAAGCGTGAAAATGTAAAAAAACAAACAAATAAACAAACAAACACATTTTCACATTTATAATATTAGTAAGGATGAGTAATTTTCATAAAATTACAAGACCGACTAAAAAAACAATTCCATAATTTTTGGGACAGTTGACTAAAAATCTATCCTACGTGGGCGGAACTGAAAATTTCGGGAATCAAGGAAGTGATACAACATTATTAGTGGAAAATATATTTGTCGAAGGGGGGGAGTTAGGTTATGGATGACCTTGTGGTTCGATCCTTAACTATTTCGGTTGTGGGCCTCGAAATAACAATGCAGCTATATCTCAGAGGTCCTCCTTCAATAGTCTTGATCATTCGGCAAGCGAAATTGTACAGGATGCCTTGGATAACAATGGATGCAAACGCGGTGATCCCAGCGATAGCGTGACACGTCCGTTTTGCTCACAGATTACCACTATGTGTGTTCTGCTCGAAGTTCCGTCAAAAAGTGTCTGCCCCGAGACTGACGTCCAGCTAATATGGCTTCTCAACTCAGTGCTGGCACCTTAATCACAAACAGCCTACCGTCAGTAGGTCATCTTTGCTACCACATACGATCGTCTCACGAGTACAAGCGATTGTCACGCCGCCACCGGTTTCACCCAGGTACTAATACCTGACGTTTGATACAAATAAAGTGTAACGATCCATGTAAACGTATCTCGAGCTGGTATTGATCACGTTTTCAATGACGCTCCGAAATATTTATTGTTTTTCGAAGTGTTCTCCTTGAAACTTGACACATTTTTCCATTCGATGGAAGCAATCAATAAAGCATTCATTCCATTCTGAAGTTGAGGTATTTAAAAATGGCCGTTTTGTAGGCGTCTACAGCTTCTTCAGGTGACGAAAATCGGTTGACCACGCAATTTGTTCTTAGTTTTGGGGAAAGTTTAAAAATTATTCAGGTCAGGGCTGTAATGCGGATGGTCTAATAATTAAATGTTTTTTTGCTCCAAAACTTTTGTTCTGTGGGCGGTATGAGAGCTTGCATTGTCGTGATGGAGGATGTTTCGGCAGTTGCAGTTCTCTTTACTGAGTTCAGAGACTACCTGCGGCAAACAAATGCTAGCATACCATTCTGCATTGACCGTTCTTTGTCCTCAAGAGGAATAGTCGCAAAATGGCCGGTTTTGGAGACAAACGTGACCACCATTTTTTTTCAACGCTCCGTGAACGAACAACTTTTGTTGGCTCAAACTCATTTTCGAACACCCAAACTCGTGACTGGTTTTTTGTTTCGGGTTCGTATGCATTATCCAGGATTCGTCACCTGATACGACGCTATATACGGTATTTGAAGATCCGCCGTGGAATCTTTCGAGAGTTCTGACGCACCAAGTAACGCGAGCCGCTTTTTGTTCCTCACAGAGCGAATGCGGGATCCATCGGGAAAACAACTTTTTTACACCTAATTTTCATGCAAGATTAGGAGTATTTGACTCATGCCAATGTCTATAGTTGCCTAAATTTCGCGATATGTCACATGTCGATCTTCCTCTTTTAGCTTATGTACGTCATCAACGTTATCTTGGGTGATTGCAGTTGTTAGGCGACTTTGACGAGGATCGTCACAGAGCTTGACACGTCCAAGTTAAAATTCCACAAACCAGTGGTAAATTGTGTTTTTAGATGGGGCTTCATCACCAAATGCAGAAAATCCGATCAACGCATTGTTTATGTGTTAAACCACTTAAAAGTCATCATTGCTTTTGAATTCTCTCGAGTCAATTCCATTTTTACACCGACTTTACAAGTTCGACAAGACTGACCAGATCTTGTGGCAAGAACGCGTTCTTTTTTTTAAATAAATTAATGGTGAGAGGTAAAAGGTAAAAGCGTCGGTGGCTCAACCGGTAACGACGCGGTCCATCTAACCAGAGGTACCGGGTTCAAATCTGGATGGCCAATGTACCAATGAGTTTTTCAAAAAAACTTACGTACATATGCATACTTACCGATTGCTTTAACGGTGAAGGAAAACATCGTGAGGAAACCTGCACACGCCTGCGAAGAAACTCGAAGGTTGTGTGTGAAGTCGACCAACCCGCACTGGGCCCGCGTGGTCGACTAAGGCCTAATCGCCCTGATTCAGGGTAGGCTCGAGCCCCTCGGTGGGGACCTATATGAGCTGTAATGATGAAATTAATGGTATTCGATTAATAAAACCAAGGAGTTTTCGATTACAAAGACTTTTTATGCCAGGAACAATGGAAATATTCCATTCCCGATACTTTTAGTGCAGCCTATTTACGCCTAGTTACGGGATCAAAACGAAGCTAACGACACCTTGCACTTCAAAATTTATCAAGCCGTTTAGGCAGAGCCTAAGCCAGAAAATCCAATACACTGAAAAAAAAAACCTCATTTTTGGGCAGTTGGAAAAGCCGACACAATAACGGCCTGCCATTAACATTCCACCCAATGAAGGGAAAAAAAATTGCGGCACCTTAGCGCGAGTACAACCCACAGTTGGCTAGTTATTATTATTTTTGTTTTACTTTTGGTAAATACTGTAATCACACCAAGTTTCTCGCTTTTACCATATTTGCGATAGCACAAAAACAAAACAAAAAAACCTTTAAAAAACACTTTTTTTTGTGTGGCCTTTTGTTTTTGCTAACGCTTTAATATTGAATTTATTTGAAATTTTTAATATTCTTTAGTTAACCCCCCATAAAATACCACATATTCTTTGAAAATTTAAGCAGGCCACCTATTCGGTTTAAAAGGTACAAGCCTTTTAAAAGTCGGACAGACAGACAGATGAACGATGTAGGCTTAGTAGTAGAGTCACGTCACCTGGTATGGAATCATAAAAAGAGGGTACCAAGAACTTCACAATATCAGCTGAAGGACGTCCACTGCTGGACATAGGCCTCCCACAAGGATCTCCACGACGACCGGTTCTGCGCAGCCCGCATCCAGCGGCTTCCCGCGACCTTCACCAGGTAATCGGTCCACCTAGTGGTACACTATACTTTCCGGTGCGTGGTTGCCACTCGAGAACTTTACTGCCCCAACGGTCATCTGTTCTACGAGCAATGTGCCCCGCCCACTGCCACTTAAGTTAAGCAATTCTGAGAGCTATTTCGGTTACTTTGGTTCTCCTACGGATCTCCTCGTTTCTGATTCGATCCCATAGCCACTAAGAACTTACAATAAAAATATCAAAGAAAAACTATATTTCACAGTTAAAAAGCAAACCGATTTATCGCTGTGCATCATATGGATATCAAGAGGAATCGTCGAGGTTCCCTATCTAGGATCTAGACAAATTGAGAGCTCCGAGATTGAGGAGCATAGCTTTGAATTTATAATGATGGCCAGGGTGGGTTTTAGTGTATAGTTTAAAATATATAATGATGATATACTGTAAGCCGCAATATTGTAATACTGGTACCGCAGTATTGTAATACTAAAGGTGATGAAGTAGGTATGTGATGATGAATGAAGCGGGCACATTAAGTCCGTTAAGTGGGTATTTTACTCGTCCTCATCATATCTGCTCATATATACGTCCCCACGTCCCCACCGAGGGATTCGAGCCTTTTTTTTTTCTTTATTAAAAATTTGAGTGCGTTTGACTGCAACTCACTCTGAATTAGGGCAATCGGGCCTTAGTCGACCAAGCGGGCCCAGTGCGGGTTGCTCGACTTCACACACAACCTGCGAGTTTCTCCGCAGGCGTGTGCAGGTTTCCTCACGATGTTTTCCTTCACCGTAAGAGCGTCAGATAAACGTACATATGAAATCTAAATTCGAAATCACATTGGTACGTGGCAGGATTCGAACCATGACCTCCCGGACAGAAGGCGACGGACGGCCCTAGCCGTTACGCCACCGACGTTTAAATATAACACACCACAATTATTTATCTACTCCTACCTGATTACATAAAACTGAAACATAATACACCACAAACATTTAATAATGTTTCAAACAGATTTGAGTATTCAAATATAATTAAGTAACTATATCTTTACGTCCCACACATCGCAATTTCTTAAGACCAAGGTCGTCGACCAGTGTGTTGCCAGTGATGACATACGGAACTGAGACATGGTCGCTTAATATGGACCTCATAAGAAGGCTCAGGGTCACCCAAAGGGCAATGGAGCATGCTATGCTCGGAGTTTCTCTGCGTGATCGAATTAGAAACGAGGAGATCCGTTGGAGAACCAAAGTAACCGATATAGCTCTCATAATTACTAAACTTAAGTGGCAGTGGGCAGGGCACATAGCTCGTAGAACGGATGGCCGTTGAGGCAGTAAAGTTCTCGAGTGGCGACCGCGCACCGGAAAACGTATCGTAGGCAGGCCTCCCACTCGGTGGACCGTAGACCTGGTCAAGGTCGCGGGAAGCCGCTGCATGCGGGTAGCGTAGAACCGGTCGTCATGGAAATCCTTGGGGGAGGCCTATATTCAGCAGTGGACGTCCTTCTGATGATATGATGATGATGATGATGATGATGATGATGATGATGATGAACTATACTTTAGAATAAAATATACCTGGACAAAATATGAGTGATGCATTGAAAATAAAATAAATAGATTTACGAGTAACTCTACCAAAGTACCTATATATATTAGTACTAACATTGACTGACTCGGTGGCTCAGTGGTTAGTGCCCTTGACTACTGATCCGAGGGTTGTGGGTTCGATCCCCACCCAGGGCAAGCATTTGTGTGATGAGCAGATTTGTTTGCTCTGTGTCTGGGTGTTAAATATATCTATATATGTATGTATTTAAACTTATATAAGTATGTATATCAGTCTCTGGTAACCCATAACACAGGGAATCCTACTTTGGGGCCAGATGACCATGTGTGATTTGTCCCAGAATATTTATTTATTTAATATTTATTTAACATATAGTATGGACACTCCCTGCCGCTCTCTAGATTGCGACCTCACCCTCTCGTCACCCAGATTGATACAGATTGGTTATAGTTTGGTTGTCGAAAGTATATAATTTCGCCACCATTTTGTTTGTTCCGTCATGCCTTTTTTGAAATGGCATTTCTGGCTCGTTGTATGAAGTGTCCAGGGTGTGGCTACTGTAACCCGTAACTGTCTACTGGTCTCTCCTCATTTTTAAGTATCATTGATTATCTCATTATCAAAAATTATCATGTTTGCCATGCTTTAGCATGTAAGCTATAGTTATATTTATAAGACCGTATTTTTTTTATAAGTTACTTGCCGTCCGCTCGCGGCTACGCCCGCGTTGTTTTCGATTTTCCCGTAGGAATAAGTCGTTTCCCCGGGGAAAAAGTAGCCTATATCCTATTCCAGGACCTAAGCTATATGTGAGCCAAGTTTTATTCTGATCCGTCTAGTGGTCGAAGCGTGAAAGAGTAACAAATATCCATACATACAAACATTGACATTTAAAATATTAGTAGGATTGATTGCGAACGATGAATAAATGAAATGAAAAGGTTAATGAACACTTGAATAATAATTTTGAACAAAAAACTGACTTCAAACAGGAAACTAAGGTTCGCCTCGATTTCTCTGGGATGTCATCATCATATCCTGATTTTCTTATCATGGTACCGCCCTTGGGATATCTCCTTTTCAACAAAAAAAAAATCATCAAAATCGGTTCCTACACGATGAAGTTATCCTCGAACACACATATAAAAAATATACGGTCGAATTGAGAAACCTCCTCCTGTTTTGAAGACGGTTAAAAATCGATGGAAACGAAATAAATGAGAAAAGATTGCGATAGTTAGAAGTCAAGAGTTTCGTTAGATCGTGGCTCAAGTAAAGTAATTGACAAAGAGATTATATCTATTGCTGCTGATATTATCCTTGACGTGACTAATTTAGCCACCATATTGTAAGAGAATATCATAAAAATCAGTTAAAAAAAAGTTAAGAAGGGAAGAAAAAGTTCGACACAGCAGTCTAAAGTTCAAAACTTCAGCAGCAAAACAAGAAGAGCGTTACTAAAATAAGTAGTATAGCTATTTTAATAATAGGGATGACGAATGCTAGTCATATGATTTACTTTTTATCATCTGTCAAAAACGAAGTTTTGTTCAAAAAATGTTATAAATACCTAGGCACGACGTCATAGTTTTGCAGCGTCATTTATGTATTAATTTTGTGATTTTGGTGAATTTAAAATCGAAGACTTGATGGGAAAAAAACGAGTAAGGTTTTTCGAAGTTTAAGTAGGAGGGCAATTTAGTGATCAAGAGTTCATAATTTATTTCTGGTGCTGTCATCCCTATTCAAATTTGACTTTTAGAAAATTCCCAGCAAAATCTCGATGCATCTCTGCTAAAGTCGATTTTATCGCAGAATTTGTAGGAATATGGTTTTGAAAGCTTTTCAATACGCTTGGCTTGACCGGAAGTCTTCCTAGATATGTATTGATACTGGAATATTGAACGAAGATATTTTATATTTTATTTCGCCCTGAATGTACTCGTATCTTTATGCAGTGAATGTCAGATCTGTATAAATTTAAACTTACAGAAATTTAAGCTACCAGTATCTTTCATAAATAAAGAAATGAACGAAGTCGTGAAAGTATTTCCTAAAATCAAAGCTTATTACGGTGAGCCTTTAACAAGTTTAGTGTACTTTAATTTGTTAATTCACGGTCACAAAAGGTGTAAAGCCGTGGTCACCAAGACCACACCCCGGACACTTCATACAACGGGCAAGAAATGACATTTCTAAAATCAAATGACGGAAAATATAAAATCACGGCATTATCTCATACGTTCCAGAACCAAAATGTAACCAAAGTGTATCAATATGGGTGACGAGGGGGTGAGGTCGCAATCTAGAAAGCGGCAGGGAGTGTTCATACTGT
Source organism: Coleophora flavipennella (assembly GCA_947284805.1). Taxonomy (NCBI): domain Eukaryota; kingdom Metazoa; phylum Arthropoda; class Insecta; order Lepidoptera; family Coleophoridae; genus Coleophora; species Coleophora flavipennella. The sequence continues at coordinate 5,407,251 of OX369290.1, read as the reverse complement.
ATGTTAGTACTAATATATTATACTAGCTGTTGCCCGCTACTTCGTCCGCGTGTATTTGATTTTATCACGCGGTTAACTGTTATATAGTAAAAAATAAATAAAACAAAAATACAAAGTTTGGATTAATGCGTAAATCGTAGACTAAAAGAAAATGTAAACAATTGGACACACATTATTTTCCAACTTAACCTGGCCGGTGATTTAACCCGGATCCCTGCAGACCAAAGGCACTTGCGGTACCATAAATAACCACTGTGCCATAGAGGTCGTTTGATCAGTAAAAATAAAACCAGCCAAGTGCGAGTCGGACTTGCGCACGAAGGTTTCCGTACCATATCTAGCTAGTACCTAATAATGCCTCTTTATAGACAACGTTCGACGTGGTTTGGTTCGGAACATAAACAAACAGTTTGTTTGGTTGACTTACACGGAAGAAAGCCACTTAGAGTTGACCGTGTGAGAAACAGCCGACGCTGATGTCCACGCCGGCAACACGTAGCGTCTGCCCTTGGGCTTTGTTTATTGTCATTCATTAGTCATTAGTCTTAATTCTAAGCCAAATAAAAAGAAAAAAAAATCATTTACAAAATCGCAATTCAGTATCCGTATTGTCTAAGCCAAGAAAAATACTGTATTCCGAAATTTCTAAGAAGTGCGAGCGTATCATAACTTGATAACTTATGAATAATTTCAATAGCACGTTCTAAACCTAACAGCGCCATCTATTAAAATTTTTCCGTAAAGTATAGGGTAAAAAGTCACCCACGTTAGAACTCGCGGAAAAATTCCATTAGCGCGTTGTAAAAACGAACAGTGCCATCTATCATATTTTTAGAGAACGATTCTGTAGTGTAGAATAGAACTAAAAGATACTTATTATTAAAATAATAATTTCGTTTTTTAATCGATTTGAGAAAGCCAGGTCAGTTTGAAATTTTCACAGGTTACTAAACCTGTTCAAGTTCAGCCGACCAAGTGTGTGTCAGGCCACGCATTGAATAGGGATCCGTAGCAATTTTATTTCCCGCTGAAACCCGTCACTTTTATAGGATTTGTACTAAATTCGATCGGTAATATAAAGTATCAGCAAAAGGTAGGTACATAAGTTCTGTGTACTAAGATGTCCAAGTTACTATGGTTTTTTAACTATCCTACGGGAACCCTTTAATTTTCCGGAATAAAAATAATCTAAGATGTTGACCAGGGATATAAGGTATCACCATGCAAAATTTCATTGAAATCGGTCCAGCCAAATCGGATATTAGCCCGTACAAACAGACAAAGAAACAAAAAATTAAAAATTTTTTTTTTGGTATTTTCCCTCTTTTTACATCTCCCTGACTTGGTTTTAAGCATTTTTTTTTATGTACAGACATTCGACCTCTACAGTTTTTTTTTGCCAAGATAGCGGGCAGCGCTGTCATCGAGACCGCGACCAAATTGCTACCGCCAATATCCTACTAATATTAAAACCTTTTTCTGAAATTAAGTTCCCAAGTGTACTGGCACATCCGGTGAAAAAAATTAAATAACTTTTTAGGACGAAAACAAATTTTTCACGCAATTTTCTGGAAAACGAAAAGTGTGGCTGTCAGTGAATGATTAAAAAGTTAACTTCAACATAAAGTCTCGGTTTAATTTTTATGAATGTATGGATGTATTTTTGTTAGTCTTTCACGCAAAAACTGCAGAACGAGTCTTAGAAACGAAGTCATAGAAACGTTGTCCACACGGGCAAATCCACGAGAAACAGCTTGTTCAAAATATATTTATTTATTACATAAGTGTAATAACAGGTGTTGTAATAATTGATAGGTGACTACGTGTCCTGCCCTAAGAGGAATACAAAATATATTTGGTCACAAAACCAATAAAAAATGAATTATCTGTGGTGGACTCCTTAATGTAAATACTTTTTAATGTTCATATATATCATACATTCTTATTTGCATAAACTCATCATCATCATTACAGCTCATATACGTCCCCACCGAGGGGCTCGAGCCTACCCTGAATCAGTGCGATTAGGCCTTAGTCGACCACGCGGGCCCAGTGCGGGTTGGTCGACTTCACACACAACCTTCGAGTTTCTTCGCAGGCGTGTTCAGGTTTCCTCACGATGTTTTCCTTCACCGTTAAAGCAATCGGTAAGTATGTACGTAAGTTTTTTTTTTTAAAAACTCATTGGTACATTGGTCATCCAGATTTGAACCCGGTACCTCTGGTTAGATGGACCGAGTCGTTACCGGTTGAGCCACCGACGCTTGCATAAACTATGATAAGGTAATTCATAAAATATTAAAAATTCATAAAAATTTATAAAAATGTATGTTTAATTTAGTAAATAATTGTATAAAATAAAAATTCGCTTTTTACTCGTAGTGTTTTGTACCCAAAGGGTAAAAACGGGACCCTATTACTAAGACTTCGCTGTCCGACCGTCTGTCCGTCTGTCACCAGGCTGTATTTCATGAACCATGATAGCTAGACACTTGAAATTTTCACAGATGATGTATTTATGTGGCCGATAAAACACTAAAACACTAAAAACTAGAAAAAGTGAAAGTCTCCATACAAAAAACGTGTTATTTTTAAACGTGAAGAAGCAAGCGTCATCTAGTATGATAGTACGGAACTGAAGAAACTAGCGCCATCTAGTACGGAATTGAAGAAACTAGCGCCATCTAGTATGATGGTACGAAACTGAAGAAACTATCGCCATCTAGTATGATAGTACGGAACTGAAGAAACTAGCGTCATCTAGTATGATAGTACGGATCTGAACAAACTAGCGCCACATAGTATGATGGTACAGAACTGAAGAAACTAGCGCCATCTAGTATGATAGTACGGAACTGAAGAAACAAGCGCCATCTAGTATGATGGTACGAAACTGAAGAAACTAGCGCCATCTAGTATAATAGTAAGGAACTGAAGAAACTAGCACCATCTAGTATGATAGTACGGCACTGAAGAAACTAGCGCCATCTACCACCCGTCACTTACCACCAGGTGAGATGTTGTCAAGGGTTTACCAATTGTGAATAATAAAAAAAACTGAAGAAACAAGCGCCATCTAGTATGATGGTACGGAACTGAAGAAACTAGCGCCATCTAGTATGATGGTACGAAACTGAAGAAACTAGCGCCATCTACCACCCGTCACTTACCACCAGGTGAGATGTTGTCAAGGGTTTACCAATTGTGAATAATAAAAAAAACTGAAGAAACAAGCGCCATCTAGTATGATGGTACGGCACTGAAGAAACTAGCGCCATCTACCACCCGTCACTTACCACCAGGTGAGATGTTGTCAAGGGTTTACCAATTGTGAATAATAAAAAAAACTGAATAAACAAGCGCCATCTAGTATGATGGTACGGAACTGAAGAAACTAGCGCCATCTAGTATGATGGTACGAAACTGAAGAAACTAGCGCCATCTAGTATGATGGTACGAAACTGAAGAAACTAGCGCCATCTAGTATGATGGTACGGAACTGAAGAAACTAGCGCCATCTAGTATGATGGTACGAAACTGAAGAAACTAGCGCCATCTAGTATGATGGTACGAAACTGAAGAAACTAGCGCCATCTAGTATGATGGTACGGAACTGAAGAAACTAGCGCCATCTAGTATGATGGTACGAAACTGAAGAAACTAGCGCCATCTAGTATGATGGTAGTTACCCTATGTGTGCGGTTCTGACTCTCACTTGGCCGGTTTTATTTCAAAGATACTACAGTCACAATTTTTGTCATCAAGGAAGTCAATGATAGCTTAGAACTTTTAGTAATATGGGATCGGACTGCATCAAAAATATGATTTCCTAAATTGCTCTCCTCTGGAAGTTTCCAAAACCTTATTTGTTTTGTTTTTCCATCACGTCTTCAATTTTTAATTGATCAAATTCACAAAATAAGTTCGTCGATGACGTTAAAAATCTATGACGTCACTTGTGGATATTTCAAACATTTTTAGAACAAAATTTCGTTTTTGACATATCATAAAAAGTAACTCGAATGACTAGCAGTCCGACCCCTTATTAGGAAATTATTCAGTTCAAAAAGTCTAATAGTTTCATATTATTATTATCACGAATTTCTCTCGGAATCTCATTACAAGTTTTTGGTGCCATCTTCGTAGACAGCAGAAATATTTTCAACCGACTTCCAAAAAGGAGGAGGTTCTCAATTAGACTGTATGTTTTTTTATGTGTGTTACCTCAGAACTTTGGAGTGGGTCAACCAATTTTGATGATTCTTTTTTAATTTGAAAGATAGTGCTTTCCGTGTGGTCGGTCCCATATCAATTTTGTCAAAATTGGTGTAGCACTTTATTAGAAAATTAACAAAAATCAAAAACAATAATGTAAAATTGTATTAACTTGTTGCAATGGAAGTCGGTTTTTTAACGTTTTCAATTATGTCACACCGTCTGTTACTCGTCACCGTATGCAGTATTAACTGAGATACGAGTAATCCATAATCTGATTTCGGTATGTGTGTGTGTGCTCGCTCATATTAAATGCATGGAAAAACTCGCACGCAATATAAATTCATAATCTTAACTTTTCCGGTCCAGAATTCATAGCACTTTTACGCGAAGTGAAAAAAACTGGCCAAGTGCGAGTCAGAACCGCACACATAGGGTTACGTACCATCATACTAGATGACGCTAGTTTCTTCAGTTCCGTACTATCATACTAGATGGCGCTTGTTTCTTCACGTTTTAAAAAACACGTTTTTTATGGAGACTTTTACTTTTTCTAATTTCTAGTGTTTGTTTTTGTAGCGAAAACGGACATACATCATCTGTAAAGTTTCAACTGTCTAGCTATCACGGTTCATGAAATACAGCCTGGTGATAGACGGACAGACGGACGTACAGCGAAGTTTTAGTAATAGAGTCCCGTTTTTACCCTTTGGGTACGGAACCCTAAAAATATTGTCATTTCCAGGCACCGCTAACATTTTGTTCGTTCATGGTTCCCCAGTAGGTACATCTCAGGATCTGACAGATCAATCTGAAAGATTCATAATTTGAGAAAGAAATCGATTTGTGTGAAAGAGAAGTTATGTGCAAACTTTAAAACAAATCATTAAAAAAAACCAGCCAAGTGCTAGTGAAACTCGCGCACTAAAAACTTCCGTACCAAAAAACAAATTTTCATCTACAGCGCCATTTACAGATGTAGGTAAAAGGGAACTATTTACTGTTGTCGTACTACTACGTAAGTTAACTGTGTATAAGATACTACTAGATCCCACTAGGTGTCACTAGTTTCTAAACAATCGCACTTTGGAAATTTAATTTTTCCTGTGGGAACGGAAGGACTTTAGATTTTCCTGTAATTTATGCATTTGATCTCAATATACTGTGGTTTTTTTTTTTTTAAATAGGCCTATAATTTTCGGAGACAAGAGGAGATAATAGTCAATTTTCGCCTATTTTCTTAAATAAATTCAAAACTATTTATATTAAAAAAACATACTTGTGATGATCACAACATGCCCTTTCATTTGATATATCACACGATACAGTTTGCAATTTTTTTTTAAAATATTCTAATTTACTTCCCAAAAGTGGCCACCTTTTTTAAAATTAATTTGTTTACCTTATATTTCCGTCTTTGGGTCGCCAACGTACATATCTGTACCAAATTTCAACTAAATTGATCTAGAAGTTTCTGAGAAAATCGGTTGTAACAGACGGACGGGCAGACAGACACATAAGTGATCCTACAAGGGTTTCGTTTTTTTCCTTATGAGGTGCGGAACTCTAAAAATAATGTAGGATTCCGGTATCGTTTGAAATAAAAACTTTATATTATGATTAATTTATATGTATTATTGTATTTTTATTGCTTGAAAACTATTTGTTTCAAGAAACCAACAAATGCCCATAGTGTACAACACCACGAACATGTTTTTAATGACTTTAACGAGCTATATTTTTATATTAAAGTCTTTTATATAGATGTTTGCTATATCTCGAGAAAGGCAAATCTGAAAAAAATATATTTATAAAGCAATAGTTCATTTAATACTAATTTAAGACTAATTGAATGATACCCCACAAAAGAATATTGACTTGAAAACGTCTAATAAATCGATGGACGCCGCCTGCACGCACGAAAAAGGATGACTCATTGTCCCGTTATTACGCTCATTATCCCGTTACGTTATATCAATTTTGCTGTTCCTAAGATATAGCAAACATTCATATTGCTGTTCCTAAGATATAGCAAACATCAATATTGCTGTTTCTAAGATATAGCAAACATCAATATTGCGGTTTCTAAGATATAGCAAACATCAATATTGCTGTTCCTAAGATATAGCATACATCAATACTGCTGTTCCTAAGATATAGCAAACATCAATATTGCTGTTCCTAAGATATAGCAAATATCAATATTGCTGTTCCTAAGATATAGCAAATATCAATATTGCTGTTCCTAAGATATAGCAAATATCAATATTGCTGTTCCTAAGATATAGCAAACATCAATATTGCTGTTCCTTAGATATAGCATACATCAATTTTGCTGTTCCTAAGATATAGCAAACATTCATATTGCTGTTCCTAAGATATAGCAAACATCAATATTGCTGTTCCTAAGATATAGCAAACATCAATATTGATGTTCCTAAGATATAGCAAACATCAATATTGCTGTTCCTAAGATATAGCAAACATCAATATTGCTATTCCTAAGATATAGCGAACATCAATATTGCTGTTCCTAAGATATAGCAAACATAAATATTGCGGTTCCTAAGATATAGCAAACATCAATATTTCTGTTTCTTAGATATAGCATAGATCAATATTGCTGTTCCTAAGATATAGCATACATCAATATTGCTGTTCCTAAGATATAGCAAACATCAATATTGCTGTTCCTAAGATATAGCGAACATCATTATTGCTGTTCCTAAGATATAGCTAACATCAATATTGCGGTTCCTAAGATATAGCAAACATCAATATTGCTGTTCCTTAGATATAGCATACATCAATTTTGCTGTTCCTAAGATATAGCAAACATTCATATTGCTGTTCCTAAGATATAGCAAACATCAATATTGCTGTTCCTAAGATATAGCAAACATCAATATTGATGTTCCTAAGATATAGCAAACACCAATATTGCTGTTCCTAAGATATAGCAAACATCAATATTGATATTCCTAAGATATAGCGAACATCAATATTGCTGTTCCTAAGATATAGCAAACATAAATATTGCGGTTCCTAAGATATAGCAAACATCAATATTTCTGATTCTTAGATATAGCATAGATCAATATTGCTGTTCCTAAGATATAGCGAACATCAATATTGCTGATCCTAAGATATAGCAAACATCAATATTGCGGTTTCTAAGATATAGCAAACATCAATATTGCTGTTCCTAAGATATAGCATACATCAATACTGCTGTTCCTAAGATATAGCAAACATCAATATTGCTGTTCCTAAGATATAGCAAATATCAATATTGCTGTTCCTAAGATATAGCAAACATCAATATTGCGGTTTCTAAGATATAGCAAACATCAATATTGCTGTTCCTAAGATATAGCATACATCAATACTGCTGTTCCTAAGATATAGCAAACATCAATATTGCTGTTCCTAAGATATAGCAAATATCAATATTGCTGTTCCTAAGATATAGCAAATATCAATATTGCTGTTCCTAAGATATAGCAAATATCAATATTGCTGTTCCTAAGATATAGCAAACATCAATATTGCTGTTCCTTAGATATAGCATACATCAATTTTGCTGTTCCTAAGATATAGCAAACATTCATATTGCTGTTCCTAAGATATAGCAAACATCAATATTGCTGTTCCTAAGATATAGCAAACATCAATATTGATGTTCCTAAGATAAAGCAAACATCAATATTGCTGTTCCTAAGATATAGCAAACATCAATATTGCTATTCCTAAGATATAGCGAACATCAATATTGCTGTTCCTAAGATATAGCAAACATAAATATTGCGGTTCCTAAGATATAGCAAACATCAATATTTCTGTTTCTTAGATATAGCATAGATCAATATTGCTGTTCCTAAGATATAGCATACATCAATATTGCTGTTCCTAAGATATAGCAAACATCAATATTGCTGTTCCTAAGATATAGCGAACATCATTATTGCTGTTCCTAAGATATAGCAAACATCAATATTGCGGTTCCTAAGATATAGCAAACATCAATATTGCTGTTCCTAAGATATAGCATACATCAATATTGCTGTTCCTTAGATATAGCAAACATCAATATTGCTGTTCCTAAGATATAGCAAATATCGAAATTGCTGTTCCTAAAATATTGCAAACATCAATATTGCTGTTCCTAAGTTATAGCAAGCATCAATATTGCTGTTCCTAAGATATAGCAAACATCAATATTGCTGTTCCTAAGATGTAGCATACATCAATATTGCTGTTCCTAAGATATAGCAAACATCAATATAGCTGTTCCTAAGATGTAGCATACATCAATATTGCTGTTCCTAAGATTTAGCAAACATTCATATTGCTGTTCCTAAGATATAGCAAACATCAATATTCCTGTTCCTAAGATATAGCAAAAATCAATATTGATGTTCCTAAGATATAGAAAACATCAATATTGCTGTTCCTAAGATATAGCATATATCAATATTGCTGTTCCTAAGATATAGCAAACATCAATATTGCTGTTCCTAAGATATAGCAAACATCAATATTGCTGTTCCTAAGATATAGCAAACATCAATATTGCTGTTCCTTAGATATATAGCATACATCACTATTGCTGTTCCTAAGAAATAGCATACTCGTACATCAATATTGCTGTTCCTAAAATATAACAAACATCAATATTGCTGTTCCTAAGATATAGCAAACATCAATATTGCTGTTCCTAAGATATAGCAAACATCAATATTGATGTTCCTTAGATATAGCAAACATCAATATTGCTGTTCCTAAGATATAGCAAACATCAATATTGCTATTCCTAAGATATAGCGAACATCAATATTGCTGTTCCTAAGATATAGCAAACATAAATATTGCGGTTCCTAAGATATAGCAAACATCAAAATAAAATACTATAATATAAAAGAGATCAACGAGGCCAACAGTAAAAAAATGTCCTTGTGTGGGGTATCATTAAACTACACTAGAGAGCGATGAATCCGGGTCACTTAAAGAATCCTAAAAATCTCGAAACTACGAAGGCTAGCTTCATGAAATAAATTGTGTTTAATAGACACTTTAATATTCCTTAAATGAAAGTTATAAAATTTACTAGTCACTACATTTTATTTACAAAAAATTACATAAATAAAAAAAAACTGCTGATCTCGCCTTAAAACAAAAATAGGAAACATGACATTTTTGAACAACATTACGATTTACTTGAATTTAAATACTTCGTATTGCCTCCTCGTGCTTCCATCACTGTGTTTACGCGGTTTGGCATGCTGTACACCAAGTTCCTTATACGATTATGGGGAATATTCTCCCATTCCTATGTGAGAGTGTTTGTGATTCCATACGAGTAATGTTCATCTCTTGAAGGTAGTCATTCACAATCCAACCCGTACGAGGCCGGGCATTGTCATGCATAAAAATAGCATCCTCACCCAAATTGACCATAAATGGACCAACGTGTTCATTGAGGATTTCTTCCACATATCTTTCGCTAGTTAAAGAGCCGTTTTCTATGAACACCAGTTCTGTGCGACTCTCAGAAGAAATTCCGGCCCACACATGTACAGACCCACTACCGTAGGCTACTTTTTCTTCGATGCATGCTTGCTTGAATCTTTCCCCTGGTCTTCTATACACTCTGTGTCTTCCATCGTGCTTGTAGAGCATAAATTTTGATTCTTCGGAGAACATAACTTTTGACCAATCTCCAATACTCCAATTTAAGTGGTTCTGGGCCTATCTTAGTCTTGAAATACGATGCCAACGCTCCAGTTTAGGGCCGTTTGCAGGTCTAAGTGGTTTCAAGTTAGCTTCAGCAAGTCGTCGCCTTACTGTCCATGCGCTTGGGTTACTTCCTCCGAGGCGTCGAAACTGATCTTCTCGTGCTGTGGTACACCTGGTTCTGCCTGTTCCTGGTCTGCATAGATTAGAGCCAGTTTCCTCGTAAAGTTGTATAGACTTTCTTCTACGAGTATATTGTCAATTTCTTTTTTTGTGTTGTGATGCAATAAAGAATATTGTATTGTATTGTATTGTTGGAGAACTCTTTCTACTGTTGAGAGCGACACACCGACAGTCGTGGCTGTATCGCGCTGACCCCGGCCGTTTTCCAGCATTGTGAGTATTCTGGTGCATTCTTCAGGTGTAAGCGACATGATTACTGCTTGAATAATAAATATTGAACACTATCAACATTGTTTACGTACCCACTTAAATGACAGATTAGAAACAAAAGCAAAAACAAATGTAGTAATTTCGTAGTTCCATATTCGAAAGTCTCCCTTTTTCAAATTTGATTTTTTTATGACATAACTTTACAATAACTAAGAAGTTTTAATAACTTCATTTAAGGAGTATTAAATTGTCTATTAAACACAATTTATTTCATTAAGCTAGCCTTCTTAGTTTCCGAGATTTTTAGGATTCTTTAAGTGACCCGGATTCATCGCACTCGAGTGTACGAGTAGTCTGTTTAAATGAACTATTGCTTTCTAACAACATTTTTTGTTTAGATTTGCTGTTCCTAAGATAAAGCAAACATCAATATAAAATACTTTAATATAAAAAACATCAACGAGACCAACCGTAAAAAATAATAATTGGTTGTCTGTAAAGTCGGTTTACGGACGATAGTATAACGTGCCAACATCATAACCCTTCCTGCGACAAACGGCCATCTTGGGATGTTTAACGAACATCGCTTGCACGACCAACAACCCATTTGGGTTGTTTTTATATATACTTCAAGGCGCTTTGTTTATGGTTGAAATTAGTATATAAAACTGCGTCTATCGTTAGGTCATATTTGGCAAAATTGTTGTGAACGTGTGGTTACACCCGAATTAGGAACAGCAATATTGATGTTTGCTATATCTTAGGAACAGCAATATTGATGTTTGCTATATCTTAGGAACAGCAGTGTTGATGTTTGCTATATCTTAGGAACAGCAATATTGATGTATGCTATATCTTAGGAACAGCAATATTGATGTTAGATTTATCTTGGGAACAGAAATTTTGATGTTTGCTATATCTTAGGAACAGCAATATTGATGTTTGATATATCTTAGGAACAGCAATATTGATGTTTGCTATATCTTAGGAACATCAAATCTGACAAAATATGTTGTAAGAAAGCAAAAGTTCATTTAAATAGACTAGTTTAATGATACCCCACACGAGATCTTTTTTTATTTTGTTGGTCTCGTTGATTTCTTTTATATTAAAGTATTTCATAATGATGTTTAAAGATAACGTATCCACAAAACTGGTGGTACGGAACCACGGTGCCCAATTCCAACTTTAACTTGGCTGATTTATAGTTTTCTTTCTAATTGTTTTGAATATAAAGACAAACTTGAAATCCAGAATTTTCAGTCATCATCATATCAGGCCAAGGACGTTCACTTCTAGACATAGGCCTCCCCCAAGGATTTCCACCACGACCGGTTCTGCGCTGCCCGCATCCAGCGGCTTCCCGCATCCTTCAACAGGTTATCGGTCCACCGAGTGTACAGCCATCTGTTATACGAGCTATGTGCCCCGCCCACTGCCACTTAAGTTTAACAATTCTGAGAGCTATGTCGATTACTTTGGTTCTCCTACGGATCTCCATGTTTCTGATTCGATTACGCAGAGAAACTCCGAGTAGAGCATGCTCCATTGCCCTTTGGGTGACCTTGAGCCTTCTTATGAGGCCGATAGTAAGCGACTATATCTCAGTTCCGTATGTCATCACTGGCAACACACGCAAGCTCATTAAGCATAGCAAGCTCCATTGCCCTTTTCAGAATTTTATGTTATTTTGTAGTTACCTCATTTGACCTTACCTGTAACCTTTGACTGACTCGGTGGCTCAGTGGTTAGTGCTCTTGACTACTGATCCGAGAGTTGTGGTTTCGATCCCCACCCAGGGCAAGCATTTGTGTGATGAGCAGATTTGTTAGCTCTGTGTCTGGGTGTTAATTATCTATATATGTATGTATTTAAACGTATATAAGTATGTATATCAGTCTCTGGTACCCATAACACAGGGAATCCTACTTTGGAGCCAGATGACCATGTGTGATTTGTCCCAGAATATTTATTTATTATTTATTAACCTCCCTATTGCTCCTTTATTCGTCTAAATTTTTGCACAATATTGGGAGTCAAATTTACCTCTAAAATATTCCTATATTTCTAACATTACTTGGAAGTTTAGCATGCAGCTCGCTTGACGGCAAATTGGACCGAGTGGCAAGTTGATTGCACAAACGTTCGCTCGTGCCGGCTGCCTTTTGCAGTACAGGGTCACAGTATTACGATATGGCTTACAGTGGCGCAACGCCTTTGATGTTGCACCTGCCGCTACCGCATTGGTATTAGCAGTACTAGCCTGTAGCCAGCCTTGCAAACTCGCGGAGTTTGCCAGGCTGTGCCCCTCCACCCGCTGCTGTTGCACTGCGTAAGTAAATTCGTTGCACTACTGTAAGCCGCTATATTGTAATACTGTGATAGGGTTAAGTTGCATATAAGCTACACAATATAGCCTACTGTATGTTACACGGTGTACAGAAAGAGCAAAGATTTCTTTTTTATTTCCAATTGGTAAGAACTTGGCATTATCTCACTTAATGGTAAGTGATGATGATGCCGAAGATGGACGCAGGCTTACCAAGATTCCCCAACGCAATGGAGAACTGGCCATTGAAGCGAATGGACTAACCATCACGCCACGGAGGCGGTTGAATACCAGAAATTCTGCGTAAAGAAGCAACAGCCATTCACGTTTAAGAAAAATACGATGGGTAACGAGTAGACAACATAATCTTAGCAAAGTGTATTATATATATTAGTACTAACATACAGTATGGACACTCCCTGCCGCTCTCTAGATTCCGTCCTCACCCCCTCGTTACCCAGATTGATACAGAATGGTTCTCAAACGTATGGGATTTCGCCGTGATTGTGTTTGCTCCGTCATTTGTTTTTAGAAATGTCATTTCACGATATATGCGTTATATGCAGTGTCCGGGGTGTGATCGTAGACACGCAACAATTTGTTAATATTAACAAGGTACCTATTTGCTATAATAAAGTCAACAACAAGTTGAGAATTTGATTAAAAAACTGACTCATAAAACACCTCATAAAGGAACTCAGGGTAAAAAAAAACTTTGTCACTCACGGGATAGGGAAGAATCTAACGACATCTCGCACTCCGAAATACATCGAGCCGTTTAAGCTAAAAGCTTATTCAAAGGAACAGGCATATATTGCTACTACGACGCGCCCTCCGCTTCGTGTCTAAGCTTTCACAAGTGAATAAGAAATACTCGGACGGCAGGGGTAGGCTTCAACTAATAAAATAATAATTTTCGAAAAACCTAAAAACTTTTAGGTACAAGCTTTTAATATTATTGCATTATGCATGCAAACCTTCAGCTCAATCGGAAACCGGGAAGTGGTTTAAATTTAACTTGCAAGATTGAACAAACATACATACATAAAACAAATAAATATAACAAAATTTAAAATAAAAATGTGAATATGAAGAAATAATCAAAGGCAGCGAAGAAGCACAAATTTCAAAAACAAATTTAAATGTAGATAATACAAAGAGATCAGAAATAAACAAAATAGGATGACTTCCTCACAAGAAACCTACATTCGTACAATCGAAAAACATAATCCTCCTCTTTGGGCAGTAGGGTAAAAATATATTATATTCTAGGTTGCGTTTGCGGCCTTAGGCGTGCCCTCCAGTCCCCACCGATGCTAGCACGTATTAGGTAGTGACAGGCCCTCATCACTCGGTCGAGCAGGCGAGATAAGTACCTACACATTGGCGCAGCTCACAGGCCGCGCTCCGCTCGTCAGCGCTAGAACACCGTACAGACGCCGCCGCAATTCGCGCGCCGCCCGTGTACGCAATTATAACCGCTAAGTCGAGCGCCTTAACACCCATGTTTCCGTGTATGGGAAGGACTAGGTAAATAAATGCGTAGGTATTTTCGTTTTATAAGGAAGTGCAATATCTGTTATGAAGTAACTAGTTTCTCATCTGCCGGTTTATTTCAGATAGCAATTTAGCTTTTTTTACTCTTCATACAAATCGATCAGCGAGTTCACTGACCCTCCCCACGAGCATACTTAGGAATAATAAACATACTAAGTACATACGTGTATTACCTACACTTGTAATAATATAAAAAATTTGAATGTCCAATTATAAATGTAATGTAATAATTTAATTAATATTAAATATTTGAATTAAATTAACATTATGACGTGTAAACCATCAAGTTTATCAATAAATATTTGTATTTTGTATTTTGTATTTTTGTATCGATCGATTTTGTGTACTTTAGTATGGAAAGTCTAAATTTTTTTTAGAATTGACTATGGGTTCCTTGGAGAAAGTTGTTCAGTATGTCGAGTAGAACCCCTAGTTAACGGGACCTACACCAATTTTGTTACAACCTGTATTTTAGTATTAAACTCCCGAAAAAAATCAAACGATGGCTTCTTCACTAAGAAATTTAAAACCTTACAAAGTGTAGGTGTAATAAAAGTTTTATTAAGAAATCTGAAAGCGTTAATAAACAAGATAGCTTCCTGAATGTCTGATTAAAACTTGCAAGGAATTCCGCCAGGTCCGTTATCAAGTATGCAGGCAGTGCCCCTCTTCTAAAGTTAGATACAGGATGTAAATTAAATTCTACAAAAATAAATTTGAGAGTGGGCAGGGCACATAGCTCGTAGAACAGATGACCGTTGGGGCAGTAAAGTTCTCAAGTGGCGAACACGCACTGGAAAACGTAGCGTAGGAAAGCCTCCCGCGCGATGGAGCAACGACCTGGGGAAGATCGCGGGAAGCCGATGGATGCGGGCAGCGCAGGACCGGTCGTCGTGGAAATCCTTGGGGCAGGCCTTTGTCCAGCAGTGGACGATTTGTGGCTGATATGATGATGATGATATTAAGTGCCCGTATCATGGAAGTGCATAAAAATTACTGGTCTACCATCTTTGTCCGCCATATTGGATTTAGAATGACGTCACTCAGTTAACCATACATTATCATCCAAGCTAAACGTGGGAAACCGGAAAGTGGGACAAATTCAACTTGCCAATTCTGAAGCGGAAAATTTGCATACGAATATTTTAAGTTTTATAAAAGACTAGCTTTTGCCCGCGGCTTCGCCCGCGTGGACATCGTTGTAATGGCTGTCTTAGAGGATGCGCGGTGCGCGAGCCGTGAGCGGCTCGCGATCGTGGACATGTTTTTTTTCCAGATCCCTCGGGAGCTATGTCAGTATAAGCTTATTAGTAAATCATGTCATTTCCCACCCACTCAAACATCTTTGTGGAAAAAATCACAACAATAAAAACAACAACAATTTTTTTTTATTGTTCGGTTGCGATGTTAAAGAATATTCAATTCAATTCAATTCAATTTTATTCCATTAACAAAATACTTTGTGTAGGAAAACAATATTAAAAATTATCACACATAACGCAATATCACATTTCAATAAATCATAAAACAATCACAAAAGTATAAAATAACAATACAGTCACTTACTCTCACAAAACTCATCAATACTATAATAGCATTTTTCCAACAAAAAGCGCTTTAAAAGTCTTTGGAATACATGCACATTACTAATCGCCTTCAAGTTGGATGGGAGACAATTGAACATCTTTACCGCCTGATGTCGGGTACAGTGTGTTACTATTCTCAGTCTTGGAATTATTGTGTGGGGAATATCACATCGACGCGTCGCCAAACGAGATCGCCTATCCTCTGGTGTTTCATATTTTTCCGGCCATTTTACTAAATATGTGAGCAGCACAAGGATATACAGACTAGGTACAGTTAGAATTTTCAGCCTACGAAAATGGTCTTTACAGGACTCCCACTGGGGAATACGAATGATAGTCCTAATTGCTCTTTTTTGCATAATGAAGGCTTTCCTTATATTATAATCATAACTATTGCCCCACAGCAAAATACTGTACCTGAGATGAGATTCTACCAGTGCAAAATAAATGGAACGAAGTTGTTCTAAGGTAATCACATCTCTTAAACTTCTGAGGGCGTAACATGCTGAGCTGATTTTGCCCTCTATTTTACTAAGTTCGTCTTTCCAGTTTAGAGAGGAGTCAATGTGTACACCGAAAAACTTAACTGACTTCACAAGCTTCATCTCAACTTCATTCAAACAAGCTCGAATGGTCTCATTATTTTTTGTTGTTGTTCTAAATAACATAACATTTGTTTTGCCAATGTTAAGCAAGAGATTATTAATAGTGAACCATTTATGAAAAACTAAAAGAGACTGTTGAGTTATTTTTTCGAGTTCCTTTGAGTTATCTGCTGAAACTACTGCATTGGTGTCATCAGCAAAGACTACCAGACTGATATTGTTTGCTACACATCTGTATGTATAATTGATCAAGTCATTAGTAAACAAAATGAACAATACCGGTCCCAATATTGAGCCTTGTGGCACCCCTCTTTTAATCTTAATAAATTTAGACTTGCAAGTTTTCTCCATTCCATTCTCTGTGTATTTCATTTCTACAAACTGATATCTATTTTGCAAATAAGACTTGAGAAATTTCAGTACATTACTACGAACTCCGTAGTGATAGAGCTTATTCAATAAAATTTTATGATCAACCAAGTCAAACGCTGAACTAAGATCCAAGAACATACCTACTATTTTTCTCTTGTTATTTAGATTTAGTATTACATCATCAATTAATGTAGTGATAGCCTCAGTAACTCCGATATTTTTTTGGTATCCAAATTGTCTGTTGCTTATAATTTTGTTCGAGTTAAGATGCTGAACCAGGCGTAACTTTATTATTTTTTCAAATATACCAAAAAAAGAGTATTTTTTCAGTTCCCTTAAGAACTGCATCGGGCTATGCTATTTTCACGGGATAAATAGTAGCCTATGTCCTTCCTCGTGTCACAGGCTACCTGTATGCCAAATTTTATTAAAATTGGTCAAGGCGTTGAAGCGTGAAAAGGTAACAAACAAACAAAAACATTTTCACATTTATAATATTAGTAAGGATTGCAGGAATAACATAAGAACGTACATAACAACGAGTGTGCTTTAGACCACACGACTGAAGTAAAACTTCTTTAGCTCCAATCTATATGTTGTATGAAAGTAAATACTTAGTCTTCAGAAAATAATCTCATTTTTTATCATATGGAGGTGTAGACAATTTATGAAAAGAGTTTTATTATCCTCTGAAAATGATTAAATCTTTTTTATCTTATATGTTTTTTTTATTGTTTTGACAACCGATATTGTTGCCTTGGCAACCGGTTTTGTTGGTAAACAAAAATAAATAGTATCTCTGTTTCTATCTTCACTAATTTATATATAGCTCTCAACTTCCGTTCGCCTCGCCCGAACACCCTCCCGTAACGCTCTCGTCACGCATCCACAAGCTTACTCCCCAAGTCAAGCGTGCTTAAAGAAGTTTTAATTCATCATCATATCAGCAGAGGGACGTCCACTGCTGGACATAGGCCTCCCCCAAGGATCTCCACGACGACCGCTTCTGCGCTGCTTGCATCCAGCGGTTTCCCGCGACCCTCAACAGGTCATCGGTCCACCGAGTAAGAGGCCTACGCTACGTTTTCCGGTACGCAGTCACCACTCGAGAACTTTTCTAACCTAACGGCCATCTGTTCTACGAGCTATGTGCCCCTAAATATACATAACAAAAACATGAATTGCATGAAAAACAGCCAAAAAGTAATTTTAACCAAAGCATTTCATTTTTCTTAGTTTTGAATGGAATTAGTTACATCACCCTGTAACTATCCAACTGAAAATATACACTTGGCAAAGTTCAGCGCAGTTCTCCTGGCATCACAGTTAAAACCTTTTGCAAGTTACCAGTTTATTAACTTCTCTTCACGGGTAGAAATACCACAGTCTAAAAAAACTGGCCAAGTGCGTGTTGGGCCACGCGCAATGTAGAGTTCCGTAGTTGCCATTATCGCATCCATATCTAATATTCAAATTTCCAAATACAGCTGTTTAGTTGTTAGGGAGTGGGGTAACTCGACTTCAACAAAATTTAACACTTTTAAGCTTATTGTTTGAAAACGGAAACCTAAATTATAAAATGGTCCTAGAAGACTCACAACTATTTTTTTAGCTCTAACCAACGATACCCTACACGACTGGGTTTGACGAGAAAGAAATCATCCCCACTTTATTGTATTGTATTAACCCTTAAAAAGTTTTGTAATTTTTTTAACAGTTCTCTCCGCTAAATAAATATAAATGAATTGCGGTTGAGCAAAGAGGCTTAATGGATGAGGGACAATCTTTTAACAATCAATCTAGTTAAAACGAAGTTTTTATGGTTTCACAAGACACATGCTTCCGCATGCCAAGAAATAAGCTTACTAAAAGTACATAAAAATCACTGCAATGAAATAAATGATTGTCTGTGTAATTCCATTGATAGAGCAGTAACTATAAAATACTTTAGGATTGTTTTGGATGACAAAATCACGTTTAAAAGTCACGCTGAGAACAGAGTCAGAAAAATTATACATGTCATGAAAACATTACGAGATATCGCAGATGGTAAGATACTGAAAATGGTATATCTCGCTTTGTGCCAGTCTGTTATTAGTTATTGTATCCTTGCTTGGGGTGGTGCTAGCTCCTCAGTCCTCAGCTTAATAGAAAGAGCGCAGAGGGCAGGTCTCAAAATTGCACTAAGACGACCTCGTCGTTATCCTACGATAGCACTCTATAATGACATGTAAGTGCTATCGTAGGATAACGACGAGGTTATCGTAGGAATTTTGAGACCTGCCCTCTGCGCTCTTTCTATTAAGCTGAGGACTGAGGAGCTAGCACCACCCCAAGCAAGGATACAATAATTAATAACAGACTGGCACAAAGCGAGATATACCATTTTCAGTATCTTACCATCTGCGATATCTCGTAATGTTTTCATGACATGTATAATTTTTCTGACTCTGTTCTCAGCGTGACTTTTAAACGTGATTTTGTCATCCAAAACAATCCTAAAGTATTTTATAGTTACTGCTCTATCAATGGAATTACACAGACAATCATTTATTTCATTGCAGTGATTTTTATGTACTTTTAGTAAGCTTATTTCTTGGCATGCGGAAGCATGTGTCTTGTGAAACCATAAAAACTTCGTTTTAACTAGATTGATTGTTAAAAGATTGTCCCTCATCCATTAAGCCTCTTTGCTCAACCCACACACCAAGGGACAAAGACTGCTAATCAGAATACCCCGTTTTAGTTACTGAGGTACCTGGAGAAAACTCATGTCCACGCTAGCGAGCCGATTGCGGCTCGCGCACCACTCACCCTCAAAAAGAGTCATAAAAGATATGCCCACGCGGGCGAAGCCGCGAGCAAAAGCTTGTTTGTAATAAATAAGGATACTATACTTTCAAACTTTTGAAAGGAAAGTTATAAAAGAGATATTACATATATGTGTAGAAAGGAGATTAAATTACACGATGGCCAGTATCAGAAGGAGAATGATGACGAATGAAGCGCATTAGGTCACACATCTTTTCCAAAAAGGTTTCACGCTTACCTATAATCCTGAGCCTAACGGTTATATTAAAAAAAATAACGCATGCGATTAGACAGAGAAGTCTAAGCACATGCGTATGTATGCCTATCTATATTATTAATTTTTAGAGTTCCGTACGAAAATAAAAACGGAACCCTCATAGGATCACACTTGCTTCTGTCTGTCTGTCCGTCCGTCCGTCACAGCTAATTTGCTCCGAATCTACTAGACTAAATCAGGTGGAATTTGGTAGGATTCTGTAATCATATCACCCAAACACAGATGTGCAAAGTAAATAAATACTTCTTTTTAAATAAGGGTCATTTTCGGGGAACAAATCAGAAAATAAAAAAAAAAGTTTTGCTAACCTTACTGTGTCAATTATATCAAATAAAAGGGCTTGTAATAAGGATCTCAAATATATTGTAAATTAATTATTATTGTTAAATAAATAGTTTTGATTTTTTTCATAAAGGAAGACGAAAATTGACCATTCTCCCCCTCCCCCCCCCCCCCACCTGATCTCCGAAACTACTGAGCCAAAAAGTTGGAAAAAATACAAAATATAGTTCATTGCTTGTAGATTAAAGGAAAACTTATAAAAATTCTGTCGATTGAAAATAAGGAGGCCTGTCTACGCTACGTTTGCCGGTGCGTGGTCGCCACTCGAGAACTTTACTACCCCAAAAAATTTATACATTTATAAACAAAGTCCTACGCCGCTCTATTTGTTTGTCTGAACGCGACAAACTTAAAAACTACCGAACGAATTTACCTACGGCTTACAATAGTTGACGGAGTGGTTCATGAGGAAGGTCTAAGTGTATAATTCCCCGCGAGCGGCTCGAGGCTCGCGCACCGCGCACCCTCTGGTACTGTATTAGTGGTGTCAAATCAGCTCATATACGTCCCCAATGAGTTGCTCGAGCTTACCCTGAATTAGGGCGATCGGGCCTTAATCGACCACGCTGGCCCAGTGCGGGTTGGTCAACATCACATACAACCTTCGAGTTTCTTCGCAGATGTGTGCAGGTTTCTTAGTTTATTAGTGGTGTACATAGGTATATTAAAAAGTTTTTTTCTCTTTTGGTGTTCAAGCTCTTGAATAGATATTCTCTTCTGAACTTCACCTAACATCCAAGTTCCTAAACAGAGTAAGAGCGGAGTTATCTAACAAAAAGTCGACAGGATCTTGAAGGTAAAAGTTTTAATTTCGTTTACGGACTTCACTTTTACAGGATGATATAATTAAGATCCTGCTAACAAAGCTTTCTCTTGAGGCTGGACTTTGTTCAAGCGACTTCCAAAAAGGAGGAGGTTCTCAATTCGTCTGTATGTTTTTTTTTTAAGTGTGTTACCTCAGAACTTTTGACTGGGTTAACCGATTTTTATGATTCTTTTTTTATTTTAAAGCTAGTGCTTCCCGTGTAGTCCCATATAAATTTTATCAAAATTGGTGTAGCACTTTATTAGAAAATTAACAAAAACTAAAAATAATAATGCTAAAATGTACTAAGTTATTGCGATGGAAGTCGGTTTTTAACGTGTTTATCATTTTCAATTATTTGCAAGGCAACTACTCATCATTATCATCATATCAGCCGATGACGTCCATTGCTGGACAAAGGCCTTCCCAGGATTTCCACAAAAACTATCATATCATATAGTATCATTACTCACTTTGTAATATTTATCAATAAATACTTATCAGATCGAAAGCAGTGTGTGCAATTGAGCCGATTAGAGACAAGTTAGGAATTAACTACGTTTAAATCTACCTTCGAATACAACAAACGCGGCGTCCCACAAGGTAGTGTACTGGGACCACTCCTCTTTCTCCTTTATATAAATGAGCTACCTGTACAGTTGACACACGAAACAATATTATTTGCGGATGATATATCGGTTATTGTTCCCTATAAGGATGACTCTGTACTTTACGAGGACGTATTAAACGATTGTGTTGGGCAAATTACCGAGTGGCTAGCAATAAATAAACTAAAAGTAAATATTCTTAAAACCAGTTTCATGCAGTTTTCTAACTACAAAACAAAACGACTCCATCCCAACATTACTTTTGAAGATCAACCAATACAAGAAACTAGTGAAATAAAATTTCTCGGTATAATACTAGACCAACACTGTAATTGGAAATCTCAAGTCCAATATGTATGCTCCAAATTAAGTAGATTTGTATACGCTCTTAGACAGTTAAGAAATATTAACGGAGAAAAAACTGCACTAACTGCTTACCATGGATATGTTGCATCGGTTTTAAGATATGGCATCGTTCTGTGGGTTCTGTATATGAGAGAAACTGTTATTTTATGTCAATTAAGGTTTATAATCACATACCTCGCGACTTCAGGGAGCTCCCACAAAAATATTTTAAAAACAAACTTTCTAGTTGGCTGACAGACAAATGCTTTTATGACTTAAATTAATTTTTTAATCAATAATTTTATGAGAAGGTACTTATTATTTTTTTATTGACATTATAATTAGAATTATAAGTATTTTGTATGCCATTTGTTGGCGAAACACACTGTTCCATTTAACTATAATTTAAACTAAGATCCTTATTACTTTGTTTCCACAAATAAACTATTTCATTTCATTTCATTTCATAACAAATGTTGTTGTATTTTTTTTTATTTATATTTCAAAATATTAGTCATAACTAGAGTTGAAAGTAACGGTGTAGACCTATCTTTGGGATTTTTTTCTATCAAGACAAAACTGCTCAATCGTATTTTTTATAGCTTTTGACTTTAAGGAACATCATCAACAATAAGAATATTTTTTTTCAACCGTGGGTTTTCTATCGTTTAGGAGTAATGTGACGTCAAAAATATCGAAAATCTGTAATATTACCGCTTTATGAAAAAATCACAGATTAAAGTGCATTATCCAGATTGTTGCTTTTTCTAAGTAAATCCAATACCTCCAGGGCCCGCTGAAGTTCATAAATTCCATACAAACGTAGCATTTGATTCATTTGTTAACCAAACAACCGATTTCGAAATATTTTTATATCGATATTTGGATGACGTTGTAGGGGTACATACCTACCTACCACATAGATCGCAGCGTAAGCGCTCGTGGCTCGACTCGGCTTTGTTCGCCAGTCGTCCCGAACCCGCGTCCAGATATAGACTCAACCTAAGAACAACCTACCTATGTAATTCATTCATGTAAAAATAAATCCGGAAATTCGTGAACTGCAAACCTGGTCACTTTTCATTGAACATTCCACGCAACCTTAAACAACAGGTCCCTCGACCACGGACCCCTAACAACGTATATCTGTGTCGGTATCGCATTACTTTTTTAAAACGAAACAGGAATCCATTAAGATCATAAACTTGTTTTCAAGGTAAAGTACGGAAAATAAATTTGTTGATTAATAATGGATTCCTGTTTCGTTTTTCTAAAAAGTAATGCTATACCGACACAAATATACGTCATGCGATTTTCGATATAAAATTATATCAAAATCGGTTGTTTGGTTAACAAATTAATCTAATACTACGTTTGTATGGGATTTATGAACTCCAGCGGGCCCTTAATAATTTGTTGTTTGTTACAGAAAATTTTATAGCTGTGCTATAAAACAATATCAGCGCCATTGTAAAGTTGTTATAGCACTCCAAGCTGTAAAATAAGCTGTAATAATTACCAAATTGTTCCTTGGACTTTATAAAGCCCTGTTATTAATCAATTTTGTTCCATGCTGTATTCTGAAACCAGGACACTGTGTTTGAGTCCAGTTAGTTTATTTGAAGAGAATAGGAAGTTTTGGTCAATAAAGACCCCATAGGATTGTCTATTTGGAATTCTCGAAGAAAATCGCGTCTATTTCTACAAGCTTTATATTAGCTGGCCGTGTTAGTTTGTTTGTCTGCCTGTTAGTTTTTGGGTCAACTCTTGGGAGCTAAATAAGAACCATTTTCTGGTTTCCGATTGAGTTGAAATATTGCATACAAGTAAACTTTGGAGCATAATTCATGTTAAGGTAAATGACGTCATTTTTAATCCAATATGGTGGACTTCCAAAGATGGCAGACCAGTTATTTTGTATGCACCCCAATGAGGGTATCAAATGAAAGGCTAAGAAGAATACGAATTAATTAAAATTATTTTTAAATTAAAGCTTTGAGGTATCTAAAAGCTTTTAGGATTTTCGAAAATGTTTTTTTTTAATTAACTTCTTTACGCCCGCTTGACTTGGGGAGTAAGCTGGTGGATGCGTGACGAGAGCGTTACAGAAGTGTGTTAGGGCGAGGTGAACGGAAGTTGAGAGAGATATGTAAATAACCTTTTATTTTTGTTTATCAACAGTTTCGGTTACCAAGGCAAAATATCGGTTGTCATACAATAAAAAAAACATATAAGATAAAAAAGATTTGATCATTTTCAGAGGATAATAAAACTCTTTTCATAAACTGTCTATACCTCTTTGAGACAAAAAAAGACGTGAGGCACTCGGGGACTGCCGCGGTAAAGCTATTTCATAGCATTTTTTATCAACTTATGGAGTTATAATTATTTATTTATTTTTTATTTATGCAGTATTTACCAGTACCATATAGTCCTTGGGGCGCGGGATGTTTCTGTAATAAATTAACACTAAGAAAGTTAATAAAGTTAAATCATCATCGTCATCGACCACCATCGCGACCACTATCGCGACCACCATCGCGACCACCATCGCGACCACCATCGCGAACACCATCGCGACCGCCATCGCGACCACCATCATGACCACCATCACCATTATCATGATGGATAGATAGATGGCACTGTAAGTTTTTTAGGACTCAATATATATATTTTTTTGGGGTGTCAGGTTTTTGTCGTTACGAAATTTCTTGATTCGGTCCCCTCAAAGCCCGCGATAGAAGCTATACAATAGCTTAAAAAGATTAGATTATTTTCTGAAAACTAAGTATATTTTACTATTATACAGTCATATTTTTGTAAATTTATTAATCGATTCCTTTTAGAAGGTTAAATAATTGAACTTATTTGAACTATTTTACCTACTTTAGTTTTTATTGCATTACCTGGATGGTCGTGTGGTCTAAAGCACACTCGATTTTTTTTCTGTTCAGAACGACAGGTAAAGAGCTTACAGTATAATATTAAAGTCAAATCCTCCAAATAGGGAGTGTTGAAGAATTTCAACAAAGCCGGAAGAATATAATTTTAAATTATGTTTAAGAGCAGGCTACCAAAATAAGTGAATTTTTGCTAGCATATTATGTTGAGTCGGCCGCAAGCTTGCTGAACGTGAAAAACTACTCAGCTGATTTTTTTGAACTTTCTTCTTTCGTATGGCTAAAACAAAAATATGATTTATTGTTTTTCGTTCGATACTTTTTATTTTCTAAAACTATGTAGTTTGGGAGATAATTGGATTTTTCTCCTACATTGCATAACTTAGGCATATGATATAAATTACCGATAGTAAGAGAATAAAGGTATTGATAAAACGGCTAAAACGAAAGTGTCTTAGAATATTTACTAAGGTCGCAATGATCGAAAATGTGCATTTACGCCCGATGTAAAGGACGTAAGTCGCTTTAAGACACTCACGCGAAATTTAACTGTAAAGCTGATTTCATAAGATTAAATATCAGGTTGCTCGCCAGTGCCGCGCCGGGAGCCTGCTCTTAAGACTCAATATCACCCAAAGAATAATGGAGTTAGCTATGCTAGAAAAATGCCTCCTTGATCGAAACAGAAATAAGACGATCCGTAAGAGTACCAAAGTGTATCATAACATACATGGCCCACAGAATCGCTAAAATCCAGTGGTACAGGGCGGACTCGTAAATGGACGGCTGTTGGGGTAATAAAGTTCTTGAGTGGGAGACGCGCAGCGTAAGGTGACGGTCGCGAAACGTTGTGGAAATACCTTATGGGGGAGTGGCGCAAGACCTAAACTCACAGAGAATAAGGGAGTATAAAATAAAAAAAAATACTTAAAATTAAACAGTCTTTTTTTCATCAAAAAACAAACCTAAATTTTTACCTATACTCCTTTGGAACATTAAACAAAAAAGAAAAAAAATAAAGAAAAAATTAAAGAGATAGAAGTTTTCTACTTTTGATTTTACTGAACTCCTTCATGATTGGTTCGTAATTTATCTTCGATGCTATATTTGCTTCAATAGATAAAACTGCCATAGCTGAAAGTTATTCTTGACCATAGCATTTCTTAAACAATTTTTAATTAGTTTCAATTATGAAGCGCCTTTCAGCGGAAGCAGTACTGTATTGTGAACAAAATTCAAATGACAATGTAAACATTTGGGTAAATTTCTTTCAAATCGTTCTCTGTGATACGTCTTTAATAGAGTTGGGTAAATTTGGGAAAACTATGTTTTGCAGCAGTGGATATATTTTAGCTGATATCAAAACTCAGACTCAAAACTCAAATAACTCTTTATTGTACATCAAAATAAATAAATACATATACAAAATTGTAAATTTAAAACTAAGAGACGTACAATTTAGGTGGTCTGATCGCTGAGAGCTATTTCTACCAGATAACCCAGTGCTCGGAGAAAAAGCAAGTAGACAAGTAGTACGCGGCGGGCAACAACGACAAAAAAGTAATTAAATAATAGTTATAAACTTAAACTAAAATATATAAAGCTTTATATATCTTTAGTATTTTTTATATTCTTCTATTAATCTTAAAAATGGTAATAACTTGGTGCGATAACAGCGCAAAATAATAAAAACTGGTATGATCCGGGTTCGCGTTCAGAATCCTGAACTAATTGAAAGAAAAAACAATGTTTGACTGCCGGTCTCGTTGTGCGTTGGCTGAATTAACTCTGCACCTTAGATAAATTCCACTCGCCGCGTCAAACGGTAGCGTCAAAGGGGCCGCCCTGAGTTCAATCGCGGCGCCACCGACGTTATGATAACCGTTTGACGAGGCGAGCGTCATTATCTAAAGTCAGCTAATTCAGCAAACGAACTATACATATTATTGTCGTTCTCTTTAATATTTTTAGGGGTTTCTTACCCAAAGGTGTGGTGGCACGGAACTTTCAGTGCGCAAGACCGACTTGCACTTGGCTAGATTTTCACCGCATTTTCATAATATTTTCTTAAACCAAAGGCAAAGTAGACAATAGTATAATAATAAAAAAAAAAACGAGACCTACAGTACTCGCATATGATGTGTTACATGTGACAAAATACTTTATAAAAGGACGGCAAAGATACGGCAGATTAGGCTGTATGGTCATAGATAACTTTGCCTTTTCCGCGCTTTTAAAGCCTGAAAAAACGCGACTCCCTGGGACACATTTCCGTCCCATTTCACGAAATCACTCCCACAAATTGCAGGAAAGCGAGAGCAAAGATGTTACACATCAATAATAAAATAAATAATAATAACACAAAAAAAACTAAACAAAAAACAATCACTATCCTATACGATGAAAACCTCGTGCAGGCTGATGCCAAAAAAAGGACAAAGTACTTGGACCTGGCGCACGAGGTTACTGATATGTGGCGAGTGGAATCCACCGAAATCATCCCTGTAGTCCTATCCGTGAACGGGCTAATTTCAGCCGACCTTGAACGTCACTGACCAATAATTGCGGCAATGCAAAAATCAGTCCTCCTCGACAACGCCCGGATAGGCCGATGCTTTCTCTCCCCATCACACTGAACTCCAGCTGACTGTGCTTCTGCTGGAGGTACTCCTGCCACTTCTCCTCGTACCAAGTGAGCAGAGAGGCTTTAATTATATATTTATACTTGGGGGAGGCCTGTGTCTTTGAACCAAGGTCTTCTTCGACCAGTGTGTGTTACCAGTGATGACATACGGAACTGAGACATGGTCGCTTACTATCGACCTCATAAGAAAGCTCAAGGTCACCCAAAGGGCAATGCAGTGTGCCATGCTCGGAGTTTCTCTACGCGATCAAATCAAAAACGAGGAGATTAGTAGGAGAACCAAAGTAACCGAAGTAGCTCTCACAATTGCTAAACTCAAGTAGCAATGAGAGGGGCACATAGCTCGTAGAACAGATGGCCGTTGAAGCAGTAAAGTTTTCGAGTGGCGACCGTGCACAGGAAAACGTAGCCTAGGCAGGCCTCCTAATTGACCGACGACCTGGTGAAGGTCGCGGAAAGCCGTTGGGTGCGGGCAACTCAGGACTGGTCGTCGTGGATATACTTGGGGGAGGAATTTTTTCAGCAGTAGACGACTTTCGGCTGATATGATAAGACTAGTTAGGTACACCGTCGGTTTTTTTTTTATCTAGTACATATACATTATATTTCACAAAATGCGAAAGTTCACATTTTAGTATATCCAAAAGAGACCATTCCGGACCTTAAACTGCTATACAACATATTTTATGTACATAGAAGGCAATATCTTTTGTAGGTCTATTTGTTTCCGGCTTAAGCCGGATCCCGCGCCGGCTAAACTCAGTAAGTCGACTTAGCTGTTCTCGATCGCTTACTGTTCAGCTTACGAACAATTTATATGCAGAGTTGTAGGCAAGTTTTCTGTTTTTCATATAACCTCTAGCTAGACCAGCTTGGCGGGAAGCAGCTGGATGCGAAAATGTTATCAAGTATATTAAATTCCAAATTTATAAAGGCTAGTGTGAGATGTACAGTATTTTCTATAATTAACCGCATTTTGTAAGCCTTGGTAAGCCTTGGTAAATCTTGGTAAGCCCGCTTCCATTATCGGCATCATTGTCACTAACCATCAGGTGAGATGATGTCAAGGGCTTACCAATTGTGAATTAAAAAAAAAATATTTCATTGAAAACAATAGACGATCCTGGGACCTTGATCCACCTTCTTAGTTCATCATCAGATCAACTTCAAAACCAAAAGCATCTATTTTCACAGGGAATATGGATTTATAACGAGTTTCATCTCTGTTGAACCCATGGAAGTCCCTCTGAAATCGATGGCAAGATTTAAAGCTAAATACATACGAATATTGCAAGTTAAATATAATTGAAAACGCTAAACACGTTAAAAAACCGACTTGCATCGCAACAACTTCGTACAATTTTACAATATTATTTTTGGTTTTTGTTAATTTTCTAATAAAGTGCAAAACCGATTTTGAAAAAATTTATATGGGACCACTAACTTTCAAATAAAAAAAGAATCATCAAAATCGGTGCACCCAGTCAAAAGTTCTGAGGTAACACACACATAAAAAAAACATTCAGTCGAATTGAGAACCTCCTCCTTTTTGGAAGTCGCTTGAAATCATTTGAGAACGACATTCATGTGGGCGAAGCCGTAGGAAAAAGGTAGTATAATCTTGAAATAAATATATTTTCATTTCTTTGGCGGATACATTCAGGGAAAAGCAAGTGTTGACGTACTAATGAAAGTGTACAAAATAGACTGTTAAAAACATAACCCTCCTTTTTTCGTAGTCGGGTAATAAATGCATTTTAGGTTGTGTTATTTTGTTTTGTAGTATTGTATTAGACTAGCTTTCGCCCGCGGCTTCACCTGCGTATACATCGTTTTCAAACGACTTCCAAAAAGGAGGAGGTTCTCAATTCGACTGTATGTTTTTTTTTATGTGTGTGTTACCTCAGAACTTTTGACTGGGTGAACCGTTTTTGATGATTCTTTTTTTATTTGAAAGCTAGTGCTTTCCTTGTAGTCTCATACAATATTTATCAAAATCGGTGATGTACTTTATAAGAAAATTAACAAAAACAAAAAATAATAATGCAAAAATTTACCAAGTTGTTGCGATGGAAGTCGGTTTTTTTAACGTGTTTAGCGTTTTTTATGACTGTCTACAAGCGAAAGTGAGTCGTTCGCGAGCGAAGTCATGAGTTTTCTCCAGATCTAAAACACATTTTCACGTTTACGATATAAGTAATTTATACAGGATGTAAAAAAGTCGGACTCGGTGGACCGATGACCTGGTGAAGGTCGCGGGGAGCCGCTGGATGCGGGCAGCGCAGAACCGGTCGTCATGGAAATCCTTGGGGGAGGCCTATGTCGAGCAGTGGACGTCCATCGGCTGATCGACCCTTCGAGTCTCAAATGTAGTAAAAGCCAAACCTCGACTTTAGGGAAATCGCAAAAAACATAAAATGAAAAAATAAAAACTACTGTATTTTTTTTATTTTTAGAGCTATATTCGTTCTATTTCTGTATATTACTAAGAACAAAAAAACCTTTAAAACTGTATAAGCATAAAATAGGTAACTCTAATAGTTTAAGAGATAGGGTGGCTTTTACTACACTTTTTTTCTACTAGTACTGGATTTTATGACAAAATTTGCAATGTATGGGACAATCAAATATGATGTAAATACATATTGCTTGAAATAATAGCCTACTTTAATGTAGTAAAATACTAAGTTAGAAATAAAATAAATGCTTTATTGTAGTAAAAAAACTGCGTAGTTAGGTAAGAAACAGTATTTATTTAAACATTACCTTAATTATTTAGAAGTTATATCATTAATTGACATGTTTAATTCTATGTTTAACATTTGGAATGGAATGTAATCATTAGAACGTGATTTATCTTCATGTATGAAGAGTAATAATAAGTATATTATAATCAATGTACCTGTACCTTAAACAAAAAAATAAAAACAAAATTTTAGTTACGGGGTTTGAATTTTTTGTCTCTTTTTAACAAAATTTGGGGAATGTGCTTTTCCTGTGCAACTTATTAACTTTTTAAACAAATACTTCAGAATTTTACTAAACTGCAAAGTCAACTAGGTACCTATACTACACTTTTCTACATCTCCGTCTTACCTGCGCAAATTGGTTTGTGCAGTTGGCATGCACAGTTCTTTACTGTATGAAAAACTGCATAAACCTGGGCCTTGGGGAACAGGCTGGTGCAGTTTTCCATACAATAGAGAACTGTGCATACTAATTGCACAAACCAGTTTGCGCAGGTAAGACGGAGCGTGTAGCCGGGCCTTCAGTCTCTTAGAAATAAATTCAACTTAATCAACAAGAAAAAAAACAAAATTAAAATAAAAACTACTTGTTTTAACAAAACATCAGTCTTAGAAATAAATTCAACTTAAAATAATTAAAGAACTCACTTGTTTAAAAAAAAAACAAAAAGGTCCGGCTACACGCTCCATCCTACCTGCGCAAACTGGTTTGTGCAGTTGGCATGCACAGTTATTTAGTGTACGGAAAACTACACAAGCCTGTTCCCAAGGCTCAGGTTTAGGCAGTTTTCCATACACTAGAGAACTGTGCATGCCAACTGCACAAACCAATTTGCACAGGTAAGACGGAGCATGTTGCCGGGCCTTAAGTCTCTAAGAAATAAATTCAACTTAATCAACAAACAAAAAAAAAACAAAATTAAAACTACTTGTTTCAACCAAACATAAGTCTCTGAGAATTAAATTCAACATAATCAACATCAACAACAACCAAAAGCTCTTTTACTTTCTCTGTTTAAGAAAAACATTACAACAAGAAACATCCTATTTCTTTAGAAAAAAAAATCGTTGCGTTCCGGTAAAACTTAGTGCCAAAATTTGGCTAAGTGTTCAATAATATCTTTGGAATGGTTACGTGACATTCGTAGCGTACATTCACTGCAAAAGTATTTCAAAAATTTGTAAGTTGTCTATGAAACTATTGGGTCTTCTTCCTCATCTTTATAATCATTGTCTTCGTTGTCTGTTTCAATAAGTGTATCATTTTTTTGGCCATCGTAGGGCATCTCCAAGTATTCTCTGTGAAACCATTTAGGAATAGTCACAGCTGAACATAATTTTTGTAAATCCCTGTACTTTAGTGTGGATAGTGGTAGTTTTTCTACATACTTTGGCCGCATATTGAAATCGTTCAAATCTTGCAGATACTCTATTTCTTGGGTCTGACTTGCTACATCTATATCTTTTTTCCTTCTTCCTTTTCCTTTCCATTTTCCTTTTCCCTTTCCCTTTTTACTTGGTTTTTCAAAAAGCGTTACTTTTTCAGTAACTGCTTCTGTTTTCATAGAATATTTGATCTCTATTAAATTACAATTCTTCTTTTTGAAAGTAGCGACTCGAATTTCTATGAATTTTAAATTTTTTGCAGTACCTTTAGTGAATGTTTTCACTGCTAATTGTTCCCAATCAATAAAGTCTGAATGATCCATTACTGTCACATTGTAGGGCTTTGGGTTTTTTCTAGCACTTTCAAAGTATGATGGCCATTGTGAAGGAGCCCACACTATAATTTAATTGACCTCTGCTTCTATGGTTGCGTGAACCGAATCAACAGGCATATAGGTGTGCCCAGGGAGTAAGTAATTAATCTGAATTACTTGTACGTTATCAGAGCGATGTAAAAAGAAATTAAGGACTAACAAAATGATTCTATTTTTATTTTGTCCTGTGCAAGAATCACAATACATAAGGACATTCTTTACACCTGCCTTGTCTAGCTCTTATAGATACAAATACAAAAATGATGCAGTTTCAACACTTCCTCTTTTACCATCAAACTCTCCCCTTTTTTTTTATTCACAGATGGTAAACCCTTGACAACATCTCACCTGGTGGTAAGTGACGATGTTGCCGAAGATGGAAGCGGGCTTACCAAGATTCCCCAATGCAATGGGAAACTTAAGACATTTTGTATGACACTCTCTTAAATAGTGAAATTATATACAGCGTACTTACGGGAGTAATACAAAAGCATACTTTCACCAAAAGGTGTATTTAGCACCTGCTGCAAGTCACAGCTACATGTCACAGTTTCAACGTCTTTCAAAGTTTGATGAGCCTTACATCTTTTGTATGTAGCATATTTTTCTTCTACATGTATTTTCAAGTTCTCTTTGTCATTTTCAGTCATTTCATTAGCAATATTTTCTGATTTAGTGCACAATACACATTTGTCTTTCTTCGGTGTATGGAAACCAAGATCATACTCATTATTGAAAATATTTCGAGAAATAGATTCACTCACCGCTTCTTTACGATATTCTTTACAGTCCTTAAGATAAATTCTAAACAGGTTTGAAAAATCTTTTAATTCTTGAGCCAGATACATTGGCTTCGACTTCTTTTGGTTACTGTCAGTTCTTTTTCTTTTAATTGGTATTTCGCTTGCGCAACGAACAAGCCAATCACGTCGCCGTTATACATCAAGCTTCCAGAAAAATGTAAAAAGTGATCTACGTCTCTCCTCGCTTATTTCATAGCAACTTCTTTTGCACTTACCAGCAATACAAGGGTTCTCTAACATAGTCTTGGCTTCAATCACTTTACCTTTTATTGTAGTATTCTCTTCTCCGCTATCTTTTTTTTTATATTCTTTGTATTTATTTTCTTCTCTCTCTTTTTAATTTTATCATCAGTCGTAGCTTTTTGTTTATTTTTACTTTTTTTATCCTTTTTTTTGTCATTTGATGACTGTGATGAATCTGAATCATCACTACATGACCACAGGTCAGAACTTTCGGCTGAAAAATCTTGAAAATCTTCGTCGGATTGAAAATCCATGCACGATTTATTAAAGACTTTAGTAACATTACGTCGCTTTCGGCGTTTTTGAGATTTAGTCAAATTTGTATGCTCCACGTCAATAGCAAGTGTTTCTGCGGTGTAGAGGTTAGTCATTTCTACATCGGAAGTGGCCTGTTCTGTATTTGAAAGTGGGCGGTAAATATTTTCCGTGTCACTAGTAGTAGCAGGTGCAAACGCAGAGGGAGTATTAATGCGTATATTATCTGTCTCCGGTCCTGTTTCAGGGAGTGGACAGTGAGGCGTATCTTCCGCGCCAGCAGTCGGTGCAGGTAAAAGTTGGGTGCAAGCCACCACTACGCTATCTGTTTCCGGTCCTGTTTCAGGGAGTGGGCTGTGAGGCGTTTCTTCCGCGCCAGCAGCGGGTGCAGATGAAGGGTGGATACTAGCTGCCGCTACGCCAACTGTCGCAGGTCTTGTTTCAGGGAGCAGGCGGTGAGTATCTTCCGCGCCAGCAGCGGGTACAGATGAAGGGTGGATTCTAGCTGCCGCTACGCCAACTGTCGCAGGTCTTGGTTCAGGGAGCAGGCGGTGAGTATCTTCCGCGCCAGCAGCGGGTACAGATGAAGGGTGGATACTAGCTGCCGCTACGCCAACTGTCGCAGGTCTTGTTTCAGGGAGCAGGCGGTTAGTATCTTTCGCGCCAGCAGCGGGTGCAGATGAACGGTGAATACTAACTGCCGCTACGCCAACTGTCGCAGGACTTGTTTCAGGGAGCAGGCGGTGAGTATCTCATAAACAGTAAGATACACTTTTTGAATTTAGAACAGGACTACTATACTCGTAGGTCTACTACAACATTATTTCTTTATAATTTTACTGTATTAAATTGTGTATAAGTTATTTACAAAAAAAAACCTGTAGTTTACTAGTATGTAATGATAACTTGCAAGTTATGGATATTTCTAGTATTAGTGTCGTAAAGAGTATTTTTTTTAAATTGTTGTCATTACGACAAAATATATTCTGAATAAGCTTTCCATTGGAAATATTTTGTAATAGCAATAATGCAAAATTATTTGTCTTTTACGACAAGTCAAGCGTTTTCACTTTCTTGGTTTTGATAAGAAAAAATGTTGTAAAAGCAATATTAATTCATAGACATAATTTAAGACAGTTGTCCAATGTCAAGAAAGGTGGTTACAACAACAAATAGAAAATAATTAGAATGTTGATTCTGAGTTGAATCTGAGTAGTAAAATACTTTTTTTAAATAGCAAATTTTTTTACATATGTATAAATCGGTAGAGTTCTTTAAATTACATAAGTAAGCATTTGAAGTCAATTTTGGACAAAACGACTTTTACAAAATTTGAGACTCGAAGGGGAAAACAATACATTTTACGACAATAAAACTAGGTAGTTACAAAAAATGACGTAAAATGTATTATTTTAACTCGTTGTTCATTACAACAAAATATTCTGCAACAACTGCAAGATTCCCATTGAAAATAATGTTGTAATAGCAATAATAAAAAAGAGTTTGTCTTTTACGACTAAATTAAGCGTTTTCACGTTCTTGGTTTTGATAAGATAAATGTTGTATAAGCCATGTTCATACACAGACGTCGTTTACGACAGTGGTCCAATGTCAAGAAAGGCGGTAACGACAATAAATTGAAAATAATCAGAATTTTGGTGCTGAAAAATCTGAGTAGTAAAAGACATTTTTTTATAGATACGAAAATTTTAAATATACAGATCGATAGAGCTCGTTAAACTACATACGATAGCATTTAGAGTCAATTTTGGCCAAAATGGCTTTTACTACATTTGAGACTCGAAGGGTCGTGATATGATGTAATGCATAGCTACTCGTCTAACTGAACAACTTTTCTCAAGGAACCCATAGTCAATTCTCAAAAAAATAATCGACCCTCCATACCAAAATGTTTAAAATCGGTCTGTCAGCTGATCGATTTGTATGAAGAAATTATTTTTTTTTGCGATTTCAGCAAACTCAAAGAACAAAAGTTGTTCAGTATGATGAGTAGAAGCCCCAGTTAACGGGACCTACACCAATTTTGTTACATCCCGTATAAGTATTTTTTTAACATTAGTTAGTATTTAATGTAGGTATATGTTTGTTTTCTATCTTGTAGAATCATGTGTGCTATTGACAAATATCTTTTTTTTTGTTATTTCCCATCTCTTAGAAAATCGGTATACCTATTAAATCAAAGCAATATCACACTAATGTGATTTATATTCCTCGAAAGGCCCTGCCAATGGTTTTATTTTTAGGGTTCCGTACCCAAAGGGTTAAAACGGGACCCTATTACTAAAATATATATATTAGTACTAACATACAGTATGGACACTCCCTGCCGCTATCTAGATTGCGACCTCACCCCCCCACCAGTTACCCAGATTGATACAGAATGGTTACAGTTTGGTTGTCTAACGTATAGGATTTCGCCGCCATTTTGTTTGTTCCGTCATTCCTATTATGAAATATCATTTCTGGCCCGTTGTATGAAGTGTCCAGGGTGAGCTATTCCTAAGACTTCGCTGTCCGTCTGTCACCAGGCTGTATTTCATGAACCGCCATAGCTAGACAGTTGAAATTTTCACAGATGATGTGTTTCTGTTGCCGCTATAACAGCAAATACAAAAAATTAGAAAAAGTAAAAAACTAAGGGGGGTGTCCAATTGTCCATACAAAAAACGTGTTTTTATTGAAACACGAAGAAACTAGCGCCATCTAGTATGATGGTACGAAACCCTTTGTGTGCGGTTCTGACTCGCACTTGGCCGGCTTTTTCTACGATGTCGATGTTCATTCCAACTACATCTCGTCCAATGTCCAATATGACTCTGTTGTTACTCGGTATCTGAGTATATTTTGATAGTTTGCTTATCAGATATTAACCGCAGTAAGATTCTTTTCAGCGAATTAATGACAAATAGATGATTCTCGCAATGGAAATCAATTACCAAAACATTCAGTAGACACTTGACTTGAAGTATTCTTGCATTAGATCAACTTGTAGGGACACGGGAATAGTAATAAAATGATAAACAACCTAAGAATTGACGTGGAAGCGACAAGTCTAGTACTTCTTTTAATTAATATTTTTATCTTAGCGTTGACATGAGTGGTGCATGCTCGCTTAAGTGTTTGTGCGGATGGTGGCGTATCGGGAGCCGGGTCGTTCCTTTCCCTCTAATATGGTTGTCTTAAGCGATGGCTGACTCTCGCGTTATACTCGTGACCGAGTGCTGTCCGTGTGAACTGGCCTACTCTTGTCAAAGATGTCAATGATTTTTATGTATAACTTTTCGTGTCATATTGTTTCATGTTCTAATGACATAATCTGGTTTATTTCAAGTATAAAATTTTGACATTATTAACTAATGATTGTTTATTTCTTGATTTTTCACAAATGGAATTATGTCATTATTATTTTATGACTATCAGAAAGAGTGTAATTTACACCTATTTTAAAGTGAAACTTTTATTAAATCGTTCAAGCTTTTTCGTCTGTGTGTTGCGTGACGGCAAAGAGATTATACATCGTCTCAAACTTTTTCGTCAGAGCAGCCATGATCGTTTCGTCCTCTGTACCGTAGCTCCAAGACGAGAGCAGCCATGATCGTTTCGTGCTCTGTAAATGTCTGTAATGTGAAAAAAGTTTCACTTTTACCATGGTTTCATAAAACTACATACTCTTTTTTGAATAAATACCTTGAATCTTGAATCACAGCAGTGTCAGCGTTTTTTTTAACAAGGCGAAGCTCCCCCGTGTTGCTTAGAGAGCCGGCAGTTGCCTCCCGTCCGCGCTCAAGTTAACCAGCGTCCAGTACACAATTTTTTATGTAACTAGTACCTACGAGTACCTAGTATAATTAAAGAAGACTTTTTGTGGACAATATAAGGTAAAACGTTTAAATTTGTTTTACTGAACACCCTCCTGTATATTACTTAAGTATTGTTTGAGTTGCATAGTTTTGTGCTTTTGTCTCCAAACACCGGGTTGTCTGAAAGAAATCGCTTTAAGACCTCTCAATTGTACCGCTATAGTACGCTTATAAGATTTTGTTTTAAGTTGTGTTTTTCTTTAAATTTTTAAGTTACAGTTTTTAAGTTTTACATTGTGTTTTTATTTTTCAATTTTTGGGTACAATAAAGAGTATTTATTTTGTCTTGTCTTGGCTTGTCTCGTCTCGTCTCGTCTTGTCTTGTCTCCACTTACAATAAGGAGTGAAAGTAATTGTTAGGAACATCAGAACATTGATTAAACCTACGTACGCACAAACTCATGCCATTAAAAAAATAACTTTTAAAAAACCCAAGTCTCGCAACTCAGTTCTTTTACCGTAAAAAAATGGGAGATCCATATAATAACAAGTCAGTAAATTTATTCTGTCTCTGCTTAAGGGTCCATCTGTCTTAAGTTATTAAGTAATTAGCTAACCTAACAAGAGCTTATAGTGACCATATCAATATTAAAAATCTTTAATGTTTTAAATAAATAGACTGACTTGGCAGCGGCACTCGTCAAACGTCAGTTAAAGTTAATCCTTAAGTAAAATTGTTAATATCTATATACGTATATATAAAGAAAGTCATGTTAGTTACATCATTTATAACTCAAAAACGGCGGGACCAATGTTTATGATTTTTGTGTTTTTGCATTTGTCTTTGTCGAAAATAGGATAATAAGTATTAAAATATGACATTTATCAATAAAAAAAAAAGTAAAAAAAAAATTGGTTTTGGGGTAGGGTAGGGTAGTGTAGTGTAGTGTAGTGTAAGGTGGACCAAAGTTCGCCGGGACAGCTAGTATTTAATATAAATACTGTCGATGCGTTACGTCATATCAAACCCATAAACATAATTAGTATTGCATGCGCCAAAAGAAAACAAGAGGCTTCGTAAAACGTTGTAGGCGTACATTAACAGTATTTTTATTATTATTTACAATTGGTAAGCCCTTGGCATCATCTCACCTGATGGTAAGTGACGATGATGCCGAAAATGGAAGCGGGCTTGACAAGATTCCTCAACACAATGGAGAACTGGCTATCTTATCTTCAAGCCGGAACACATCAATGTTGTTAGCTGATGTTTGGCGGCAAGACTTAGATAAGATGGTGGTAGCTAGCCAGGCGGGCTTAGACAATGCCATACCCCCAACCAAACCGAGTGTTACAAGTTGACCCCACCGGGAATCGAATCCGCGACCTCCTGGTGTGAAGCGAATGGACTAACCATTACGCCACGGAGGCAGTTAAAAGTACATTGACAGTATTTATAGTGAATGAGAGATAACGTACGGACAAACTCATATAGTTTCAAAGTAGAAGACAGTAGAAGACGCCTACCAGCTAGGAGAAACAATAAAGTACGTAAGGTTGCCGGCGATAGCCGAATGAGGCCGAAGATGGGTACGAGTGCCAATGACTACCTAGTGGACTATTAGTGCCTAATAATGTTAAGGATGACGATGGTGACGTTAAAGATGATAATGATGTTTAAAAAACTTTAAAACTAAAATTAAACTTATTAAACTTAATACTTATTAACAACTATTTAATTTACTTTAAAAGATCATAAAATAGTAAAAATAAAACTTCCCTCTTTGCTCAGCTGGTACGGCGCCTAGTGTAGCACGACTAAATCTATATTAATTTGGTCGAGTGGCTGCTGCGACCCAGGGCTGACTATATAAGGCGGCTAGGTGCTGGTACCATGTGGCAGTAGCACTTGGGTGCAGCTAACCCGGAGATAGGTGATGCCCTATGAAATGAAATTTGAGGATCACAACAGAACCAATCCAAAACATATAGCAGTCATCATGTCAGCCGAAAATCATGCGCTGCTGGACAAAGGCCTTCCTTAAGGATTTCCACGACGACCGGTCCTGCGCTGCCCGCATCCAGCGGCTTCCCGCGATCTTCACCAGGTCTTCGGTCCCCCGCGTGGGAAGCCTGCCTACGCTACGTTTTCCGGTGCGCGATCGCCATTCGAGAACTTTACTGCCCCATCGGCCATTTTTTTTACGTGCTATGTGCCCTGCCCACTGCCACTTCAGTTTTGCGATTCTGTGAGCTATGTCGGTTACTTTAGTTCTTCTGCAGATCTCCTCGTTTCTCCTTCTCCTCGAAACTCCGAGCATAGCACGCTCCATTGCCCTTTGGGTGACCTTGAGCCTTTTTATGAGGCTCATAGTAAGCTCATAGTAGTTCTGTAAGTCATCACTGGCAACACACACTGGTCAAAGACTTTAGTCTTTGGCCGCATGGTTCCTGGCTAAGAATAGGACCATCGCATCTCTTCCAATGGGGCTCGTAAGAGTCGATTAAGAGACTAAAAATCGGAGGATGGGCAGCAGCGTCCTCTCCGTGCATTGCAACACACCTGCAACCACACTGCGATCGCCAACGCGCCTGCCAAGCGTGGGGATTACGGCAAAACCCCCCTATGAAATCCACTCCCAGAAAACGGCTCCTAGGCCCCGGCGGCCCCGCTATTCCTGGCTCCGGTAGCAGTCATGGTAACGGCGGGGTGGGGGGTGCGAAGAATCCCCGGCAGATACCAGGCTACCAAACCCAATGATATAGCAGTACCGAAAATAAATTTCTTACCTCTGTGAAACAATGTAGGCACGATTAGTAAAAAAAATATTCAATATCCATAACACAAAACACAATTTTGAAATTATAATTCACCAAAAAAAAATTAAAATCAATTTCAGTTGTAATAGGGGATTGGACTGCTAGTCATTTGAGTTACTTTTTATGATCTGTCAAAAACGAAACTTTGTTCAATAAATGATTGAAATACCCACAAGTGACGTCATAGATTGTTAGCGTCATTGACGAACTTATTTTGTGAATTTGATCAGTAAAAAAATTAAGACGTGATGGAAAAACAAAACAAGTAAGATTTTTTGAAACTTCAAGAACAGAGCAATTTAGGAAATCATATTTCAGATTTTATTTTTGATGCAGTCCGATCCCCTATTCATTGACCATCTCTCCTTTTTTAATCTGTCAAAAAGCACACTTTATCCTTTCAAAATTTTCGTCATATTTTCCGGCTAGCGAAAAACCGAACCAAGGAGATTTTATTTGTGACGGAAAAGGAGTATAGTCCTCCTCTTATGTCCGCTCTGAAGCATTTTTTTTTTCTTAGCCACCGACGCTCAAAGCGCTCAGATGATCCCAAGAGCTTATTAATTTTAAATAAAAAATACGTTCTACAATATAGAGATAACAATAAAAGATACTGTGGCCAGAACCTAAAAACGTGTCTGCACTTTTAATTCTCAGACCACGACCGGGGTTGCTAGTTTAATAAAATATCGCACTGGGATAAACAATGGCCACTTGGCCCCACATTCTAATGTAAATGAACCGAAAACGTTAACAGGTTCGTTTACTATCACACCGATCGGCAAGAGCTAATATTTTTTAAAACCTTTAAAATAAATTAACCCTGACTTGGCTCCCGTGTGTGAAGTACGGCATAAACTACCCGAGATAAAGGACCCGTGTGTGAACTATGGCATAAATTACCCGAGATATAGGACCCGTGTGTTAAGTATGGCATAAACTACCCAGGATATTGGACCCATGTGTGAAGTATGGCATAAACTACCCGAGATATAGGACCCGTGAGTGAAGTATGGTATAAACTACCCGGGATATAGGACCCGTGAGTGAAGTATGGTATAAACTACCCGGGATATAGGACCTGTGTGTGAAGTATGTCATAAACTACCCAGGATATATGACCCGTGTGTGAAGTATGGCGTAAACTACTCGAGATATAGGACCCGTATGTGAAGTATGGCATAAAATACCCGAAGTATAGGACCCGTGTGTGAAGTATGGCGTAAACTACTCGAGATATAGGACCTGTATGTGAAGTATGGCATAAAATACCCGGGATATAGAACCTGTGTGTGAAGTATGGCATAAACTACCCGGGATATATGACCCGTGTGTGAAGTATGGCGTAAACTACTCGAGATATAGGACCCGTATGTGAAGTATGGCATAAAATACCCGAAGTATAGGACCCGTGTGTGAAGTAAGGCATAAAATACCCGAGATATAGGAAGAGATACCCGTTCCCGATAACTATGAGCTTGATAATGATGAGGAGGCAAAAAAAAACGTAATGTATACGGTTTTCAGAGTTTCATACACCCAGAGGATGACCAAGGGGACCGTAGCTTAGTAATCTAAGCTTCCGCTGTCTGTCTGTCTGTCAGCGCAGCGGGCTATATTTCAGGATTTGTAAAAGGTAGACAGTTGAAATTTTAATTTAGTTTTCTTCAGATCCTCGGCAATATAACGAGCTATTCTGATAAGCAGTACTTCACTTTCCATCTCCTTAACTATTTCTATACAAAAAATTATGTCGATCCGTTGCGACGCCGACGTTCGCGTGCGTGGAAATAAAAACCCTTGAGAACTACGTCGGGTTATGCTTTTTCATACTAAATCCACAGTCTAAGAATCCATACTATGTAATTTCATACCCCCCCCAACCATTTGTCTGCAAAAAATTACAACAATCTGTTAATAAAGAAATTAAACAAAAAAAAAACGTTTTCTTCAGTCCCCCCAGGAACTGTATCGGACTACGCTATTTTCTTTTTTTAAATTCATAATTGGTAAGCCCTTGGTATCATCTCACCTGATGGTAAGTGACGATGATACCGAAATTGGAAGCAGGCTTACCAAGATTCCCCAACGCAATAGAGAATTGGCTATCTTATCTTCAAGCCGGAACACATCAATGTTGTTAACACTGATGTTTGGCGGCAAGACTTAGATAAGATGGTACTAGCTAGCCAGGCGGGCTTAGAAAATGCCCTACCACCAACCAAACTGAGTCTTACAAGATGACCCCACTGGTAATCGAACCCGCAACCTCCTTGTGTGAAGCGAATGGACTAACCATTACGCCACGGAGGCGGTTAAACAAGTACCCAAGTTCACGGAATAACAAGTACCCTATATCCTTTTCCACGACATAGGCTACCTGCATGCCAAATTTCGTTAATATTGGTCGAGATGTTGAAGCATGAAAAGGTAACAAAAACATTTTCACATTTAACCTTACTTATTAATATTATAAATGTGAAAATGTGTTTGTTTGTTACCTTTTCACGCTTCAACGCCTTAACCAATCTTAATGAAATTTGGCATGCAGGTAGCCTGTATCGCGAGGAAGGACATAGGTTACTTTTTATCCCGTGAAAGTAGTATAGCCCGTTGCAGTTCCTGAGGGAACTGAAAAAATACTCTTTTTTTGGTTAATATCTTTAACATCGCAACGGAACAATGGATTTTTGTGATTTTTTGCACAGAGATGTTTGAAAGGTTGGAAATGCCATGATTTACTAATAGGCATATCCTGACATAGTTCTAGAGGGATCTGGAAAAAATCATGTCCACTTCCGCTTGTGGCTCGCGCACCCCTTTAAGACAGTCATTACAACGATGTCAAAAGCTAGGTAAAAGCTAGGCAAAAGCTAGTAATAATATAAGGATTAAAATTTGGTCATCGGTGTAATACAATTCCAACCGAAACAAAGTACTTACTGTAAACAAAAGGTGTTCACTGGACAAAACTGTCAGGCTTATTGAATCCCAGCGTCAAGATAAGGGCTGGCTTTTCGGGATTTGGCCAGGGCGCGATGAATAGGTGGCACAATGGCACCATTTTGTATAGAACTGTAAAGTCTGACCCTACAATTATCATTCTTATGGTACTATTCAGATCTTGGCGACGGCGATCGGCGACCGCGACTGGCGAGCCGCGACCATACCACAGATTACTAAATAGTTACTTCACCATACTGCGTTTTATCCTTACTAATATTATACATGTGGAAATGTGTTTGTTTGTTACCTTTTCACGCTTCAACACCTTAACCAATCTTGATGAAATTTTGCATGTAGGTAGCATGTGTTGAAAGGATATAGACTACTTTCTATGCCGTGAAAATAGCATAGTCCGATGTAGTTCCTGAGGGAACTGAAAATATACTCTTTTTTACCCGACTGCGCCAGAAGGAGGGTTATGTTTTTCGAGAGTATGTATGTATGTATGTATGTATAATTGTTTGGCACGCTCTGCAGCCTGAACAGCTGGATGGATTTTGGCTTGAGAGGTGTCGTTAGATACGTTTTTACTGAGAGAATGACACTGGGTATATCAAAATAAAAAAAAAACAAAATGGCGGATTTTTGTAGCTACGGACTGAAGTGGTTTTTTGTATAGAATTGGTTGAGAGGGTGGAGAGTGACATAGACTTCTAATCAGAATAGCCCGATAGCGTTAGAAAAAGCTAGTCATTTAATATGTAGCACTGACAAATGCAAGCGACCGGGTCGCGCGACAGTGGTGGGAGTACTTAGTAGTGGGACGCGGGACCCGGTCGCGATTGTCGCCAAACTACATTTAGGTCAGTTTTCCATATTTTTCTTAGCGAGTTGATTTAAAGTTATGGCATTCCGTTTGAGACGAGGTGTTGATTGGAACAGTTGTCTCTGTCTTTTTCTTTAAGTGTATAGATTTAAAAAAATAACCACACTCTATCACTTTTTCAATGGTTTTTCGTTTCAATCAAAAACTACAATGAAGTTATAAAAAATACGGTAATTTCAAAAACTAAAAAACCCGACTGCGTTTCTG
This sequence comes from Coleophora flavipennella, assembly GCA_947284805.1. Lineage (NCBI taxonomy): Eukaryota > Metazoa > Arthropoda > Insecta > Lepidoptera > Coleophoridae > Coleophora > Coleophora flavipennella. The sequence continues at coordinate 5,363,241 of OX369290.1, read as the reverse complement.
TGTAATTTGTAAATGAAAAACCCTAAAACAAGAAAGTCGTCATACCCGATTGCACTTAACTTAAGAAAAATTGTAGCAGTCGGGACCCATTCTAGAAATGGAGGCATAGTGAATTGAGAGCACATACCTATATTACATTGCAGATTACTCCAATATACTGACTTGACGGCTGACTTTCTAGAATGGGTCCTGACTGCTACAATTTTTCTTAAGTTAAGTGCAATCGGGTATGACGACTTTCTTGTTTTAGGGTTTTTCATTTACAAATTACACAGAAACGCAGTCGGGTTTTTTAGTTTTTGAAATTACCGTATTTTATTTTATTAATTTTTTAGTTTTATTATTGAATGAGTTTGTGTAGTAACCTACGTACACATGACACACATTAAGATTACGCAGATTATTTACTTATCAGTTGATATAATAATATTATTATATTCTGCAGCCGTTCTGGCTGCAAAGCGTGTCAAACATTTGAATTTGGCGCCAAAAACCCGCCATTTTGTATTTTTTTTTTATTTTGATATACCCAGTGTCACTCTCACAGTAAATACGAATCTAACGACACCTCTCAAGCCAAAATCCATCCAGCCGTTCAGGCTGCAGAGCGTGCCAAACAATTATACATACAAACATACATACATACATACATACATACTCTCGAAAAACATAACCCTCCTTCTGGCGCAGTCGGGTAAAAAATAATAACATTGTTCACTTTGTATTTTGTATATTTTTTAAAATTTATACTTCATAATATTAGTCATAACTAGAGTTGAAAGTAACGGTGTAGACCTATCTTTGGGATTTTTTTCTATCAAGCCAAAACTGCTCAATCGTGTTTCTTTAAGCTTTTGATTTTAAGGAACAACATCAACAATAAGGGTTTTTTTTCAACCTTGGGTTTTTTATCGTTTAGGAGTAATTGACGTCAAAAATAACGAAAATCTGTAATATTACCGCCTTAAATGATGAGCGCTAGTTCTCGCTTGCCTTCCGGAAATTTCACTCTGACAAATTGGATTTCGACACTAAACCTATGTTTTATATAGCTCTGGCATCGCCAGATCTTCTGCTTTGGAGCGATAAGTCTTTTTTCTTTTGAAAAAAATATAATCACTGGTTTACCAAAAATACTTAATTGAGGACTTTTTACGTGCTCATTCTAGATATTAATTAATGTAAAAGCTCTTTTGATCATATACGAGTATACAGGGTATAAAAAAATTGGTTTAGAACCCGTTAACTGGGGCTTCTACTCATCTCACTGTTAAAATTTAAGTACAAAATTGATCGATCAGCTGTCGTTTTTTTCATCAGCTCATATATGTCTCCACCGAGGGGCTCGAGCCAAAACCCTGAATTAGGGCGATCGGGCCTTAGTCGACCACGCGGGCCCAGTGCGGGTTGGTCGACTTTACACAAAACCTGCGAGTTTCTCCGCAGGCGTGTGCAGGTTTCCTCACGATGTTTTCCTTCACCGTAAGTTAATTGTCCGTATGGCTCCCGGCTTAGAATAGGGCCATCCTATTTCATCCAATAGGTGTCGTAAGAGCCGACTAAGGGACTTAAACCGGAGGATGGGCAGCAGCGTCTTTCCGTGACTTGCAGCCAATCTGCAACACTGCGATCGCCAACCCGCCTGCCAAGCGTGGCGATTACGGCAACACCCCCCAAATGACCGACACAAAGAAAAAACGGCCCCTAGTCCCCGGCGGCCCCGCTATTCCTGGCTCCGGTAGCGGTCAAGGTAACGGCGGGGCATGGGGTGCGAAGAATCCCCGGCAGATGCCAGGCTACCAACACAAAAGACCTCTGGCCCTGGCAACCTACAACACGCGCACACTGCGAACCGACGTAAAGCTAACAGAACTCGAGGAAGCATTGAGCAGGTTACGATGGGACATCGTAGGATTGTGTGAAGTCCGAAGAGAGGGGGAGGACACCATAATCCTTAAATCCGGAAACCTGCTCTATTTCCGGGAGGGCGACCAACTGTCCGAGGGTGGTGTCGGGTTCCTAGTCCACAAGTCCCTCATTAACAATGTGGTCCGGATCGAGAGTGTTTCGACGAGGGTAGCGTACCTTATTCTCCGAATTACCAAACGGTATTCGCTGAAAGTTATTCAGGTATATGCACCGACCGCGCAACACTCCGACGACGAAGTGGAGCTCCTATATGAGGATATCTCTAGAGCTCTACATAATAGCTCCCGGACTCAATACACCATTGTTATGGGGGACTTCAACGCGAAACTGGGCAAACGAAGTGATGGTGAGCTGAGAGTGGGGCAATTTGGATATGGAGAGAGAAATGCACGTGGCCAGCTGCTGGCCGACTTTATGGAGAAGGAGGGCCTCTTTATGATGAACTCCTTCTTCAAAAAGCCAAAACAGCGAAAGTGGACATGGTTGCATCCCAATGGCGTAGTCAAGAACGAGATCGACTTCATCTTGTCGACAAGAAGGCAAATATTCAATGATGTCTCTGTGATCAACTCAGTCAAAACAGGAAGTGATCACCGAATGGTAAGAGGCACATTGAATCTAAAGACCAAGCTAGAAAGATGTCGACTGATGAAGTCCACACTCCGACCAGCGCCCATCCAGCTCCAAAACCCCGAAAACTTTCAGCTCGAGTTGCACAATCGCTTCGAATGCCTAGGAGACTGCGAGAATGTGGACGATTATAACGACAGGTTCGTGGAAATTGTCCAAACGGTCGGGTCTAAGATTTTCAAAACTCGCCGTTCAAACAGAACCAAAAAAATCTCTGACTTCACCAGCAACCTCATGGAAGAAAGACGCAGATTGGTTTTGCAGTCCTCTGAAGACGCTACTCAGTATCGGCAACTAAACAGGCAGATCTCTAAGTCTCTAACTCGCGATTTGCGCCACTTTAATACAAATTGTATTAAAGAGGCGATTGAAAACAACAAAGGCTCAAAAGTGTTCGCTAGAGATCTGTCTGTTGGTCAAAGCCAACTGACCAAGCTGAAAACTGAGGACGGCAGGATCATATCGTCTAAGACTGAGTTGCTGGAAGAAGTTGAGAAGTTCTACGGACAATTGTACACGACCACATGTCCGCCTGTCAGCGATCTGGCTAAAGACCCAAGAGCTAGACTTACCCGACACTATACCGAAGATATCCCGGACGTCAGCCTGTACGAGATTAGAATGGCTCTTAAACAGCTTAAAAACAATAAGGCACCGGGTGATGATGGAATTACGGCTGAACTTCTGAAAGCAGGTGGAACACCGGTACTTAAAGCTCTTCAGAAATTATTTAATTCCGTTATACTTGAGGGACAAACGCCTAAGGCATGGCACAGAAGTGTGGTCGTGCTTTTCTTCAAAAAGGGCGACAATACCCTGCTGAAGAACTACAGACCCATCTCACTTCTGAGCCATATCTACAAACTGTTTTCGAGGGTCATTACGAATCGTCTCGCGCGCAGGTTTGACGACTTCCAGCCTCCCGAACAAGCCGGTTTCCGAAAAGGATTTAGTACCATAGACCACATACATACGCTGCGGCAGATTATACAGAAGACCGAAGAGTACAATCAGCCACTGTGCTTGGCGTTCGTGGACTATGAGAAAGCCTTCGATTCGGTCGAAACCTGGGCTGTGTTACAGTCTCTCCAGAGGTGCCAAATTGACTATCGATACATCGAAGTGCTGAAGTGTTTGTATGAAAACGCCACCATGTCGGTTCGCCTCCAGGATCAAAACTCGGAACCTATCCAGCTGCAGCGAGGGGTGAGACAGGGAGACGTTATATCTCCGAAACTGTTCACCGCCGCCCTGGAAGATGTTTTTAAGCTTTTGGACTGGGGTGGACTCGGCATCAATATCAACGGCGAGTACATCACCCACCTTCGATTCGCTGACGATATCGTGGTCATGGCTGAGACTATGGACGAATTAGGCACAATGCTCGATGGCCTCAGTAGAGCCTCTCAACAAGTGGGTCTTAGAATGAACATGGACAAGACGAAAATTATGTCAAACGTCCGTGTCATACCTACTCCTCTGAAGGTTGGAGGCTCTACACTCGAAGTTGTTACCGAATATGTATACCTGGGACAAACAGTCCAGTTAGGTAGGTCCAACTTCGAGAAAGAGATCAATCGTCGAATCCAACTCGGCTGGGCAGCGTTTGGGAAGCTTCGCAATATCTTTACGTCCCAGATACCGCAGTGTCTTAAGACCAAGGTCTTCGACCAATGTGTGTTGCCAGTGATGACGTACGGAACTGAGACATGGTCGCTTACTATGGGCCTCATAAGAAGGCTCAAGGTCACTCAAAGGGCAATGGAGCGTGCTATGCTCGGAGTTTCTCTGCGTGATCGAATCAGAAACGAGGAGATCCGTAAGAGAACCAAAGTAACCGACATAGCTCTCAGAATTGCTAAACTTAAGTGGCAGTGGGCGGGGCACATTGCTCGTAGAACAGATGGCCGATGGGGCAGTAAAGTTCTCGAGTGGCGACCACGCACCGGAAAGCGTAGTGTAGGCAGGCCTCCCACTCGGTGGACCGATGACCTGGTGAAGGTCGCGGGAAGCCGCTGGATGCGGGCAGCGCAGAACCGGTCGTCGTGGAGATCCTTGGGGGAGGCCTATGTCCAGCAGTGGACTTCCTTCGGCTGATATGATGAAGTTAATAAGATCGTTTTGTATTAAGAGTTAAAAAAAAAATTTTTACGATTTCAGCAAACTTGTAGAACAAAAGTTGTACATTTTGATTAGTAGAAACCCCAGTCAACGGGACCTAAACCAATTTTGTTACACCCTGTATACCTAACTGAAAGATAGAAATTATCAAACAAACAGTAATTATTAATTACCTACTGTTATACATATTAAGATTTTTTTTTCTATGTTATCTTGTTTCAAAACTGATAGTTTTCCTTAAATAAATAATAATAATAATAAAATTGCAGGGCACATAGCTCGTAGAAAAGATGGCCTATGGGGCAGTAAAGTTCTCGAGTGGCGACCGCGCACCGGAAAACGTAGCGTAGGCAGGCCTCCCACGCGGTGGACCGATGACCTGGTGAAGGCCGCGGGAAGCCGATGGATGCGGGCAGCGCAGGACCGGTCGTCGTGGAAATCCTTGGGGGAGGCCTTTGTCCAGCAGTGGACGATTTGTGGCTGATATGATGATGATGATGATGAATAATATTGAACTCCAGCCGACTGTGCTTCCGCTGGAGGTGCTCCTGAAACTTCGCCTCGTGCGAAGTGAGCAGAGTAGCTTAAATTTTATATATTGAAATAATAATATTAGATACTAATTGAATTTCGTGCACCGTGCACTGATAATTATTTTCTGTTACGGCAAGTAATAAAATTATTTATCCATCAATCGTGTAACTTCCCTGTGTCTGTAGCTCCATTCTATTAACTCCAGGCAGTGGCTGTACCATGGAAACTCCGAAGGGAAGCCTATTACGTAATTGCTAGTCAGAGTTGATTCTTGGAAAGCTTAATGAAATCGGTCTTTACATAACAGTCAATAGATTTTTTGTTTGTGACAGTTGTTCGCAGTATAATATTAGTACTAACATACAGTATGGACACTCCCTGCCGCTCTTCCAGGGTGTGCTTTTGTAGTCCTTTATTACGGGCGAGTGAGTTAAATAGGATCCTGGCGATATTCACAGGCATTTCGTGAGAATTTTTACTATTAGGGGAAGGCGAGGTAAAAGTGACCACCCGGTTCATAGTGCTTGTAATCAAAGTCAACGTAAACAATGTCATGTAGTCATTTTACTGTGAAAATTATGTTAGCACGATGCCATATCCACTCCGCTGGCGCGCCATTTTGGCAGATTATGCGGATATGTGTTTGTCCAATAGTAGGCGCGGCGGGAATTTGACGCTTATGTGAAACGCCTAAATCTGGTCAGATCCCTTTACGCGGGAAGCGGCTCACTTCATACCTGATTATGGAGCGAAAACTATCGCTGCGTTGTTCTATCGTTTGCTAAAGCTCCTTGATAAGACAAGGATAGAGTTAGGAATGAGTGCAAAGCCAACGGTGAATGATTTTCGATAGAAATCTCCTTCGAATCAGTCAGTGCATTCAGCCGCGCCCGGGCGGTGCGAGTACCTGTTTTTAAAGTGATTGTTTAGTGATTGTTTTGTTGTTTTGCATAGAAAAACTCGGTGTTGTTGAAATTCCCAATAAACTGGGTAAGCAATACAATGTTATTATATTATCTATTGTTATTGTAGCATTCACAGTTCACGTTTTTTTACGTTCAAGTGCAATACCTACTAATACCTACTTACCCTATCTTTGGCCGAGACTGTTGAATTATATTTCACAAAGTTTAATACACAAATATTTTAGTCAGATAGTCAGTTTATGACGATTTCACCGTTATAAGTTTTATATATAGTGTCCATACAAAGATATTGAGAAATAATTGTTTTTGTAACCCTTGACAATAATGGCGACCACCCACAAAAAGCCCCCACAGTTGAAGCAAGATGGCGCAGCTGGCAGCGCCAGCTGATTCGTTCTCGCCGCGGACCAGAACTAGGCATTTGCCAGGGGAGTGGATAAGCCTCTGCGATTTTATTTTTTTAACCCTCGGTCGGTCGCGTAGGGTCTTTAAAAGCCCGACGTTTACGAAAACTGCTATATTTTGTTCCATATTAAAGATACAAATTTTTATCTCAGGGTAGATTCCTAAAACATACTTAACTACGATAAAATTAGTGCAAAAAATATTAATTATTATTATTTGTTAAAAATTATTTCCCATTAATAAAGTGATTTGAAACCACACTTAGGATTTTTATTTTAAACTTTATAATGCTACAAAAACATAAAAATTCATAAATGAAAAAAAATTAAAATATTTAAAATCTCGACTCTAATATCGGACTTTTATAGACCCCACGCGACCGATGATGGTGTCACAAAAAAAGGGCCACCGACCGAGGGTTAATGTTATACCACCCATCACTGACTTACTAAGTCCGGAAAATTGACGCATGTTATGGACCCTTAACTTTATAATCGACTACCGAACAACATAACCAATGCCCCCAGCCTAAGGAGCTTCAAGTCGTTACTAAAACGTGGGCTCGTCGAGCAGGCATTTTATAATATTAACAAATTTTTTAATTTAAAATAAAACTCCTATACTACATATTCGTATGTCACCTAAAATTATAAATTGATATTGTATAACATAACGTAATATTTTGAGTTTTGACATATTTTTAAATTTCAATTTTGAAATGTAATTATTATTATAAATAAATAAATATGAAATATGATAACAGACCGAGCGTGAGCAAAGCGTCTCCGTTTCAGCTTGAGCAAAAATGCTTTCGTATGTCTGTCTGGATGTTCTCCTCTCCAGGTTGCATTCCTCAATTGATTCTCGTGAAATCTTGTAAGCAGGTTCGATATTTAAATGGATTTTATTGATGATTAAGTTTTTGTATTTTTTTTAAATGGCGGAAACGGGTTGAAACCGCAAAAATTATCATACTTAAGTCATTTCAAAAAACTCGTCTCATTGTTTCCTTAACCCTGCAGTGCTCGCGCGGATTACATAATGTAATCCATGGTAATTAAAAATGAAATTATTGGTAAGCAGTTCAAGTGTGTTGCATAGGACTCCGTGTACTATAAGTATGACAATCCCTACCCCCGCTCTGTTCATTCCAAATATGTATGTAGTTCCTGTTAAGAAAATAATATTTGATTTGTTTTCGCAATAAGCGTTAATGCGTAATAAGGTCTCATATAATCCAAAGTAAATTTTCAAAGACGATTTATAAGAAGTTTGTGTTTTTGTTTATTTTGACAAAACTGTTAATTGTTCTGTTCAGTTTCTTATTATAATTTAATTTGAGATAAGGGTACTTGCCACTTTTAAATAGAAAAATTATAATATAAATGAATTTTATTAAAAATAATATATAAAAATTGGCATACATATGTAATCAACGCAACCACTCAAGAGACTTTTGGGGGCGCGATCACTGCAGAATTAAGGTGGCCATTTTACCTCACCTTCTCCTACTCAATACGATACCTCTAATAGCAGGTTCGTAAAGCAACCCACCTTTGATACAGTCTTCGCGCAATTTAACCCATTTATTATGCAGAATTAGTCTTGTAAGTAAACGGTACATATACATACTAATGATGTGGAATCAAGCCTTAAGTTAGCTTTAGAAGCTTATAGTGGGTTGAGTGACTAAAGTGCCGCTTGAATTTATCCCTGATCAGGTATGCACATATAAGTAGAGTACTTTGTGTGTAATGCTCTAAGCGTGCAATGTAAAGCCTGCTTTAGTTTAATTAAATCCGCTCACTATAGGATTTAAGATGTCTCAATCTGAGCAGGTTGATAGGTGTTAAAATAATACCAAACGTGAGTCTATTCGTTTCAAGTTTAAATGAATGCGGGCTTCAGGGTGGCTGTTATGTTGAAACCGAACGCCCAATTCTCAATTGATAAAGGCCTCCCCCAAGGATTTCTACGATGATCTGTCATACGCTGCCCACATCCAGCGACCTTCACCACGTCGTCGGTCCAACGCGTCGGAAACCTGCCTGCGCTACGTTTTCCGATGCGCGGTCGCCACTGGAGAACTTTACTACCCCAAAGGCCATCTGTTCTACGAGTTATGTGCCCTGCTCACTGCCACTTCAGTTTAGCGTTTCTGTAAGCTATGTCGGTTACTTTGATTCTCCTCATTTTTGATTCGATCGCGTAGGGAAATTCCGAGCATAGCTCGCTCCATTGCTCTTTGGATCGGTTATTGTTAACATACAATAAACTATTTTCCGATTGCGATCCTTATCTACTCTCAAAGACTTTTATGGGCATACAATTCGTCTCGAATTGTAGCCAACATAGACGTGGATAATATTATTTTGTTAACACACCCATGTTCACACATACACACACACACACGTGTGTGCGCGTGTACATACACCACACACCTTTAATGACCACATACATATATGGCAACCAGTGCAGGTTTTCAGTTCACACTGTTTGAGCTATTCTATTAATTGTATTATTTACTTTATCGCAAAATCTGTGAATTAACTAAGTCTGTTTTTTGCTCGTTATTTAGCTTGTCTAGGGTATTTTTTTATTTGCCTTTCATTCTTTCTGTCAATAAACTTAATATTAATATAGTTTGGCTGTTCATTATCTTAATAAAATACATAATTAAATAAGCTGTCTGATTTCTTAGGTCTGCCTAAGCCTTTTAGAAATCAGTCTCTTAAAATTCTTAATGAATTCACTTATCTGTGGTATTGTAAGTAGTGTAAGTAGGTAATTAAGACTCTCCTAATTGTTTTAGATTTTACGCTGTTATTAGACTCCTATTAGTCCCAGTATCTACTAAGGCTGAGATGAGATATCTTAATCTCTTCTCTGACGCAGTGCAGTTTACAGAAAATGGTCATATACTCTCTGTTTTCGTGGATATTGGTCTTATCAGAATTAATAAAAATTTCGTCTTATACTATAGACAGCTTAGGCTAGAAAGATATCTTAGGATTACGTGTAATAATTAACTGTATCATATTGATAAGTCATATGATTATTATTGTTTAATATAAAGTATCGTCTTATTTACTAAAGCGTCGGTGGCTCAACCGGTAACGACTCGGTCCATCTAACCAGAGGTACCGGGTTCAAATCTGGACGGCCAATGTACCAATGAGTTTTTCAAAAACTTACGTACATACTTACCGATTGCTTTAACGGTGAAGGAAAACATCGTGAGGAAACCTGCACACGCCTGCGAAGAAACTTGAAGGTTGTGTGTGAAGTCGACCAACCCGCACTGGGCCCGCGTGGTCGACTAAGGCCTAATCGCCCTGATTCAGGGTAGGCTCGAGCTCCTCGGTGGGGACGTATATGAGCTGTAATGATGATCGTCTTATTTATAAGTATTGTAACTTTACAAATGTAGATATCAGTTTTAACTTGTTGAACTATAATTACATATGTATTGTTTTTAGTTAGATACTCGTGCACTACCTGTTTTTATGCTTTTGTCTCCACCAGATTGTCTGGAAGAAATCGCTTTGAGCGATAAGACCGCCCAAATTGTACCGCTATAGTTCCTTTTTTCATAGTGTGTTTGTTTTTTTTATATATTTTTTAAGTTAAGTTTTTTTTAAGTTTTTATAATTTGTTTATATTTTTTTTAACTAGTGTGTACAATAAAGAGTATTTATCTTTATCTTATCTTAACTTTAGTTTTTAAGAAGTTTTTAAATTGAAAATGAACATCGACAATACGAAAACATGTCAAATGTCCGTGTCGAACCCAATCCTCTGAAGACACTTGAATCTGTTGACACACCTGGAACAGTCAAGTTAGGTAGGTCCAACTCCTAGAAAGAGATCAATGTCGAATCCAACTCGGCCGGGCAGCGTTCGGGAAGCTTCGCAATATCTTCAGGTCTCAAATACCGCAGTGTCTCAAGACTCAGGTCTTTGACTGGTGTTTGTTGTCAGCAATGACATAAGGAAATAAAAAATGATCGCGTACTATGGGTCTCACAAGAAAGCTCAAGTTCACCCAAAGAGCGATGAAGTGAGCTATGCTCGAAGTTTTCTTACGCGATTGAATTAGCAATGAGAAGGTCTGTCGGAGAAGCAAGGCAACCGATATAGCTTACAGAATCGCTAAACTTAAGTGGTAGTGGGCGGGGCACATAGCTACTAGAACAGATCGCCGTTGGGACTCTAAAATTCTCAAGTGGCGACCGCGCACCGGAAGACGTAGCGTAGCAGGCCTCCCACTTGGTAGACCGACGACCTGATGAAGGTTGCGGGAAGCCAATAGATGGGGGCAGCGAAGGACCGGTCGTTGCCGACATCCTTCGAGGAGGCCTTTTTCTAGCAGTGGAGGTACTTCGGCTGATAGAATGATGATTCATATAACTGGGTTTAGGCTGGAAAACATCTAATATTATCAAGAGTACAAATCATTCTACTAGAAGTTAGGCATAGTCGGCCGAACGTAAGTTGTGACACTTCCAGTGCCAGCTGAACCACGCTATAAAGAAAACTTCATATAAAGCGAGGCCAGCTCAATGTTGAAAGACGTATGTATTCGCTATTCCTCCGATATCCAATACCCTTATACTAAATTCATTATCCAATTTGTACCCCTAAGCTATTCTATTCTATTTGAATACCACAATCGCGCGCCAGACTTGAAGCGACGAAATCTATTAATCTGTGTCTTGGGTAGGGAGAATTGATGATTGTACGGGTACTGCGGTGCTAGGGTTCTATGATGTATATGGTTTCGGATATAAGTTCGAATCGTTGTATACAATAATCGTTGTTATAACAGTCTAAAGCATCCATAAAGTCGTACGACAGAGACGACTGGATAATGCAATCGTGCGAGGATCGAGGAGCTAGATTAGGGAAGTCGAGGCCTAATTGCCCTAGTCACCGTTTGGGACAATTTATTAAATTCATTCAGGCGACCACGGAGTAGGAGGTGACTAGTGAAGTCTGCTTTGACGCAATCTTCAAAGGCGTTGGACCACTATAAGGAGTCTTACACTATGGTTGTATTATGGAGTGCAGGTTTGGTTGGACAGATAATCTGGTAATAGACTAGTGATGTCGGCTTTGACGCAATCGTGAAAGGCGTCGGACCAGAGTATGGATTCTTACACTATGGTTGTATTATGAGAGTGTAGGTTTGGACAGATAATCTGGTAATAGACTAGTGATGTCGGCTTTGACGCAATCGTCAAAGGCGTCGGACCAGAGTATGGATTCTTACACTATGGTTGTATTATGAGAGTGTAGGTTTGGACAGATAATCTAGTATTAGACTAGTGATATCGGCTTTGACGCAATCGTCAAAGGCGTCGGACCACAGTATGGATTCTTACACTATGGTTGTATTATGAGAGTGTAGGTTTGGACAGATAATCTGGTAATAGACTAGTGATGTCGGCTTTGACGCAATCGTCAAAGGCGTCGGAACAGAGTATGGATTCTTACACTATGGTTGTATTATGAGAGTGTAGGTTTGGACAGATAATCTGGTAATAGACTAGTGATGTCGGCTTTGACGCAATCGTCAAAGGCGTCGGACCACAATATGGATTCTTACACTATGGTTGTATTATGAGAGTGTAGGTTTGGACAGATAATCTGGTAATAGACTAGTGATGTCGGCTTTGACGCAATCGTCAAAGGCGTCGGAACAGAGTATGGATTCTTACACTATGGTTGTATTATGAGAGTGTAGGTTTGGACAGATAATCTGGTAATAGACTAGTGATGTCGGCTTTGACGCAATCGTCAAAGGCGTCGGAACACAGTATGGATTCTTACACTATGGTTGTATTATGAGAGTGTAGGTTTGGACAGATAATCTGGTAATAGACTAGTGATGTCGGCTTTGACGCAATCGTCAAAGGCGTCGGACCAGAGTATGGATTCTTACACTATGGTTGTATTATGAGAGTGTAGGTTTGGACAGATAATCTGGTAATAGACTAGTGATGTCGGCTTTGACGCAATCTGCAAAGGCGTTGGACAACTATATGGATTCTTACACTATGGTTGTATTATGAGAGTGTAGGTTTGGACATATAATTTGGTAGTAGACTAGTGATATCGGCTTTGAAACAATCTTCAAAGGCGTTGGACCACTTTAATATGGATTCTTACACTATGGTTGTATTATGAGAGAGTAGGTATGGACAGATAATCTGGTAATAGACTAGTGATGTCCGTTTTGCCGCAATCGTCAAAGGCGTTGAGACACTATAAGGATTGCGTTCTTACGCTATGGTTATATTAAGAGAGTGTAGGTTTATACAAATAATCTGGTAATAGACTAGTGATCTCGGCTTCAAACAGGTTATTATTTTGAACGAAGATCATTATTAATCTTATAGAACTTTTTTTCAGTATGATGAGTAGAATCCATAAATAAAGCATTTTGTTACGGAACGTAACTTTTTTAGGTTATTACAATGGCGACACTGGCCTAACGGGCAATAAAAGATGACCTATTATGACGATGTGGTCACAAGTGTTTGAAAGATAGTGTACTCTTTGCTATTATCGGACTTGTCAAAATAATGCGAGACCCGCATAGTTAAGTCTCTTTTCATCAGGTGAGATGTAGTTAAACGCACTCAAATTTTTATTAAAAAAAAGAGGGCTTATCATTTGTGGATAAATAAAAAGTAATAAAAAAGTGCATATGCAAAAACAATGTAATTAATGAGGAATAAACAAGAATGAAAGTGTTACAAGATCCAGAGTGGTTTTACTGCAGTTCCGAACCATTTAGAAACTCCTGCCACAGATCCAATTCCTATATTAGTTTTGATTCATCATCATCATCATATAAGCCGAAGGACGTCCACTGCTGGACATAGGCCTCCCCCAAGGATTTCCACGACGACCGGTTATGCGCTGCCCGCATCCAGCGGCTTCCCGCAACCTTCACCAGGTCATCGGTTCACCGAGTGGAAGGCCTTCCTACGCTACGCTTTCTGATGCGCGGTCGCCAGTCGAGAACTTTACTGTCCCAATGACCATCCGTTCTACGAGCTATGTGCCCCGCCCACTGCCACTCAAATTCTGAGAGCTATGTCGGTTACTTTGGTTGGTTATTATTATTAGTTTTGATTTGGTTCGTTATTATTTTTAATATTTATTAGTTTTAATTATACTCAATTTTTTTTTCAGAACCTAGTTTTGGATCTGTAACATCTCTAGACTACAACATCATTAATATGTATACTCGAGTTATTTGGTTTTGTTTTGGGTGTTAGATAATTTTGTTTTCTCCCTTGCGGTATGAAGATCGATGACTTTATGGATTTGGTTACAAAACGGAAATGTTTTGAAATATTGTATGGGTAACTACATATTGCATAGGAATAATAAAGTTTGAAATAGGTATTGTTTAACTACAAATTAATATGTATATTAATCTATTCGCTTCACACCAGGAGGTCGCGGGTTCGATTCCGGCTGGGTCAACTTGTAAGACTCGGTTTGGTTGGTGGTAGGGCATTTTCTTAGCCCGCCTGGCTAGCTACCACCAGCTTATCTAAGTCTTGCCGCCAAACATCAGTGTTAACAACATTGATGTGTTCCGGCTTGAAGATAAGATAGCCAGTTCTCCATTGTATTGGGGAATCTTGGTAAGCCCGCTTCCATCTTCGGCATCATCATCATCTTACCATCAGGTGAGATGATGCCAAGGGCTTAGCAATTGTGATAAAAAAAGTTATTTGGTTTTGTTTTAGGTGGTAGATAATTTTGTTACTCCCTTGCGGTATGAAGATCGATGACTTTATGCATTTGGTTACAAAACGGAAATGATTTGAAATATTGTATGGGTAACTACACATTGCATAGGAATAATAAAGTTTGAAATAGGTATTGTATAACTACAAATTAATATGTATATTAATCTATTTGCTTCACACCAGGCGGTCGCGGGTTCGATTCCGGCTGGGTCAACTTGTAAGACTCGGTTTAGTTGGTGGTAGGGCATTTTCTTAGCCCGCCTGGCTAGCTACCACCATCTTATCTAAGTCTTGCCGCCAAACATCAGTGTTAACAACATTGATGTGTTCCGGCTTGAAGATAAGATAGCCAGTTCTCCATTGTATTGGGGAATCTTGCTAAGCCCGCTTCCAACTTCGGCATCATCATCATCTTACCATCAGGTGAGATGATGCCAAGAGCTTAGCAATTGTGATAAAAAAAGTTATTTGGTTTTGTTTTAGGTGGTAGATAATTTTGTTACTCCCTTGCGGTATGAAGATCGATGACTTTATGCATTTGGTTACAAAACGGAAATGTTTTGAAATATTGTATGGGTAACTACACATTGCATAGGAATAATAATAATGCCCTACCACCAACCAAACAGAGTCTTACAAGTTGACCCCACCGGGAATCGAACCCGCGACCTCCTGGTGTGTAGCGAATGGGCTAACCATTACGACAGGGAGGCGGTTAAAATTCGATTTCCACCCCTAGCAAACATTCCTCTGACGAACACGTTTTATTATTTTTCTTCTTCGTAACGAATAGTAATAAGTCACCCAAGGTAAATTTTCCCTTACTAGTTATGGATACCTCTAAAAATAGTGATCGCCTATTTATGCAGAACCACAGTTACGTGCGCTGTAAATTTTGTCACAATGTCACCATTTAAGCACAATAAATTGTGATATACTGCAGTGGTTCTCAAACTTTGTCAGTTCGTGGCGCACTTTCTGGTTTGGTACATTTTTACGGCACCCCCTGGTCCAATACCGGCTTGAGCTTAATATTTGGATAGAATGAATCAAACTCCGGCCACAGCCTGGACACTTCATACAACGGGCCAGAAATGAAATTTCAAGAAAGGAATGACGGAACAAACATAATGGCGGCGAAATCTTATACGTTCGACAACCAAATTGTAACCAATGTTGGTGACGAGGGCCTGAGGGAGGAATTTAGAGAGCGGCTGGGAGTGTCCATACTGCATGTTAGTGCTAATATAATTATATACTTTACTCCGGGTCTGGAAAAATTACCCCCTGAAATTGCCCATCTACCCATATTTATATTTAAAACATATATATTTATCGTGGATTATTATTTCTTTGCCTTTTGGAAAATAGGTACCTTGCTATCAAATTCTTGCGCTATCGTTGTTTTACATAATATATTTGAATATATCTCATCTGCAACGGGGTTTTCTGGAAGAGATCGCTTTTAGCGATAAGACCGCCTTTGTGATTATTCCTTGTGTGCAATAAAAATTTATACATACATACATACTATTTCCAGAAATCTGAAAAGTTCTAGCAATAGTAAGGCATATAATATATTTAGAAGAAAAATTATCACGGCATAGTAGATACTATTATTTCTTAGTTTAGAAATAATAGTCAACCAACTTAAGGTGTGCAGTTGGATTTGTAAAACGTTCATAGATTTTCCATACAATATGTTCCTTACCATCTGCAGAAATAACATTGTTTTTTTTTAAAATATATATATATATTTTTAAAGACTTCGAAACACGATTTTGCATGTTGTGCGATACTCACTTTGTCACTTTTTCTAATATTGATTTATGTATTGCAGACCGTTAGTGATAAATATAGTTAAAAAAACTAAAAAATACACTTTAAAAGCACATCAAACTAAAAAGTGAAAAATAATTCTTAATATTAGCTAAAAACAATAATGAACGAAAAATTTTTTGTTTGATGTGCTTTAAAAGCGTGTTTTTTAGTATTTTAACCTATATTTATTTTTTAATTTTTAGTTTAGGAATAATGAGATAAACATATGAAATTATTGTATTGTCACTGATTCTCGATAAATGTACAAAGTTTAAATTAAATCTATCCGTTTAAAGTGGGTCAAAACCGATTGTAAAGGAGTCGGTTACAAACACACATAAACATACATACCAACATACATTTTGAAACGCAAACTATCGTTTCGAGCCGATCTCATTTCGTGCGTTTCATAATTAAATTCTCTTTTGATTTTGTTCCTCTATGGAAATTTAATTTGAAAATATTGGTGACTTTTTTGACAAGAGGAAAATAAAAGGTTGACCGTGATCTCTTTGACAGTGATGAGTATTTAAATTTTTGGTTTTATATTAATGTTTCGTTGAGGCCCACTATTTTATTCAGTGGTAAGTAATTTGTATAAGGAAACCGCTTTGCGTGTATTTTTGGTACTGCTGCGAACTAGATCTATATATGTCCGTAGGGTTCTTCCACTCCCCTTGCGAAGTTGACGTCCCCGAAGGTTCATCCGACTAAGGATTGATCCTGGGATGGAGGTGTGCTGACCACCAGCCAGTCCTTTGCACTGCCCGCCCAGCTGCTTGCCAAAAGGGAAGTAAATGCTTAATTTATCTTTTATCCCGAGCGACTCTCTGACCATTGGTCCTAGAAGATTTCCTGCCTCCGGTTTCTAACGATTTAGTTATTTGTTTTAAATTTTAAAAATGTTTTGTACCTAATACGTGTTTTTTTAGAACGATAGGGTAATTCAGACCAAAGTGAAATTTAATTATTTTAGGACTTAGTAACTTATTTAAGTACCAAAGGGACGGCGACGATCGTTGCCTACCGGCATTCTATAAGATAACCTTTTTATAGTCAAATAAAATTGTTACTTTAAATTTATTTCCGGAAATTGTTCAAAAATATATTAGTTTATTGTTTTATATCAACACAGTCAACCAATGTAAATCACATCTTTTTCTAGTACTTATATTGTTCCTTCTTTTTTAGAAAAATCATAAAATACATATATTCTAATTTACCCCATAATATTTTTCTTAAAACTCCGTTTAGACCCGAACCTCTAAATCTTACGTATCATATGTGGCAAATTCCGTAAGGGTTTTTATCCCCAGTTTCCATTATTTTTGTCACAATACATACAGTTGAAGCTAATATAAGCGTGTTAAAAAAGTAATATGCACACGCGAATAAAGCTCGAAGGTTGTGTGTGAAGTGGACTAACACGCACAGGGCACGCGTGGTCAACTAAGGCCCGATCGCCCTAATACAGGGTAGGCTCGAGCCCCTCGGTGGGGACACGCATATAAGCTGATATGATGATGTTGCAAAGCGCGGCAATAGAATTTATTATGTATGGTGGTTTAAATTCAAAATGTGATAAATAAAAAGTAAGTGTGTGGTTTTATGAAACCACGGTAAAAGTAAAACTTTACACAGGACGAAACGATCATACCGTCAGACGAAAGCGACCGTCACGCGACATGCAACACACAGACGAAAAAAATTGAGACGATGTAATAAAAGTTTCACTTTAAATAGCAAATGGGAAATTCATACTTTTTTATTTATTTACCTTACAATCTTACAAGTTTTTAAACTTTCAACTTGTTTCAGAATAGATATTAACCCTTAAGTTCCTGCCCGCGGTCACCGTGACCCCGCCGAATATTTGAATTTGATTTTTTCCGTTAAACGGCTGCGCGCGTTGGCGTGCGTCTATGTACCTTCTCTACTTATCGGTTAGAGTCGCGCATGCGCTCAGCGAGGCTACACGTGCGCGCGTTTAGCTTGGGTGGGTAAAACAATCTCGTGCGCGGTCATGGTGACCGCGCGTAGGAAGTTACGTGATTATTTTGTATTATGTGTATTTGTTTTGTTTTAGTGTCAACATGAATAAAAACGACAAAAATATAACAAGATGGTTGGAAGAAGAGATGTCGGATGTAGAGGAGAAACATTTCACCTGTGTTTTATTTGTAAAAAACCCATCTGTTTGGAGTGCGCCAAAAAAATGTGCCAAAATTGTCGTGAAAAATTGTGAACTTTACCCTCTGCAATTTTTATCAAATTTTCATATTTTTTATATTTTTATAACTTTGTTTTGTTCAAATGTTTATAGATATTAAGAAAAAAGTGCAAATTGCTGTAATTTTAAGTTCCTATTTTGATAAATCTCATTATTTGAAGATGATTGTTAATTTTGAGTGAAATATGTCTGCATTTACGTTTTTGTCATTTCATAGAAAGAAATATTGTGTCATTTAGTTTTTTTCTTTTCAATATCATTATTATAATCATAAAGTGCGTTTTATTTATTATTTGTTACAATATTGACTCATATTACATTAAAAAACACGGTTTTAATGTAGGAGTCACTGTGACCGCGGGCAGGTAGTTGCGTTATAAATATAGGTGGCAGGAACTTAAGGGTTAAAGCAACAGTTTGTCTGACGTCTCGTTTCTCTGTAATGAAAAAAACTGGCCAAGTGCGAGTCAGTACCGCACACAAAGGGTTCCGTACCAACATACTAGATGGCGCTAGTTTCTTCACGTTTAAAAAAACCACGTTTGTTGTATGGAGACCCAACCTTATTTTTCTACTTTTTCTAATTATTTGTAATTTGTTGTTATAGAGGAAAAAGAAATACATCATCTGTAAAATTTCAAATGTCTAGCTATCACGTTTCATACATACAGCCTGGTGACAGACGGACAGACAGACGTACAGCAGCAATAGGGTCCCTTTTTACCCTTTGGGTACGGAACCCCTAAAAATGCCAAAGAGTCCAATATTTTTTGTACCTATCCAACAAGATAACATAATGTACAACGAAACAAATATTCAATTGCTTTTAAATTGACTCCAAAAACTTCATAGCGCTTATTCTAATGCAACTTTGGACCCTCCTGATATAAATAATGTCCCAACTTCACCTCATTGTTATGGGTCCAGTTTTTATTGTTTACGGTCCAGACTCGATGTTTGTGTAGTGGCTTTTGGTACTGAGTGTGTTTTCGTAAGAAATAATAATAATTAATTGTTGTGGTTTTACCATCTATAGTCTGAAGCCAATTGTATCTTTAAACACAGGACACAAATAAATATAATATACAGTTATATAGGGTACAATTTAATCGATAACTGAATAAATAGTTCCATAACTAATATAGTTTGTACACAAAATGATATATTTGTTACAAAAATTACAAAAAATAATACAAATACAATACCAAGCAATATAAAATTGTCACCAACATAAAATCACCAAAAAATACCAAAAAGCAAATAAAAAATCAATGTGGTTTATTGTAATAAGCGAGCGAAATTAGATAGATAGGTAAACCGTTTATTCACCGACCAGGCACAAAAAAAACAATAAGTAAAAGGTTGATAACAATAAAGTAAAAAAAGAAGATTACACCACTAAGACTTACTTATAGCTACTTACTAATAAATACAATAAAATTGCAGTAATTGCCAGGCCAGTGAAAAGGAAATTGTTGCTGGCGCTTGATCGCCCGCTGCTGCGTGACGCGTGGCGCTGCTGACTGTGCTCGCTCGGCTGGCGTGTTGTCTGATATGTCAAACCTAACAGCTCGCCGTTTCGCTGTTCGCTACCTAACCAATCTAACCTAACCCATCTTAAGGTCCTAACATGGGTCAATTCACAATATTTGATTCAAATTTCCGAAAGACTGCGTAGAGCTATCACTATGGAAAAAAAATCAAAAAACAAACAGTTTTATGTTCAATGAAACAGACAGCTCTTAACTCCTGTAAGAGCGTCGATGGCGTAATGGCTAGGGCCGCTACCTCCTTTCTGGGAGGTCGTGGTTTGAATCCTGCAACGTATCAATGTGTTTTTGATTTCATATGTATGCGACGCTTTTACGGTGAAGGCAAACATCGTAAGGAAACCTGAACACGCTTGTGAAGAAATTTGAAGGTTGTGTGTGAAATCGACCAACCCGCACTGGGCCCACGTGGTCGATTGAAGCTCGGTAGGAAGACGTATATGAGCTAATATCAATCATAATGATAAAACCAACACAAAAATCGGCGACCTTAGCACCTTTCATTATAATTGAACACATTTTTTAAACTACGTTTGAAACTGAACAAAAGTATTAAATCATATAAAAATCGAAAATCGAGCATTTAGTCTCAACGGTACTGCCCACTTAAAAATACTTTCGTTCAATATTATAATTAAAGAGAGCACCGGGCCAACGCGTGTATACATACACATGTACACGCACATTTTTTTGTTTTTCATACTCTCATATTTCATACTCAGTGTAAGACAATCGATCCCCATCAAAATATCAAATTAGATTTTTTTTCAACTAATTACCTTCTCCACTCTTCATTCGGTCGAAACTATACAATAAATAATAAAGGTAAAAATTAAACGTTTTTTTTTTAAGTTTTTGTTTTTACTCTGCTCTAAATACAGTAAATACATACAAGCGTGAAACTTAGTGTGATTATGTAGATCTTGAAGTAAAACAACAAATAATTAAAACCATCCAGATGTAAGTCGTATTTGCGCTAAGGATTCGGAACTAAATAAGAAAATCATTTTTTTTTGTCGCTCACGTTGATGTCTTTTAGTTATAACTAGCTTTTACCCACGGTTTTGCTCGCGTGGGCAAAATTTTTATGACTGTCTTTGAGGATGAGTGGTGCGCGAGCCACAAGCGGCTCGCGTGCGTAGACAGGAGTTTACTCCAAATCCCCCGGGAACTATATCGGGCTATTCTGATTAGCAGTCTGTGACACTTTCACCACTTCAACAGTTTCTGCGCAAAAAAATCACGTTAATCCGTTGCTCCGTTATTGTGACACCGACTTGCGCGAGTCTGGAAATGAGTTTTTCCCGGATCCTTATAAGGCTATGCTACTTAGTAGTCAATGTTATAATTTTCCACCCACTCGATCAACTCTGTGCATAAAAGTCACAACAAACCGTTGTTTTGTTACGTTGTTTAAAAATACAACCAAAACAGAGTATTTTCTTAGTTCACTCAGGAACTCTATCGGACTATGCAATTTTTACGGGATAAGAATAGCCTCTATCCCTTCCCATGCCACAGGCTACCTCCACGCTAAATTTCCTCAAGATTGTTTGAGATTTTGAAGCGTGAAAACGTAACAAACAAGCACATCTTCTCATTTATACTATTAGTAAGGATGAATAGGTATCATATTATACTTGCCAAGATAGGTGTGGTAGTCCGAAACCCTCGGTACGCGAGTCCAACTAACACCTGGCCGGTTTATTTAAAACGCTTAAGGCAACTTTGTCACAGATGAGATACTAGTTAATTCGTAACTGACATTGCACTTCCTTATAAATCGAAAACACCAACGCATTTATTTATCTACTTCTTCCCAGTTCCCACTGTCAGACAATACACGGGAACATGGGTACTAAGGCGCTCGACTTAACGGTTATAACTTGTACACGGGCGGCGTGCGAATTGCGACGGCGACTGTACGGCGTTCTAACGCTGCCGAGCAGAGAGCGGCCTGCCAGGCCGAGCCGATGTGTAGGTACTTATCTCGCCTGCTTATCCGAGTGACGGGGGCCTGAATCTGTTCTGAGTAGTGTCAAAGTATATTATATATTAGAACAACATACAGCATGGACACTCCCTGCCACTCTCTAGATTCTGACCTCACCCCCTCGTCACCCAGATTGATACAGATTGGTTGCAGTTTGGTTGTCGAACGTATAGAATTTCACTGCCATTTTGTTTGTTCCGTCATTCGTTTTTTGAAATGTCATTTCTGGCCAGTTGTATGAAATTTCCATGGTGTGGTACGGTTAAAACTAGATAGTGTAATTATAAAATGGAACAAATTGCTACTTATTACCAAACACCACCGATCGTTGTTTATGCCCAGAAGTTGTTCTGCGGACGCTATAAATTATAAAGGGTTACCTAATTATAGAAGTTTTAATTTAGATTTAAAAGAGGAGCGTAAGGGGATGAATCATCCTGAGATATGTCAGGAAACATTTGGGGGTAAACTTTAGTGATTTAGCTCTCGACCTCTACTTTGAGAGTACCTTACTTTTTTACGGTGGCTTTTGGGTTAAGGGTAGGCCCTGTATAATTTAGGATGAGCAGAGTCTGGGTAAATACCTACAGTTAAACAGCTGAAACTGGATTTTTAGGGTTCCGTACCAAAAGATAAAAACGGGACCCTATTACTAAGACTTCGCTGTCCGTCCGTCCGTCTGTCATCAGGCTGTATTTCATGAACCGTGATAACTAGACAGTTGAAATTTTCAAAGATGATGTATTTCTGTTGCCGCTATAACAAAAAATACTAAAAATTAGAAAAAGTTAGTCTCCATACAAAAATGTGTTTTTTTTAAACGTGAAGAATCGAGTGCCATCTAGTATGATAGTACGAAAATGAAGAAACTAGCGCCATCTAGTGTGATAGTTCGGAACTGAAGAAACTAGCGTCATCTAGTATGATAGTACGGAACTGAAGAAACTAGCGCCATCTAGTATGATGGTACGGAACCCTATGTGTGCGGTTATGAGTGCGGTTCCTCATTTATTATGCGGTCAGCGATGAAGTGGAACTCCTTGCTTGTGTTTTCCGACTCTTACTTGAACCATTTTTGGGATCTTCAAGGCGAGAGTCAATAGGCATTATTTGAGTTTGCGTGTACCATCCTCGACTACATCGTTACTTTCCATCAGATGAGTCGTTGTGAAACGCACTCATATTTTCAATGAATAAATACGGTGGTAGGCCAATGTCAACCTTTCTATCGTCAAAGTATATAATATATTAGTACTAACATACAATATGAACACTCCCTGCCGCTCTCTAGATTGCGACCTCACCCTCTCGTCACCAAGATTGATAAAGATTGGCAACAGTTTGGTTGTCGAACGTATAGGATTTCGCCGCCATTTTGTTTGTTCCGTCATTCGTTTTTTGAAATTTCAATTCTGTTCCGTTGTATGAAGTGTCCAGGGTGTTCTATCGTAGCAAACTTACTCATATCTACCTCTGATTAAAAGAACATACGTCAGCGAAAACTGTTCACCCTGTCCGAATATTCCCAGAACCAATAACTCAATTACGATTTCGGTTCAAAACACCCGCCAATTTCGTTGCAATCATGCTCCCACGCGATAGCAAGAACTAAAAATAGCAAAGCGAAATCTCATCGCAATGATACGGACAGCGATGGAGTGGAACTGCTTGCCTGCGTCTGTGTTTTCCGACAGTAACCATTTTTTGGATCTTCAAGGCGAGAGTGAATTGACATTATTTGAGTTTGCGTGTACCGTCCTCGACTACATCGTCACTTTCCATCAGATGAATTGTAGTTAAACGCACCCAAATTTTTAGTAAATAAATACGGTGGTCGACTAAGAAGGCCCGATCGATCGATCGATAATTCAGGGTAGGCTCGAGCCCCTCGGTGGGGACGTATATGAGCTAATATGAATGAAAATACGGTGGTAACTATTAATCCATGGCCAATGACAACCTTTCTATCGAAGTAAACCTACTCGTATCTACCTCTGAATAAAAGAACATACGTCAACGAAAACTGTTCACCCTGTCCGAATATTCCCAGAACCAATAACTCAATTACGATTTCGGTTCAAAACACCCGCCAATTTCGTCGCAATCATGCTCCCACGCGATAGCAAGAACTAAAACTAGCAAAGCGAAATCTCATCGCAATGTTTTGCTTTCCGAAAGTTGCGTCGTAGTCTGTTTGCAAAATTGTTGTAAGTAACTTGAGAAAGACTTATGTTTATTTGTGAATTAACTTATAGATATATATTGTTTAGATTATAAATATATGTTATTGACAACACACGTACATTGAACTATTATTACTATAATAGTTTAATGCACACGTACTAAAAATGGTACTAAATCTATTTTGATACAATTTATATAAGTCCACCATGAAGTAAACGATAATATTCACGGACAAATCACAAACGGTCTGCTGGGAGTGAAAGCCTCATAAGACTGAAAGTCTGTGTCTTAGTGTCTATTTGATCGTCTAGATTATTCTGAAGTGGATCCTGCATTAAGCTCCTTACTGATGAAAAGTTATGCCTATGGGATAGAAAGTTTCCACGAGATGCATTGTATCTATAGTCTAGTATCATATCAGCTCATACACGTCCCCATCGAGGGGCTCTATCCTGCTCTATTGTCTATCATTTAATTTATTTCCTCACCAATCTGAAATTTACAAAGTGAAAGCTGCATTTTTACAATCATAAGTGGAGGGAATTCTTAGGTTCTCTCAGGAAGCCTAACAGTTGCATGCAGGGGGTATCCAATAAAATATCTTGATTGAGTCTAAATTAAATCAACAGTATATTTGACTCAAATTGTGGAGAAACCTTTGTTTATATAGGCGTAAAACTCCACGTTACAATGATTAATTAACGTTATTGTTTTGTTTATACAGAAACTTCATTACAAAAGTTGCCCAACGGCTTGACATAAACTTGCATATTTAATATTATAAGTACGGCCATACATTAGTTACAGCTCTATATCTAATAGTTAATTATTGGCCCAAGAAGATGTCACATTTATTCTTGTAGTTATTCTTACATTTAACGGTACAAGTTTGATGTAATATTGAATTATACAAGCCCTGTGCGATGCCTCGCACTAACTTATGAACGTATATAAATTAGGATTAAATTGTCTACATTAAGTAAGATTAAAAGTAAACAAAAATTAAGTTAGGTTTCAAATATTTCAGACTATACATTTCTGTCAAGCAAACGATACTCCAACCATCTTTTGCATAGTTATATGTACAAATCTATAACTCACAGAGAACCCTAAAACTTTAGTTTGACTACTCAAATTAACAAACAAAGAGTACACAACTTTACAGGCGTAAGTACGTCTGGCAAGTCTTTATTACTTAAGTTACATTTTTATAAAGACTCACGTTATTATTATTATGCTGAATAATGTTTTTGGTTATAACGAACCCTGGCTTCTCGCTAATTTCGGTCTTTCAAGAGTACAATTTGTAAGTATAAAATCCTTGGTGTTTGTACAGGCTAAAGCCTACTACAGCTAACAATAAACATAATAGTTCTCAGGTCAATCTTAATGCCTGTATGTCACTATAAGCCAAATTAACAGGATATAAAGTTTTGTATTACTTATAATGATTGTTTAGGATTGTTGTTAGATTCCTTAGCACGGACCAAGATTATTTAGGTAATCACACAGAATCTAACTCCACAATACTCCGCAATTATTATAGAGGTTGCGAGCGTTTAAATTAAGCGAGAATTACATTAAAAATCCTTACTGAGTAAGACCTTATTGTGACGATTCTGTGGGATTACTCTGCAATCATGCAAGCAAGCGTAAAACATACCATTTCCAGTCTCGACAATGACAAAACACTTTCTTCCATAATTCACTTCACTAAGCACGCATCTAGAGGCACCTAGCCCCCGACACAACCACCCTTGTCCGCCGTCAGCATCAGCTCTCCCCTGAACTCTTACGCAACCCCCGAAACACATTCTTTGCCGTCGCGTTCCGCACACACGCACGCCCACTCGTTCTTTCTCCCTCTCTTCCCTTGTCACTTGCCTTGCATTCAAAGTCATACAAAAAAAACCTTTATGAAAGCCAAGTTATCACCCTCAACGACGCAAGCGTGGCCCATTCCAGGAATATTGTGATATTATTATAAGCATGCAACAAAGAGTTTTTTTCTTTTATATATATGGGTTCGTTCGGCGCCAGTACTTAAAGTTATGTGGGTCTTAAGCACGATTCTGAAACAGGAATGGCGTTCCGGCCATCACAGGTCATCTGACCTCAAACTAGTATTCCCTGATACTATGGTTACTAAAGACTAATATAAATAAATATAATTATATTATAATAATTGTATTAAATCGATTTTAATAAAAATTTTAGGAGACCTCCCTGAAGTTTATTATCTGTCCCCATACTAGGATTTTATGTATACTATAGTAACTAGAGACTGATATACATACTTTTAAAAAGTTTTAATAACTAAAACCCGACTATGGAAAAGTAAAAAAACAAGAGTTTCCCACCTGAAATCATAGCCTTTATTTTTCCCTTCATCTGGGGTAATGGCCGTGAGGCAAGCCATAATTTTTGATAGCGATAGGGCTTGCGACTACGGCTATTACCCCAGATGAAGGGAAAAATAAAGGGTATGATTTCAAGCGGGAAACTCTTGTTTTCATATTTGTCCATAGTCGGGTTTAAGTTTTTTAAACTTTTATTTTATTTCCATATTTTTTGTGCTCAGAGTATAACGCCACCCCACCTCACCACCCGCGGCCGCGTGTCGTGTCGCTTGATTATAGCGCGCGTACATTGAGTCGTCTCATAATATAGCTTGTGAGACCATTTGAAAATTAAAACTATTTGCATATATAATGTATATATTTTTAGAATGTTCTCATCGTGAACTTGCTTTTGATACCAGACATGATATAAAATATTTTAAAAAAATTTTTGGTTGTTAATTCACCTATAAAATCCACCATGTTAATATTTTTTATATTCTATATAACCTATGACACGCGGAGTGATAGCACAAATCCAAAGGCATCACATTTGTCAAGATCGGTTTAATGGTTTAGGAAACACGAGGGAACAGATGAACATTCATACATACATACATACATAGACTGTAAAAACATAACCCTCTATTTTTCGTAGTCAGGTAATAAATAGATGCTTAAATCGATATTAAACACCCATACGCAGAGCAAACAAACTTGTTCGTCACACGAATTTTTGCCCTGCGTGGGAATTAATTTCACGAACCTTGGCCCAGTAGACTAGCGCGCTAACCGCTACACCAAGGGCAGTCAAATGAAAATGTACTCTGTGTGATAAAAAACTTGAAATTGCTTTACATTTAACGGAGAAATAGCGTAAATTACACAAAAAAACAGTCATTTTAATAAAGCTCGAAAAAAATACAATGCAATAGAATAACCTTACGCAATGAACCTTATCCCGCAATTCGCATATTTAAGTAGGTGAAATTTTTGAACTCTACATTTTTCATTGATCAGCTGATTAGCCAACATTTATTTAGTATAGGTTCTTTGGGGAACGTTCAATTTCGTGATTTGAATCCTCCATTACCAATTTCACAAGGACTTTACACAAAGTAAAATTTTATTTATTTTGTTCCCGTTAATGTTCCGGGAAGCAGCTGGATGAGAGAAGCGCAGGACTGGTCGTCATGGGAAACCCTTGGGGGAAGCCTTTGTCCAGCAGTGGACGTCCTACGGCTGATAGATATGATGAGGATGATGTTTCCGTTAACTGTGGGTTCTACTCGTGAAACTTTAAAAAAAATCCCAACTTTCATACAATTGGAGCAAAATAAAAACCCTCCGTACAAAGTTGGTAGGTAATCAATGTGATTCATTTGTATGGAAAGTCCTTTTTACTCCAATTGTATGGGTTCCTATGGGATATTAGTTCAGTTTAATGAGTAGAAGCTGTAACTTCTATAAAATTTCACCCTGTATTAATTGCACTGTTACTCTCAGTTACTTAGAATAAAAATAGAGGTTAGTATCTTTTACCTAATTTGAGCAGGCAAACACTCAATCACTATAATATATTATCTCAAACGGGTGAATGTCGCTAACACTTATCCAACTTATACATAAAGGGAACTTCTAAAGCAGAATTTTTCAAGTCATTCACATCCACACTAGATAGATCTTTTTTCAACTAAATTAAAAGTTAAAAGTTTTATACAGAGTGACTGTTAATTAGTTCTTGATAACAAAAGGTATGCATGTATTCGTGATTACAAACAACTTTCCCAAAGAAACTGTATGTCAAATCAGAAAAAATGTATGAAGGACCAAACATTTTTTTTCATATTTGATATATAGTTTCTTTGGCAAAGTTGTTTGTAATCACGAGTACATTCATATACTTTGCTATATGTATGTCAAATCAGAAAAAATGTATGAAGGACCAAACATTTTTTTTCATATTTGATATATAGTTTCTTTGGCAAAGTTGTTTGTAATCACGAGTACATTCATATACTTTGCTATCAAGAACTAAGTAAAAGTCATCCTATATAGATAATTAATATTGGTCTATAAGAAGACTCAAGATCACCTAAAGGACGATGGAGTGAGCCATGCTCGTAGTTTTCTTGCGCGATCAATTCAGAAGTGAGAAGATCAGTAGCAGAAGCAAGGTAACCGGCATCATATCAGCCGAAGGACGTCCACTGCTGGATATATGCCTCCCCTCCCCCAAGGATCTCCACGACGACCGGTTCTGCGCTGCCCGCATCCAGCGGCTTCCCGCGACCTTCACCGCCATAGCTTACAGAATTACTTAATTTAAATGGCAGTGGGCGGAGCCATAGCTCATAGAACAGGTGGCCTTTGTAACAGTAAAGTTCTCGAATGGTGACCGCACACCGGTAACATAGCATAGACAGGCCTTCCACTCGGTGGACTGACGACTTGATGAAGATTGCGGTAAGCCACTAGATTTAGGCAGCGCAGAACCGGTCGTTGTGTAAATCTTTAGGATATAGGCCTCTATAAATTGGGCGTCTTTCAGCTGATAACACTAAATCTACTATTATCGGAGAAGCAATAACTCACAGATTTCGATAGCTTTGTCACTAGTTTCATTAAGGTGAAACTAATATAAAGCACGTAAAATTAAGTAATTTTAGGGTTCCGTAGCCAACAAGGAACCTTATAGTTTCCCCATGTCCGTCTGCCCATCTGTCCACGACTTAGCCCAGAGATTATCAGAACTAGAAAGCGTTTATTAGGTACGTAAATACATATTAATCACGCCAACAAAGTGGTACAATAAAATTGCGAAAATATTTTTTTTGGGTACCTTCCCTACATGTAAAATCGGGGTGATTTTTTTCTTTGACGTGCCCTACCGTGTGGGGTATCGTTGAATAGGTCTTTCAAAACTGCTGAAGATAATTATTTCGGTTCATGGATCGGTTTAAAGAGTCAGCTATAAAGTGCTCATTTTTATTCCAGTGAGTTTCTCCCCCCCCCCCCTTCCAGCTAAACCGCTATTTCAGGACATTTCATTTCATTTTATTTCAGGATATCTGAAAAAAGTAATTAGAAAGTCGGATATATAATCAATTAAAAAGGAAAACTATCACAGCCAATGTAGGCTTTCTTAGTTTTTCGACCAAGTGCAGTCGGATTTGTAAAAAGTTCATCGATTTTTCATACAAAATGTTCTATCACCACCTGGAAATTTAATTTTGTTTTTTAAAATAAACATTTATTTTAAAAAAATGGGAAAATTTCTTTACGCTCCGACTTACACTTGGCCAGTTTAAAAAAAATATAGGGTAGACTGGGTACGGTTGTAACAGGGTACGATTGAAACAACTCGAATATTATCGAAACTATGCGCGGTACGCGGAGGGGTACAAGGGGAGAGGCACGCGGGTGACAAGTTCCTACACGATTCCCAGAGTTGTGTCGCACTTCGCGCGCTAATTACGTTTACTTAGAGACCTATTGTGTTTTGTCAACCAAAAGTAAGATTTTTTGATGAATTTCTTTACGATATAGCTTGATATTAATTTAATTATCGTATTTAAGTATTTCCATACATAATTGTTGTATTTTTGAGATTATAATGAGCTGGTTCGGTTTTGTATACGTTATCAAGCCTCATACTTGTGACAGTTTGATTTCCAAAATGGGAGGATGGGTACGGTTGTAACAATTTTCGTGGGTACGGTTGTAACATTATTTTTGTTATTTTTGTATTGCAGATGCCTAGAAAACGCATAAGAAAGACGTTAAGAGGTGAATGCGACATATTATTATACAAAAACGCTTATGATGAGGTCAAACTAGGCGTTATTATTGCCTTATTTGTCTAGAATCTTATTCAGCAAGTTGTTCTGGAGACAGTTGGATTCAATGTCAGGGGGGCTATAGACTGTGGTCAGACGTAGCCTGTACGGATGGGAGTTGATATTACATTTGCCATAACTGCAGTGAGTCTGAATAACTGAAATTGATTTTTTAGTTGATTTTTGTTTGAACACAGATTTTGTTAGTTTTGTAATTATTACTAAGAGCTTTTTTTTGTGAGTCTGATTAAGTTCCTATAGAAAAAACATTATTTTTCTTGTTTAATTTAAATTTAGCTCTAAAACTGACTTAAATACTTGAATTGACTATTATTTCTGAGTGTTACAACTGCCCCCCAACACTGTTACAACCGCCCCTGGCATGGAGTCGATTGTAACAGACGCACACATTCAATGAAATGACTCATTTCTGCCAAACTGTTTTACATGCGCTATTTATTTCGATATCAATTGAAAGAGAAATTACTAGACTCTTATCACAAGTGCTTTAATAGTTGTCTAAACGTATATTGACATTGCTGTGAGGGATCAAAGGAAAATTGTTACAACCGTACCCAGTCTACCCTACTCATGCAATTAAACAATTTTCTTTTTCCAATTTTTGCCGCGAAATTAAATAAAAACTTCCCAATTCCCATATTACTCAATGAAATGCTAAAATATTATATTTTTTTTGTTTTGTGGTATTTGTGATTTTTATTAATTTTTTTTTTATTTATTATTTGTGTACTTTCAAATACAATGTAATTTGTTCTTGAAATAAATAAATGAAATGAAAATATTTGTTGGTAAGCTGATCGATTTGTAGAAATCAAAGTTTAAATCTTAAAAAAATACTCTCTATTTTTACTAGCATCCTGTATAAACCCACAAAAAGTCTTCCATCTACACCGCTCCCTTACATTCCTCGGTTTAAAGAAAATTGGGTAAAAGTCGTTAATCACCGGAAGTGACGCCGATCTTAGAGTTCCGGCCACAAGACGGGGACAAGATTAACCCGAATCATGCCACTGAGATTTGTTCCACTAGGCTCTGAATTGAGAACGTAAATCCATCATCATTCAAAAAAGCGTCGGTGGCTAAACCGGTAACGACTCGGTCCTCCTAACCAGAGGTGCCGGGTTCGAATCCGGACGGCCAATGTACCAATGAGTTTTTCGAAACTTACGGACATATACTCACCGATTGCTTTAACGGTGAAGGAAACATCGTGAGGAAACCTGCACACGCCTGCGAAGAAACTCGAAGCTTGTGTGTGAAGTCGACCAACCCGCACTGCGCCCGCGTGATCGACTAAGGCCCGATCGCCCTAATTCAGGGTAGGCTCGAGCCCCTCGGTGGGGACGTATATGAGCTGATATGATGATTGTAAATTTAACGTTAGCAATTCAATGACAGCCACGCAACTTTAGCGGTGACACGAGCGTGGTGTGGCATTGCTACAAATTTTACTCCTACAAATATTAAGTGATAATATAATAATAAAAAACTTTACATACCGAATAACAGTAATTAACTCACTAGGAACCTAGTTAAATCAACTGTAAAATTATTTCTTTCTTTTAAGAGCGTCGGTGGCGTAATGGCTAGGTCGTCCGGTAGGTCGTGGTTCGAACCTGCCACGTACCAGTGTGATTTCAAATTTAGATTCCATGTGTACGTTTATCCGATGCTCTTACGGTGAAGGAAAACATCGTTAGGAAAACTGCACACTCCTGCGAAGAAACTCGCAGGTTGTGTGTGAAGTCGACCAACCCGCACTGGGCCCACGTGGTCGACTAAGGCCCGATCGCCCTTATTCAGGGTAGGCTCGAGCCCCTCGGTGGGGATGTATATGAGATAATATGATGAAAATCATATGTTGTATCAAAAATAAATGCATGTGTATGTTATCATGTCTATGCGGCGAAATGATCAGATGACATCTTGATGACATGGCCAGAATCTTATATCTATCTAATTTTAGCTTGATGATAAACATCTAATCTCTTATCTGAATAGCCTGTCACTTTGTCTATTGCCTGGCAAGCACGTAGCGTCCAGGCGTCCTCCCCGCGCACAACTAGTGTTGTCGTAGGCGGCCACGAGGGCTGTGGACGAAAACAACGCGGGGCACGTGAGTTGTCCATTAAGCGGAACTGCTGGTTTGTTTACTGGCAGGGAAGCATCTCCGGCACTTGCCTGGATACCAAGTAGAGCTATGCTAGTACTGCTCTGGCCGATCCAGCTGCGTAGGAGTAAGGCTGGACAGGTGAGATAAGCGCCGGCCTGTGAGCGCGCCAACAGCTCCGGTACCACACTGGAGATGTGGGAGCCAGCTTCTCTGGCGTCCCGAGGGAGGATAGAACCGCCAGCAGCGAAAGCCACGGGAGGTGAGCGTGCCTACAGCTCCGGGACCTACCTGGACTCGCCTTGCAGAGTACCAGGACAAGCTTCTTGGTGGCAAGACCTACTGTAGTTGTTCCTTGCCAACGCCGTGAGGCGACGGAATAGAAATAGTGGCCCTCACTATTTGACCTAGCTGTCGGTGAGTGGGGACGCTATATCATAAACCTGATAGTTTAGCGTATCTGGTACATGTACGAGGGGGAATATCACCTTAACATATCGTAAAAAGTAACGAAGAGGGTAGGTATAATTTGAAATTTCGATATCCTTTTTTACGAAATTTAACCTTTAGAACCGTTATGAGTGCCTTTAATTTTTGTTTCAATACAGTTGGTCGAAAAGTGGTATTTTACATGCCAGTATACAAAACTCGTAAGGAAAAAATATAAAAGTTTATCTGATAGCGCACACACCGCGCTATTTTACTGCCGCCGCCAGCGCTCAAACGGGACCTGGCCTTCGTCGCCTGCTCGTTTGCAACTACCTATTTACGACACTTGTATCACTATGTAATTTTACACATTCCTTTAACCTTTTAGTATGCTAGAACGCAGATCCACGGTAAACATTTTTTACAGCCGACACGTGGATGCACGGTCCCATATCTGCAGGCTGCTTTACTTGGACGACCGGCATCACATCAGCTCATATACGTCCCCACCGAGGGGCTCGAGCCTATTCTGAATTAGGGCGATCAGGCCTGCGGGTTGGTCGACTTCACACACAAACTTCGAGTTTCTTCGCAGATGTGTGCAGGTTTCCTACACCGTAAGGGCGTCGTATAAACGTACATATGAAATCTAAATTCGAAAACACATTGGTACGTAGCAGGATTCGAACCACGACCTCCCAGACAGGAAGTAGCGGCGGACGGACGCTAATTACGCTACCGACATACCAAAGTTTAATATGTAGCACGACAGGTAGGTATACCTAGTAAGGGCGTGGGTTAAGATAAAAAAAATCTTGCTTAAAAAAAATAATGAGAAGAAAAAGACCTGAAGAGAACATAAAAATTAAAAAAGCATTATAATTTATAACACTTAAATTTTAAAAACAAATAACAAACGTGCAAAAACATAAATTAATCTTACCCGTAATGAATTGGGTCTTTCAGAAAGTATCAAGGTATGAATTTATCATAATATGAGCTGATGATGTTTATGGTCGAATTTTTGGTTTTTGAATGAAAAGTCACATGTGTCAACGCATGCGTAAAAGAATAAATAGATGGAATGAAAAAAGGTCAAATGAAAAGAGAACGAAAAACATCGTACTGCGTTACAAATAGGCAGGATAAACTGCATCTTTTGGAGCACATTAGATCACACCATTACTCCGTCGAAGCGCCTGAGCCTTCTTTATAAACTTCCTTCCATATGCAATAGATAAATGTGTCCAAAGTTCGGGGTTCTAAAAACTTCTCCTCTGATAGGTTTTTCAAGTTTTTCGCGTGATCCTTTCGCGGTTTTACTCAGATAAGGGTTTTATGTTATTGGTCTTTGCAAGCGTAATACTCGTTATAAGTTCAACTTTTATCACATCAGCTCATATATACGTCCCTACCGAGGGGCTAGAGCCTACCCTGAATTAGGGCGATCGGGCCTTAGTCAACCACGCGGGCCCAGTGTGGGTTGCTCAACTTCACACACAACCTTTGAGTTTCTTCGCAGATGTGTGCGTGCAGGTTTCCTCACGATGTTTTCCTTCACCGTAAGAGCATAGTACGTACTTACAAAAACTTACGTACATATCATTACCGATTGCTTTAATGGTGAAGGAAAACTTCGTGAGGAAACCTGCACAGGCCTGCGAAGAAACTCAGGTTGTGTGTGAAGTCGACCAACCCGCACTGGGCCCGCGTGGTCGACTAAGGCTTAATCGCCCTGATTCAGGGTAGGCTCGAGCCCCTCGGTGGGGACGTACATGAGCTGATATAATAATAATAATAAGAGCATAGCATGGTAAGAGCGTCGGATAAACGTGCATATGAGATCGAAATTCAAAAACACATTGGTACGTGGCAGGACTTGAACCACGACTTCCCGGATAGGAGGTAGCGGCCCTTGCCGTTGCGCCACCGATGCAACTTTACATTAAATCGATAGTATGGTGGACCGATGACCTGGTGAAGATCGCGGGAAGCCGATGTATGCAGGCAGCGCAGGACCGGTCGTCGTGGAAATCCTTGGGGGAGGCCTTTGTCCAGCAGTGGATGATTTGTGGCTGACATTATGATGATGATGATGATGACGGGGCGGAATTACAAAGTAAAATTAAAATCCTACTGTATGAAGAAAACAAAGGCCGATTACAATAGCACACACGCGTGATACGCATGACGTGTATTGGTCGCAGGCATACTGTATGATGCGTCATTTTGCATACGGTCGGGCAAATTATATAAATATAAATCAATCAAACCTGACCGAAACTAACTTCTTTTACTAATTGCCGTACGGCATTTTGACAATTTGGCTGGCTCGGCATTTTACAATATGCGTACAAAATTTTACAATTTGCCTGACCGTTTATGCCTGGCTCGGCATTTTACAATCTGCGTACAATATTTTACATGTTGCCTATTCGTTTACATACGGACGAATTATTACAAATTGCCTGACCAATAATCAAATGACTAATCATACATTCGCTTGTTCATTTTACAATCGGCGTACAGCATTTTACATGTTGCCTGATCGTTTACATACCGACGAATTATTACAAACTAGCTTTTGCCCGCGGCTTCACCCGCGTGAACATCGTTTTTATGACTTTTCTCTAGATCCCTCAGGAACTATATCAGGATATGCTTATTATTAGTAAATCATGTCATTTCCCACGACCTTAACCATTTCTGTGCAAAAAATCACACAATCATTCATTGTTCCGTTGCGATTTTAAAGAAATTAACCAAAAAAGAGTATATTTTCAGTTCCCTCAGGAACTGCATGGGGTTTTGCTATTTTCACGGGATAAGAAGTAGCCTATGTCCTTCCTCATGACACAGGCTACCTACATGCCAAATTTCATTAGGATTGGTCAAGGCGTTGAAGCGTGAAAAGGTAACAAACAAACACATTTTCACATTACTAGCTTTTTCATCGTTTTTATGACTGTCTTTAAGGGTGATTAGTAAATTATCTCGTTTCGCACCTACTCAACCATCTCAAAAAATCACAACAATCGAGTATTTTTTTAGTTCCCTCAGGAACTGCATCAGATTATGCTATTTTCCCAGGATAAAAAGTAGCCTATGTCCTTCCCTGCGACACAGGTTACCTGCATGCCTTGGTCAAGGCGTTGAAGCGTGAAAAGGTAACAAACAAACACATTTTCACATTTATAATATTAGTAAGGATTGCCTGACCAATAGTATAATGACTAATCGCTTACATTCGCTTGTTCATTTTACAATCGGCGTACAGCATTTTACATGATGTCTGACCGTTTATACAGGGTGACTTATAATTAGTTCTTGATAGCAAAGGATATTAATGTACTCGTGATTACAAACAACTTTCCCAAAGAAACTATATGTCAAATCAAAAAAAAAATTTGGGCCTCGATACATAATAAGTTATAAAATCGGCAAAAATGTTTAAAGGACCAAAATTTTTTTTTCATACTTGACATATAGTTTCTTAGGGAAAGTTGTTAGTAATCATGAGTATATTATTCATATCCTTTGCTATCAAGAACTAATTTTAATTATATACGGACGAATTATACGATTTGCCTGAACGTATAAAAAATTACTAATCATACAATTTGCCTGCCACATATCTACCGTTGACAAGCGGTTTTGTCTACCAATAGATGCCAATAATAAATATTTGTTATGCATATTTGTTGCTTAATTTTTATTTATGAAAGGTAGTTTTCGATTGTAATACTAACAAATAGAAATTTGTAACAAAAATTCACCTACTGTATAACTGTATTCCTATTTAAACCTCGGTGTTTTTTTGGAACGCGTAATGCTATTTCTGGAATGAATATAAATTGAAAAAAATATATAAGGTGCTACTTTATTAGTGCCCGATATTTTGGTAAGCGCTTCTACTCCTTATACTGAACAACTTTCCAAAAGAAACCTATTTAATTTTCTAAACAGCTGATTAATTTATTGATGGTACTTTTACTCTCGCATAACATCGCCAGTTTGGTCAGGCAAACGGTAGCAAGCGGCGGCGGCGCCCGCCAATCAAAACAAACAAAGTGCCGACAAAGTCAAAGAAGCCGCGCCGGTTGATAAACCACTATCAGCTGACGATTTCAATACATTGTTGTTTTTAATTTTTTATTTTTGACTATGGGTTTCTTTGGGAAAGTTGTTCAGTACGAGTATCAGGAGTAGAAGCGCTGACCAAAATATCGGGCACTGATAAAGTAGCACCTTTTATAATTATAGTTATTTCCCAAATTGCTCTCCTATTTAAAAACCTCTTTTTGTTTTGCACTGCGTCTTTAATTTTTAATTAAACAAAATGAGGAAATTTGTATATCATCGACGCTGAAAAACTATGACGTCACTTCTAAGTGTTTCAAAAATTTATAAGCCCTTGGCATCATCTCACCGGATGGTCAGTGACGATGATGGCGAAGATGGAAGCGGGCTTACCAAGATTCTCCAACGCAATAGGGATATGGCTATTTTATTTTCAAGCCGGAACACATCAATGCTATTAACACTGATGTTTGGCGGTAAGACTTAGATAGATGGTGGTAGCTAGCCAGCCGGGCTTAGAAAATGCTCTACCACCAACCAAACTGAGTCTTACAAGTTGCCCCCACCGGAAATCGAACCCGCGACCTCCTGATGTGAAGTGAATGGACTAACCATTGCGCCACGGAGGCGGTCAAAGGTAAGGTAATTTGTAAGCCTCACTGACTAACTACTACACCCGTTACCACAAATTTTAGAAATTCACAACCGCGGCTAAACCGGATTCTCCGTTTCTCCTGCCGATACTTGCACAACAATAGATCCCAATTTCCAACTAATGTATCGTGACAAACGGCGTGGCGCTAAGCCGCGGTCCGCGCCGGCTTGATTTACAGCCGACTTAGCGGCTCTATTCAATTACTGGCAACACTATTTAAGCCGGCGCCTTTGTGCTGTTAATTTGAGAGCGCTCCTTTATTTGTGGGTAGTATGAGAATATTGAATTGTATTTTTTAGCTTTTTAGGTTCCGAAGTCAAGAAGGAACCCTTATAGTTTCTGTCTGTCTGTATGTCCGTCTGTCCGAGGCTTAGCTCACAGACTATAAGTATTAGAAAGCTATAATTTCGGCATGTGTTTACATAATAATCACGCCGACAAAGTGATAGTTCGAGGCCTGATGACCTTGTGTGATTTGTCGCTGAATGTGATTTTTATTACTATATAAAACAATTTAAAAAAATAAACTATTTTTGGTGGTGGGGCTCTTAAAATTTTAATTAATTTTGTTCATTGGATTTCAGATATAACCTTTGAAGCGGGATGAATGCCATACATTCTGGACAACGCTCAAGCAGGAAGTGCCACAGAAGCACTCGAAAAAGTGTGACGTAATGTATGACGTAATAAATGTACTTATACTGTTCTCATCTATGTCAAACTGTGGAGGTATTGAAACACCAATATTTATCGATAAATCCATAGTTTTTTTTCCAAATAATTGAACGCCTAGTAATGTGGAAAACATGGTAAAATTTTTGATATTTAAAACTCATCTGAACCATTTTTATGGATATTTGTTTGGGGTTTGAAGCACCTTAACAGATTTTTTTTGTTGTTATTAAATTGCTGTTTTGAAACTTTTTATACGTTTTTGGAAAGCGCATTAAATTAGAAATTTTTTACCGTTTTTCGTATGTTGACTGTAGTCACTATAACAAAGTATATAATTATATTAGTACTAACGTACAGTATGGACACTCCCTGCCGCTCTCTAGATTACCTTACCCACTAGTCACCCAGATTAATACAGATTGGTTACAGTTTGGTAGTCGAACGCATAGGATTTAGCCGCCGTTTTGTTTGTTCCGTCATTCCTTTTTAAAAATGTTATATCTGGCCCGTTGTGTGAAGTGTCCAGGGTGTGCTATAGTATAACGTTTTTTCACAAAACTACGAAGAATTAAATCAATGTGTTTCTTATATAAATTACAAAGAATTAAATCAATGTGTTTCTTATATAAATTACGAAGAATTAAATCAATGTGTTTCTTATGTAAATTACGAAGAATTAAATTAATGTGTTTCTTATATAAATTACGAAGAATTAAATCAATGTGTTTCTTATATAAATTAAGAATGTTAAATGGGTTTTAATTCGAAAAGCGTTGATTTCCGACCTCCTGTTTACATGTCTTTTTGTTGCAAATTGTATGTAGTTAATCCCTTTAACGGCTTAGAAGACTCGCTTTTATTACACTGTATAAGAGATTTTAGACTTTGAAATCGTATCTGGTAGCATAATTTGTGGGTGCCCCGCGACTCAGCCCGCGTTCTAAAATTGATCCAATTCCGGTGTTTGTCATTCTTCTCCTCCCAAATGGCTTTACCGATTTTGATGATTTTGTTTGTATTTAAACTATAGTTAAGAACCATCTAGGTCACTTATCTTTAGGTGAAATGATGTCAAGCGCTTACCAATTGTGAATAAAAAAAGGTCAACCCATAAGTACTGAAAAAAGTCATCAAAATCAGTCAAGCCGTTCAGGAGGAGAAAAATTATGAACACACACAACGGAATTTCATACAAAAAGGCGTTGAAAAGGACTCGGCATTGTCCAGTTTTATTATAAGGCGCACCGGAAAACGTAGCGTAGGCAGGCCTCCCACGCGGTGGACCGACGACTTGGTGAAGATCGCGGGAAGCCGATGGATGCGGACCGGTCGTCGTGAAAATCTTTGGGGGAGGCCTTTGTCACTTATCTTTAGGTGAAATGATGTCAAGCGCTTTACCAATTGTGAATAAAAAAAGGTCAACCCATAAGTACTGAAAAAAGTCATCAAAATCAGTCAAGCCGTTCAGGAGGAGAAAAATTATGAACACACACAACGGAATTTCATACAAAAAGACGTTGAAAAGGACTCGGCATTGTCCAGTTTTATTATAAGGCGCACCGGAAAACGTAGCGTAGGCAGGACTCCCACGCGGTGGACCGACGACCTGGTGAAGATCGCGGGAAGCCGATGGATGCGGACCGGTCGTCGTGAAAATCTTTGGGGGAGGCCTTTGTCCAGCTGTGGACGATTTGCGGCTGATATGATTATGATTATAAGGCATGTAAGAGGTTTTTAACTGAGGATTTTTGATCTAAAGTACTTTTTTTTTTGTATTTGAAATTTAAAATTAATTATAAAGCAGTTTCACAGAATATTGCTCTAAAAAAAAAGTATATTGCTCACAAAGGTAGTCGCAACAACCACGTCATGGTGCGTAGTATTATGAACGTTATTTCAGTGTAGTTTCGATCGAAATTTGTACTGACGCGAATCATGCTGCTTATTTGAGGTTGAAGTAAGTAAGGCCTTAAAATACGTTGCATAGGCAGGCCTCTCACTCGATGAACTGATGACCTGGTGAGGGTCGCGGGAAGGCGCTGGATGCGAGCAGCGCAGAACCGGTCGTCGTGGAAATCCGTGGGGAGGCCTATGTCCAGCAGTGGACGTTAGTTAGAATGGAATTTGAGGATGAATATCTGATGAGGAGCTGCTCGTCGGTTCGAATCCACGCCACGTACCAATATGATTTCGAATTTCGATTTCATATAAGTATACGTTTATCCGACGCTCTTACAGTGAAGGAAAACATTGTGAGGAAACCTGCACACGCCTGCGGAGAAACTCGCAGGTTGTGTGTGAAGTCGACCAACCCGCACTGGGCTCACGTGGTCGACTAATGCCCGATCACCCTAATTCAGGGTAGGCTCGAGTTCCACCGTGGGAACGTATATGAGCTGATATGATGATAGGCTGCAAAAACCCGCTCACTTTCGACATCCACGGGGGCGAGACCGCGGGAAGCAACTAGTTTTAATAATGTTACCAGAATATACCTAAGCACCGCTATGCACATCAAGTGCTTTAATTTTGTAAAAGCTACTTGTTAAATAACTTACGCATGCGAGCTTAAATGGCTGTGTAGTTCCGCTGTCTTTCCATAGAGCTATTTATATTCAGAAAGGAATTTAATTATATACAGGATGTAACAAAATTGGTGTCGGTACCGTTAACTGGAGCTTCTACTCATCATACTGAACAACTTTTGTTATACGACTTTGCTGAAATCGGTAAAAAAAAAATTTCTTCATACAAATCGATCAGCTGATCGACCAATTTTTTGCATTTTGGTATAGAAAGTCTAAATTTTTTTTTGAGATTTGACTATGCGACCTGAAAAAATCGGCTTGACGAATGACCCGACCTGCAGGGCCCTGTGGTGAAGATACAGAATCAATGAAACACTTATTGTGTCACTGCGATGTCCTGGCTAGCAAGCGTATGTACCTCCTAGGTAATGGCTACCCAAAACCGGAGAACTACAAGCACCTTCCAATCAGCGGAATTACTGCATTGATGAAGCACATCTTTCAGTAGGTTGAGGTGCAAAGGGGTAGACACAAAAGATTCATTGGGCCGAAGTGTCGCTGCAACTGTAACCCCCACTTACAAAGATAAGATAAGATAAGATAAGATAAGATGGGTTCCTTGTGGAAAGTTGTTCATTATGATGAGTAGGACCCTCTCCCCAGTTAACGGGTCATTCACCAATTTTGTTACAGCTGTATATGTAACACTAGTTTTTCCCGCAGTTTCGCTTGCGTGAACATAGATTTTATTACTGTCTTCGAGGGTACGCAGCGGCTCGCGAGCGTTGAAATTGAGTTTTGTTTAAATCCCTCGGGAACTATGTCGGGCTATGATAATTATAAGTCTATGTCATTTTCCAATCTTACAACTATGTCTGTGCAAAATAAAAATAGTATATTTTTCCCTTTATTGCGACGTGTCAGAAATTAACTAAAAAAGAGGGTTATTACCTCGGGAACTACGAGTACTTCAGATATCGGGATAAAAAGTTGCCTATATAATAATTTTAATCCAGGTCCTATTCTGTCTACCTACCAAATTTCATCCAGATCCGTTTAGCTGTTTAGGCGTGATTGAATGACAAATATCCATCCATCCATCCATCCAAACTTTAACATCCTACTTAATATTATAAATGTGAAAATATGTATGTATGTATGTATGGATGTTTGTTACTCTTTCACGCTTCAACCACTTCAAGAATCGGGATGAAACTTGGCACACATATAGGCTAGTTCCTGGAATAAGACATAGGCTACTTTTTACCCCGGGAAAATGTCTTATTCCCACGGGAAAATCGAAAACAAAGCGGGCGTAGCAGGGATGGACGGCTAGTTTATAATATAAGTAGAATAAGTTATCTGATCACTTAAAACGACAAAGACAAATAAAACTTTAAAAAAAATTAAAACCGACTTCAAAAATAAATTCACTTATAAGTATGAAAAAATATTTTCATATATGATTACACGAAATTAATCAACAATAATGAAATCGAATAGAAGTACAAATCAAGTTAGGGTCCTAAAATTTTTTTTGAGGTCGGTACCAGTACACAGCTACTAACCTATTAAATGTTTTAGATTCGATGGCTTTGCTGGAACCAACCTAAAAAATTGTAAATTTCACTGAATTTTTGGGATCAACATAGACTAAAAAAATATCGCGAGCAACTCTCACACAGTGCATACTTGATACCCACGCGGGCAAAGATAGCTACGCAAGCAAAGCTCGTGTTTCACAAAAGTACTAGCTGTTGCCCGCGCCTTCGCCCGCGCTGTACCCGTTTTTTGCCACTTTCTTAATTTTTTCTCTTAAGAGACAATAGTATACACAATAAAAAAAGCATTAGCGAAATCGGTCCAGCCCTTAATGCGTAAAGAGGAAAATAGAGATTAATTTATATATATTATGTACTAGCTGTTTCCCGTGGCTTCGCCCGCTCTGATCCCGGTAAAAAAAATTCTATAACTATTCTCAGGCCTACCGAATATACACAAAAAAAATTATGGAAATTCGTCCAGCCATCTTATCTTCAAATCGGTACACGTCAATACTGTTAACATTGATGTTTGGCGGCAAGACATAGATAGATGAGATGGTGGTAGCTAGCCAGGCGGGCTTCGAAAATGCCCTTCCACCAACCAAACCGAGTCTTCCAAAGTTAGCCTTGAACCCGCGACCTCCTGATGTAAAGCTAACAGACTTAACCATTACGCCATCATTGTTTACCTAGTCATCTAAAATTTAGTTTACTTTTATTTATTTAACGTCATAAATTCATAATTATACATGTCAGGTCATAATATAAAATGTCAATAGTGATGTGATCGTCAAAGAAAGCAATAAAGAAAATAAACTTACTATATTAACATTGTCTTCAAAAAGTTCATATTTAATATGTCGGAGCGTCATTGAAAACGCGACCAATACCAGCTCGAGATTCGTTTACATAGATCGTTACACTTTATTTGGATCAAACGTCGGGTATTAGTACCTGGGTGAAACCGGTGGTGGCGTGACAATCGCTTGTACTCGTTAGCCGATCGTAATGTGGTAGCAAAGATGACCTATTAATGGTAGGCTGTTTGTGATTGAGGTGGCAACACTGAGTTGAGAATCCATATTAGCTGAACTTCAGTCTCGGGGCGGGGCAGACACTTTTTTATGGAGCATTGAACTGAACGGACGTGTCGCGCTATCGCTGTGATCACTGCGTTTGCATCCATTGTAATCCAAGGTATCCTGTACAATTTCGATTGCCGAATGATCAAGACTATTAAAGGAGGATCTCTTTGATGTAGCTGCATTGTTATTTCAACGCCCACGAAAGAAATAGTTAACGACGTGAACCACAAGGCCATCCATAACCTAACCCCCCCTCCGACAATTATATTATTGTCTTCAAAGAGTTTCCATTCATACATCTAGATTATGGAGAAAATTACAAAGTAACATATTATCAAAGTATATATTATATTAGTACTAACATACAGTATGTACACTCCCTGCCGCTCTCTAGATTCCGATCTCACCCCCTCGTCTCCCAGATTGATACAGATTGGTTACAGTTTGGTTGTCGAACGTATAGGATTTCGCCTCCATTTTGTTTGTTCCGTCATTCCTTTTTTGAAATATCATATCTGGCCCGTTGTATAAAGTGTCCAGGGTGTGATATTAGTATTTCAATTGTAATCACCAAAACTGAACAATTACCTAGACTCCTTCTTAAGCTCAACACGACAGGGGCGTTAATATAGGGTACTAATCTCAGTGTTATATTTTTTTTTTCGAATATTTCGCACAATGTATAAATATATACAGGGTGTGCGGGTTGGTCGACTAAGGCCTAATCGCCCTGATTCAGGGTAGGCTCGAGCCCCTCGGTGGGGACGTATATGAGCTGTAATGATGATGATGATGATACAGGGTGTAACAAAATTGGCGTAGGACCCGTTAACTGGGGGTTCTAATCATCATACTGAACAACTTTCCCCATGAAACCTTTAGTCGATTCTCAAAAAAAAAAAATTGGGACTCTTGGGACGGATGTTTGGTGGCAAGACTTAGATAAGATGGTGGAATCTAGCCGAGTGGGCCTAGACAATGCCCTTCCATTATCCAAAACGAGTCATACAAAGTTAGTCTCGGCCGGGAATCGAGCCCGCGACCCCCTGATGTGAAGCTAATAGTCAAAACCATTACGCCACGGAGCCGGTTGTTACAAAATATGTATATATACACTTTTTTGATACATTGTCATTATGCCATGCACCATACGAAAATGTTTCAACTCCTTTAGAGCCCGTTTTGCAATTCTAAAACTTTTTAATCTGCGCTAGTCTTAAATAACACGGGACGGGCGTTTCCGGCCCGCATACAGGGGCATAAATTCAGGCACTTCCGGTGCACTATTCCTCTGGTTACACGCACCAGTGAATACTGAAAAAGCGTGAAAATTATAAGATTTACTGTCTTGTCTCTAGGTGGCTTTGAAAAGAATGAAATTTTTGGGTTTTACTTTGAAGGGTTATTTTCTCGTAAATTTAAGGGTTAAACATAATGATTGTTTAGTACAGATCTAAAGTTGCCATAGTCGATGGACCAGGTTATCGGTCCACCTACCTACGTCACGTCTTACGGTGCACGATTGCTACTCGAGAACTTTACTGCCTCAACGGACATCTGTTTTA
The DNA here is from genome assembly GCA_947284805.1 of Coleophora flavipennella. NCBI lineage: Eukaryota > Metazoa > Arthropoda > Insecta > Lepidoptera > Coleophoridae > Coleophora > Coleophora flavipennella. The sequence continues at coordinate 5,318,276 of OX369290.1, read as the reverse complement.
CGAGCTATGTGCCCCGCCTACTGCCACTGCGCGGTTGCCACTCGAGAACTTTATTACCCCACTACCACTCAGTGGACTGATGACCTAGTTCGACAACCAAACTGTAACCAATCTGTGTCAATCTGGGTGACGAGGGGGTGAGTTCGGAATCTAGAGAGCGACAGGGAGTGTCCATACTGTATGTTAGCACTAATAAATATACTTTGACCTAGTGAAGATCGCAGGAAGCCGCTGGATGCGGGTAGCGCAGAATCGGTCCCCGTGGAAATCCTAGGGGGAGGCCTATGTCCAGCAGTGAACGACCTTCGGCTGATACCTTTTATTAGCTAGCTTGGTTCTGTTACGATCTTCTCATTTCTGCTTCGATCACGTACAGAAACTCCGAGCATAGCACGCTGTTCCTTCACCCTTCGGTTGATCTTTTTTTAAATTTGGCAAGCCCTTTACATCATCTCACTTGATTGTAAGTGACAATGACGCCAAGCGGGCTTACCAAGTTTCCCTAACGCAATTGGCAACTGACTATAATATTATCTTCGATCCCGAACACATTAATTTTGTTAACATTGATGTTTGGCGGCAACTTTTTGATAAGATGGTAGTAGCTAGCCAGGCGGGCTTAGAAAATTCCCTTTCACCAACCAAACAGAGTCTTACATAATTAGATTCCACCGGGAATAGAACCCGGGACTTTCTGATGTAATGCTATTTAATGTAATGCTATTTTAATTAACTCCTGAAGTTATTTATATATTTTTTTTCTATTTTGTAACCATAGTACTGCTGCAATTTAAATCTAAAAATTATGATAATATAATATGAAGTTCTTAACAAAACAATATAAAAATATTTTGTTTTATACTTCTTGTAAAGGCATAGGTGGCGTAACAGCTTGGGCCGCTACCTCGTGTCCGGGAGGGTGTGGTTCGAATCCTGTCATGTACTAATGTGTTTTAGAATTTTGAATTCATTATGTATGTTTATCCAACGCTCTTACGGTGAAGGAAAAACATCGGGAGGAAACGTGCACACGCCTGCAAAGAAATTCGAAGGTTGTGTGTGAAGTCAAACAACCCGCACTGGCCCTGCGTGGTCGACTAAGGCCCGATCACCCTAATTCGGGGTAGTCATCGCTCGGTGTGAACGTATCTATATGTCGCAAGAATACTGTATAATTTGCATTATACAAACGGTCAGGCAAATGTCAGGCAAATTATAAAATGGCGAGGGCGGAGACAGTTAAACCAATCAAACCTGACCGAACCTAACATCGCTCGCATCGCGAGCTCATTTACAATCTGCCGTACGGTATTTTGACAATTTGACTGACTCGGCATTGACCGTTTATATACGGACGAATTATTACAATTTGCCTGGCTCGGCATTTTACAATCTGCGTCTTTTACATTTTGCCTGACCGTTAACATACGGACCAATTATTACAAATTGCCTGAAACGGCGTACAGCATTGTACATTTTGCCTGACCGTTTACATACGGACGACTTATTACAAATTGCCTGAAACGGCGTACAGCATTGTACATTTTGCCTGACCGTTTACATACGGACGAATTATCCAAGTTGCCTGACCGTCAACCGTTAAACAATTTGCCTGCCACATATATATGAGCTGATATGATGAATTTTATGAAATTTATTTTCTTTTATTTGTGATAACGAAAAACTACAATTTTCACACGATTCGTCCTCAGCGATTCACGTAACAGCCAAGATGCAGTACGGGGTGACAAAAAAAAATTATCCAAACAATTTCGTTCGATGTTTGAAACATAGTAAATCGAGTCGCTAATTTTAGGGGCGAAGGAGCTTTAACCAAGCTACAAGGATCCCAAAATTATTTTTTCTGGTGTTTTAGTTTCTGTTTCGTTACGCCATAGGTTTGCAATAAACACATCTGTCTATTTTTTAGGGTTCCATACCCTAAGGGTAAAACTAAGACTCCACTGTCCGTCCGTCTGTTCGTCTGTCACCAGACTGTATTTCATGAACCGTGATAGCTATACAGCTGAAATTTTCACAGACGATGTATTTCTGTTGCCTCTATAACAATTATTACAAAAAAATTGAAAAAGTGAAAAAAATGAGCGGTGTCTCAGTCTCCATAAAAAAACCCGTGTTTTTTTTTAAACATGAAGAAACTAGCGTCATATATTATGGTGGTTTTTGAAACATGAAACTAGCGCCGTCTAGTCTATTGGTACGGAACCACACCCTGGACACTACATACAACGGGCCAGAAATGACTTTTCAAAAAAGGAATGACGGAACAAACAAAATGGCGGCGAATTCCTATACATTCGTCAACCAAACTGTAACCAATCTGTATCAATCTGGGTGAGATCGTAATCTAGAGAGCGGCAGGGAGTGTCCATACTGTATGTTAGTACTAATATATATACTTTGACGGAACCCTGTGTGTGCGGTTCTGACTCGCACTTAGCCAGTTTTTCTCTTTTTATTTAACATTGGCTATTGTGGTTGTGATTTAGATGAAAGCATAGTTGTGGATAAAGTAACAAACCGCTAGGGGCTTCATCATTTCTCGCTGATATAGTACTTATTTACTGACAACTTAATTGAGTCTTCCAAAGTTACAAGGGTGCTTTCTGGGACCACAATTATTCCAGATAGCCAATTCTCTGAAGTTTCTCTAGTAGGAGGGTTTGATGAAATTCTTCCAGTCTTTGGCAAACTGTGATTTTTAACTGTCCGTCTCTCCGTCTGTCCATCCGTCTGTCACCAGACTGTATTTCAGGAACCGTGACAGCTAGATAATTGAATTTTTTACAGATGATGTATTTCTTTTGCCAGCAACAGGTAAACGCTTGAAATATTCACAAAATATTGAGTTGTATTATTCACTTTAAAAATAAATAATTAAATTGAAATAAAATTAATATTTTAAGACTTCCATAAAAAAACGTGATTTTTATAGATAACTAGTGGATGCCCGCAGCTTCGCCCGCGCAGATCCCGATTTTTGCGGTTCCCGTGGGAATTTCCCAAAATCCTTTCTTAGCGGATGCCTACGTCATAACATCTACCTGCATGCCAAATTTCAGCCCGATCCGTCCAGTGGTTTGGGCTGTGCGTTGATAGATCACTATGTCAGTCAGTCAGTCACCTTTAAGTTATATATATTTAGATGGTACGGAACCCTTTGTGCGCGAGTCCGACTCGCACTTGGCCGGTTTTTAATACACGCGCGATTACTATCTAATACACGCGCGATTACTATCTAATACACGCGCGATTACTATCTAATACACGCGCGATTACTATCTAATACACGCGCGATTACTATCTAATACACGCGCGATTACTATCTAATACACGCGCAATTACTATCTAATACACGCGCAATTACTATCTAATACACGCGCGATTACTATCTAATACACGCGCAATTACTATCTAATACACGCGCGATTACTATCTAATACACGCGCAATTACTATCTAATACACGCGCGATTACTATCTAATACACGCGCGATTACTATCTAATACACGAGCGATTACTATCTAATACACGCGCGATTACTATCTAATACACGCGCGATTACTATCTAATACACGCGCGATTACTATCTAATACACGCGCGAATATTGTTGTACTGATTGATGTCTTATGCCCAAGGTCTTCGACCAGTGTGTGTTGCCAGTGATGGCATACGGAACTGCGACATGGTCGCTTAATATGGGCCTCATTAGGAGGCTCAAGGTCACTCAAAGGGCAATGGAGCGTGCTATGTTCGGAGTTTCTCTGCGTGATCGAATTAGAAACAAGGAGATCTCTAGGACAACCAAAGTATCCGACATAGCTCTCAGACAGCTTGTGGAACATAGCTTCTAGAACAGATGGCCGTTGGGGGCAGTAAAGTTCTCAAGTAGCGACTGCGCAACGGAAAACTTAGCGAAGGCAGGCGATGCCTCGGTGAAGGTTGCGGGATGCCGCTGGATGGAACCAGTCGTTGTGGAAATCCTTGGGGGAGCCTGATGTCCAACAGTGGACGTCCTTCGGCTGCTATAATGACGATGATTGATGTTATTAGGGTTCCGTATGCAAAGGTGTGGTGGTGCCGAACCCTCGGTGCACCAGTACTACTCGCACTTGGCTGTTTTTTTATAATTTGGCCGAGATCTTTTTATTTTTTTGTGTTGCTTCATCACATCACATCAGCTCATATATGCGTCCCCACCGAGGGGCTCGAGCCTACCCTGAATTAGGGCGATTTAGTTGCTTATTTGCTTATTATATCAAAACAAATTTCAAGGAGCTACTAGCTTATAACTTCCGCAATATTCTCTCCGACTGCCCAAAGCCTTTCAAAAATATTGTTGGTAAAAAATCATCTTCTCTGTGGCTTGCCGGGTACGTCCTAACGATCTCTCACTACGACCTAGGACCCTCGAGTCGACTTTCAAGTCTATGGCCCACTAACAAGTGCCGCCTCTAGTGCTCTCTAACTCTGTTTGTTTAGTTGTTATAGGAAAGTAGGGTTGGAAGAAAAAACGTAGAAAGATTTTTAAAATTAATGTTTTACGCCCGACCCAATCAAAAGTTCTAAGAGAACTTTTGATTTACATATTAGCTTATTTGTCTAGTTTTACAACTACGCAGATTTTCTCATTTTTTTTAGGGTTCCGTGCTAAAATGGAAAAAAAACCGTCCGAGTGCGACTCGGGGTCATACAAACAGGGTTCCTCACCAAATTTTAACTAAATTAAAAAAAATAAATTCAAAACAATTTATTTCAAATAGGTGTTTACACACACTTTTAAATAGTCAAAACAAAAAAAAATACACTAAAAATAAAATTACAAATAATGTCATGATTCAGATTACAGTCTCAGGTAATGGTATTTGGTATAGAATCAACATATAAATCTTTGTCATTTACATAATCTATTATTTTATAATATCCTCTAGAGCACAAAACTTTTTTGACATGAGTCTTGAATTTATTCTCTGACAAACTAGTTACATTTTCTGGAATTTTATTGTAATTAATTTTATTGTAACAACAGTCTTCTCAGTACATATTTTGTAAAAAAATTCAAACTGTATCGTGTAACTTATTAAATGAATGAACTTATTATAAAAACACAAATATATATGTTTTTATATAATTTGAACATAAATAGTTTGAAGTTATTTTAGAACATAGGCGAAAATTTACCATTCTACCCAAAAGTCACTCTGGACTTTGGAAGTTTAATTTTTCCTGTGGAAACGTAAGAATTTTAGATTTTCTCATAGATTTTCTGTAATTTATGCATTCAACCTAATACACTGTGATTTTTTCAAGATTTTAGGCTCAGTGGTTTTGGAGATAAGGGGTGATGGTCAAATTTTGCCTATTTTGTTAAATAATTTTAAAACTATTTATTGCAATTTAATATAGGATTCTCACAACAAACCCATTTATTTGATATGTCACACGATTTTGCAAAACTTTTTTAAATTTTATTATTTACCCCCAACCCCTAATTTAACATTTATCTATTTACTGTACACGTCCTTAGGACACCGATTTACACAATTATCTGTACCAAATTTCAACTCAATCCGTCCAGCAGTTCCGGAGTAAATTGGCTGTGACTGATGGTCAAACAGACACACGAGTGATTCTATAATGGTTCCGTTTTTACCATATGAGGTTAGGAACCCTATAGGTTCTTATATCTTTGTCTATTTGCTTGTCTGTCTCCTTATCAAGACCCTTTTACTCAGGAACTCGTAGATGTATCAAGTTGAAATTAATAAAATTGAACTTAGTATTTTTAGTTGCGAAGAATCTCGAAAGTTGCGTGTAAAGTCGACCAACCCGCACTAGGCCCGCGTGGTCGACTAAGGACTGATCGCCCTAATTCAGGGTAGGCTCGAGCCCTTTGGTGTGATCGTATCTATATGTCGCAGGCATACTGTATAATTCAATATTTTATAAACGGTCAGGCAACCTACCGAGGCGGTAGGAACGTATTTGAGCTAATATGATGAGGATGATCGTGTGCCACTGCTGTAAAAAGCCACGTGAAGCGGTGCTTAACCTTTAACTGTAGACGCGCGGTCTCACCGACGGCCGGCAATTTCAAATTTTCGTTTTACCCACTTCCCCGCTCCACTCACTACTGACGCGTTTAGTAGCTTCGCTTTTAGTCACGTAACGACAGTTGAAGCGAGAGGTTGCGTCGTTTGCTGCAAATTAAGCAAGTTATTGGGCTTCAAACTTCGATTGCCAATAATTTACTATATTTTGGATTTACGTCAGTTTTTAATTTTTAATTTAAGAAGTATATTTTTTTTTCATTTGAAATATACCTTAGATTTAAATATATTTTATATGATTTCTCAAAATACTTTAGCTAAATGTTTTTTTTTCGTTTGTATGATCTTAAGTTCAAAAGTGCCTAGTAATGTTAATTTGATTAAAATATTTAAGAGAATAAATACATATAAAGTATTTAAGTCTGATACCTATAGATCATCTTATCATCTCATATACATAAGTTTCTTCGCAGGCGTGCGCAGGTTTCTTCACGATGTTTTTCTTCACCATAAGAGCGTCGGATAAACGTACATAATATGAAATCTAAATTCGCAATCACATTGGTATGTGGCGGGATTTGAACAATGACCTCCCGGATAGGAGGCAGCGGCCCTAGCCGTTACGCCACCGACGCTTTTAATACCTATAGATAAAAAAAAAGTAATAATATTAATTAAAAATAGAAATTCGTTATTAATTTGGCCTTTAAATACAGCGGTCCGTGAGACCGCGCGTCCAGTAAGTGTGACAAAAAAAGAACATCCAGAGTTAAAGCAAAGCCTATATATATTAGTACTTACATACAGTATGTTATGCACACTCGCTGCCGCTCTCTAGATTGCGACCTCACCCCCTAGTCACCCAGATTGATACAGATTGGTTATAGTTTGGTTCTTGAACGTATGGGATTTCGCCGTGATTTTGTCATTTCACGACCATTTGTATGCAGTGTCCGGGGTGTGGTTAAATGTTAAATTAGTGGTGATGATTTCTCTAGGTATGTGGGTGGGATCCCTTCTGAGATTGTGACAAATCCAGGTCCACTTGCGACAAGCGATCTGGTTCATCTGGTGGCCAGTCGGCATCTTACAAAAGATATCCCTTACTTGTCCATTTGAGATATTCTCCAGCCAGTACTTACGTTGGTAACCTCCCACCATACATCAAGACGGTTTTCGCGTAAGAGAGAAACATATCGAGTTATACTTTTCAAGTGAGTTTTCATGATCACCATACCATACGGGGTCGGAGGGTTGTCCTGGCTTTGGCCATCCTAGAAGTGGTGTCTGATACACGAGTGAACTCGGATCTTTAATTGATCTTTTATTTCAGTGTACTTCCGTATCCTCTAGGAGGACAAGAGTCCAGAAGTGATGTCTGATTGCAGCACGACACGAGTGAACTTTTTGTATAATGAAACGAAACATTTCATATTTGGCACCATTTTTTTTTAGCCATTCAGCGCTGAAATGCAGCTAATGATAATGGACACCTTTGCACCGGAGATGACGAGGGACGGGTTATTTTAGATGCTTTTCTTTGTAAGTTATTTTAGGTGTTTTATTTTAAGTATTTTAGGCAATTTATTTTAGGTGTACTTTGTAATGAATTATTAGTTAATAATATCAAAATAAAATCTTTAATTGCTTACTATAAGAAACAAAATATTAAACAATAAATGTCCACGATTATTTTTATTTATATTCTCTTTGTTACAATTTGACAAATGATTCACAGATTACTGGTAGACAAGCTTGATGACAGCGTCTTTTATCAAACTTCCATAGACATAATCCTGTTATTTTCACGTCATCGTAGGCAAATCCACTGCAAGTCACAATTTTTAACATAATAAACCAAATCAGATTTCTTAAATCTAATTATTGGAAAATTATTGCAGAAACTATTCTCCGAAATGGTTTTTGAATTAAAGGGGGTTCAAAAAAACCGAAAAATGCCAGTTGGTAAGCTCTTGGCATTATTTCATCTGATGGTAAGTGACGATAATGCCGAAAAGAAGAGTGCTCACCAAAATTCTCCAACGCAATGGGGAACTGACTATGTTATCCTTAAGCCGGAACACTTGATTGATTCACAGGGAACCTATACACAATATCCAATATAATAGGGCTTCCATACAAAGTAAGAGCTGGTCAATTTAGTATTACAAGTCTGATTGTTTTTTTTAATTTAGTATAGATTCCTTGGAGAACGTTTTTTTTATCCACAATTGTTAAGCCCTTGGCATCATCTCACCTGATGGTAAGTGACAAGCATACCGAAGATGGAAGCAGACTTACTAAAATTCCCCAACGCAATGGAGATTTGGCTATGTTATTTACAAACCGGAACACATCAATGCTGTTAATATTGATGTTTGGTGGTAAGACTAAAGATGGTGGTAGCTAGCCAGGCTGACTTAGAAAATGCCCTTCCACCAACCAAAAAGATTCTTACAAATTCCGCCAGGAATCGAACCCACGACCACCTGAAGTGAAGCTAATGGACTAACCATTACGCCACGAAGGCAGTTATAATAATACTAACATTATAATAATTTATCATTTTACTTAACTGAATCCCAAATCATACCCCCGGTTGTTATTTAAGTCACGTAAGTTATCCATTTCAGCGCCACTGGAAGGTAGGAGTTAGGTCCCTTTACTTACAGGTCACTGACTGAAAGGTTAAGCCACATAATGTCATGCAAGAGGGTTAACTTTCAAATAGTGACGTGGTTTCCATTTTTACAGCAGTTGCGTGGATTCAAAACGTCAGAGGTTCAACGGTGCCTTTTAACCAGTTTAGGGGATGCCCCTACCTAACTAGCGCCGCCATTAAATAAACAAACGGGTGAGCCGTACAATAGTCACTTGTGATGTGGAGTAAAAAAGTTACCCGCCTTCCGGCCACGCAAGGCGCTGTTCGGGTTCCGCCACACGCGGAGCGGCCTTGCATTATCGTCATAAAACCTCATCATATCAGCTCATTTACATACTTACTTACTTACTTACTCATATACGTCCCCACTAAGGGGCTCAAGCCTACCTTGAATTTGGGCGATCAGGCCTTAGTCGACCACGCGGGCCCAATGCGGGTTGGTCAACTTCACACACAACCTGCGAGTTTCATCACAATGTTTTCCTTTGCCGTATAAGAGCGTCGAATAAACGTACATATGATATCGAAATTCAAAAACACATTGGTACGTAGCAGGATCGAACCACGACCTCCCGGACAGGAGGTAACGGCCCTCGCCATTACGCCACCGATGCTCAAACCTATTTCTAACATAATAATGACCTTAAGCGTATCTGTATAGGTTTGATTCTATGCGAAAGTTTTAAAAAATAAAACCGGCCAAGTGCGAGTTGAACTCGCGTGGAGAGGGTTCCGTACAATGCCAAAGTCAAATACAAAATATCACACTTGAAATCCTCACAGCAAGATGCAAGTTATTTTTTTTTATTATTAAACATTTGAGTGTGTTTGGCTACACCTCACCTGATGGTACGTGCCGATGCAGCTGAGGATGTAACACGCAAGCTTAAAAAGTACTTATTCACTCTCGTCTTGAATATTCCTAAATTATACGAATCGGTAATACAGACGCCGGCTGGGAATTCTACTTCTTGCCCGTTCGCATAATGAACGAAGAAGCAAAACGCTTCGTGCGTAAAGGTGGAACATCAACGACAAAGGGGTGGAATCGCCCTCCGCACCTGGTCGTTCGATGATGAAATGAAGACAGGGAATGAGGTCGTGAAGCTCCAGAACACACTTTCCGAAATGAATCCTTTAGAACACCGAAATACTATTTTCTATTACGACTAGAACTATTTTCCGTAAGTGAACGTATTACATTGAGTTTACCACTTTTTTTTCAATTGATAGAATTCTTATAGGTTTTTCTGTAATCTACAAGAAATAAACTATATTTAGTATATTTTTCAAAATTTTATGCTTACTAGTTTCAGAAAACAGGGGGGGGGGAATGGTCAATTTTCGTCTTCTTTCATGAATAAAATGAAAAATATTTATTTACAGTATAAACAAAAATATATTTAAGATCCTGATAACGAGACCTTTCATTTAATATATGACACAATAAGGTTTCCAAAACTTTTTTTTAATTTCCTAATTTGTCCCCCGAAAATAGCCCTTATTTAAAAAAAAAATATTTAATTACTTTGCACATCTGTGTTTGGGTCATAGGATCACACTATCCAACCAAATTTCACCAGATTTAGTCCAGTAGATTCGGAGTAAATTGGCTTGGACAGACGGACGGACAGACAGACGCACGAGTGATTCTATAAGGATCTGTTTTTTTTTGTACGGAACCTAAAAAAGAACCTATTTACAATATAGTCATAATGCCACAATCCACACAAAAATGTTTCAACCCCTTTTCACAAATGTGTTAGTACGGCGGATTTACAAACAAATAATTATAATAACAGAAAATGTAAAATTATAAGGGTGGGGGGGAGGGAGCATAATATAAACCGATTTTTCAAGGTTTTTTTTGTTGTGTCGTGAAAAAGGTTTAAACGTCAAACTTGGTGTGAAAATAATAAAAACCTAAAATAAAATAACATAATATAACAACAAGCCAAAGTGTGAATCATATGTATTGTATATTTTAAGTTAATTTGCAATTATTTTAATCTGAAAATTTACCTTGATATTTAACCGCGTCCATGACTTTATGGTTACGTTCTTTAGCTTTAACTCAGGAGGTCGCGGGTTTGATTCCCAGCGGAGTTTAACTTTGTATGACTCGTTTTCGTTGGTGGACGGGTATTTTTAAGCCTACCTGGCTAGCTACCACCATCTTATCTACTCGTAAGTCTTGCAGCCAAGCATCAATTTTAACAGCATTAATGTGTTCCGGCTTGAAGGTACGTAAGATAGCCAATTTCCTATTGCGTTGGAAAATCTTGGAAAGCCCACTCCCGTCGTCGGCATCATCGTCACTTACCATCAGGTGAGATGAGGTCAAGGGATTACCAATTGTGAATAAAAAAAGATTGCAGCAAAGTAGTGAAACATATCTTTAAATTAAAAATTTAAATAACTGCATAATAAAGCACACAGCACACCTCCAACTCACTCACTACAAGAGCAAGCTCTTTTAAATGACTCCCCTCACACGCACTCCCTCCCACACATACACACTCCCTTCCCTCTTACGAGTATAACCGATTAATGACAAAGTCCAGGAAGCCGATGTATTTTCTGATGGCTGGGCATTATTATTAGATAAAATTATATATTTTTTAAATTTATTGTAAATAATTATAAATATAGACTACTGAGATTTTATTTTATATTACTAGAACATAACATTTTGCATGAAATCCTACTCTATTTATATAATGTAAGTTCACTGACTTGGTTAGCGCTTTGGTGTATACTGTGAGCTGACCACGAATTTTTAATAAATAAATAAATAAACGTACCCCTCTATTTTGGACAGTCGGTTAAAACGTATCCTTTATCACTTACGGGATCCAGACAAATTTAACGATACCTCGCACTCTAAATTTCATCGAGCCCATTAGAAGATATCGTGAAATAAAGAAACTTACATACATACATTAGATCTGAAAACAGTACACTCCTTTTTGTAGGCTGTCGTGTAAAAAAAAATCAGTTTCATGATTACGAGTTTTCTTGTTCATACTTTTGATTGTAGGTTCTTGGTGGAACATTATATCACTCATTTTGGTATACATAATTACACTATTTTCACAGAAATTGAATAAAACTACACTTAATAATTATAATTATTTACACTAATTCCACAGAAATAGAATAAAACTACACGTTATAATTGTAATTATTTACACTAATTCCACAGAAATAGAATAAAACTACACGTTATAATTATAATTATTTACGATAATTCCACAGAAATTGATTAAAACTATACGTTATAATTATTTACACTAATTCCACATAAATTGAATAAAACTACACGTTATAATTATAATTATTTACGCTAGTTCCACAGAAATTGATTAAAACTACACGTTATAATTATAATTATTTAGACTAATTCCACACAAATTGAATAAAACTACACATTACAATTATAATTATTTACACTAATTCCACAGAAATTAAATAAAGCTACACGTTATAATTATAATTATTTATTTTAATTCCACAGATATTGAATAAAACTACACGAACTAATTATAAATTGTAACGTGTAGTTTTATTAAATTTCTTTGGAATTATTTTTGTTATCGCGTCACGGTGCGTTTCTCAATTGGCGGTGGGTGATGTTAGAGATCGTATGTCTTTACATTTATGCACTTGCAACTCCTTTGCTAATTTTCTTGCCAGCGCGAATCGAAGTAAGAATATTAATTTAAATTTGAATTGATATGTCGTTCGAAAGCTTTTCAAAACAAGAGATGTTCATTCTATGGTGGACAGCGAGCCAAGACGGAGCTCCATTTTACTAAAAGTATATTTTTGTTATCCGCGCGTCTGGGCTGAGGTCCCTAAAGTCTCGGCAACAAAGTAATAGGAATCGATGAAGATATAATAATAAGTCAGCTGACAGAACATACTCCAATATTTTACGTGTTAAAATATATGATCATCGCTGGTGATCTTTTAATACTTATTCCAAATCTTTCATTTAAGCTATACCCCCGGCGTCCCCAAGACGACGTCACATTATATACCAAAATGAGTAAGAGTTTTCTGGTCGAACACAAACAAATTTTTTTAGGGTCCGTAAACCTAAGGGTGACAAACGGAACCTGTTGACCCTGTGACTAAACTTTCGCTGACCGTCCGTCCGTCTGTCTGTCAGCGAGCTGCTATTTCATGAACCATAATAGACAAACCAGTTTGTTTTTCTGTTGCCGCAAATTTTCATCATATCAGCCAAAGGACGTCCACTGCTGGACATAGGCCTCCCCCAAGGATTTTCACGACGACCGGTTCTGCGCTGCCCGCATCCAGCGGCTTCCCGCGACCTTCACCAGGTCATCGGCCCACCGAGTGGGAGGCCTGCCTACTCTACGTTTTCCGGTGCGTGGTCGCCACTCGAGAACTTTACTGCCCCAACGGCCATCTGTTCTACGAGCAATATGCCCCGCCTACTGCCACTTAAGTTTAGCAATTCTGAGAGCTATGTCGGTTACTTTGGTTCTCCTACGGATCTCCTCGTCTCTGATTCGATCACGCAGAGAAACTCCGAGCAAAGCACGCTCCATTGCCCTTTGGGTGACCTAGAGCCTTTTTATGAGGCCCATAGTAAGCGACCATGTCTCAGTTCCGAATGTCATCACTGGCAACACACACTGGTCGAAAACCTTGGTCTTAAGACACTGCGGTATCTGGGACGTAAAGATATTGCGAAGCTTCCCGAACGCTGCCCAGCCGAGTTGTATTCGACGATTGATCTCTTTCTCGAAGTTGGACCTACCTAACTGGACTGTTTGTCCCAGGTATACATATTCGGTAACAACTTCGAGTGTAGGCTCCAACCTTCAGAGTAGTAGGTATGACACGGACGTTTGACATAATTTTCGTCTTGTCCATGGTCATTCTAAGACCCACTTGTTGAGAGGCTCTACTGAGGCCATCGAGCATTGTGCCAGGCTACCAAAACAAATTTTACAATAAATAAATAAAAAATCGCTCAAGTGCGAGTCAGAGTCGCGCAAAGTAGGGTTCCGTAGTAATTAATGTATATTTAAAAAATGTTTATGTACTTGATAATAGAACATTTTGTATGAAAAATTATTATTTGTATAAAAAGCCTACTTAGCCGTGATAGTTTTCCTTTTAAATAAACTATATGTCCTACTATTCACAAATACGAAAAATAGTTCCAGCAAAATCTCGGTATTTTTAAAAGATGTATTCAACAATTCCTCACTTGATAAGGTATTTGAAAAAATACCTTGTCCTTACAGTCATGTAAGGGAGGTAAGTATTATTGTTTTTCTAGATTTTAATTTACCACTTTTTTGACGTGATTAATATGTATATCCATAACATCTTTCTAGTGCTAATATTCTTTGAGTTAAGCTGCGGACAGACAGACAGACATGGCGAAACTGTAAGGAGGAACCCAACATTGACAACGGAACCCTAAAAAAGGGGAAACACTTTACAAACAACGTGATATTTTTAACGTGAACAAACTAGCAACATCTAGTAAGATGGAACGGAACGCATCGTGTGTAACGCTGTCTCTCACTTGGCTGGTTTAAAAAAAATAATTAAAAAAATCGATAAAGTAACAAAAATGAGAATTTCAAGAAATGTTAATGAAAAATAACCTTATCTGTATTTTAGTCAAAAATGAATTCAAAGAATTCAAAATACAATTCAATCATTTCATTTTATTCAGCCGTTTCCTTGCCTAATTTAATTGGAGCTAAAATTTGAGAGAAACAACTCGAGGTGTTAGGTACTTTATAATCACTTTTGACATTTTGTTATTCATTTTCGGTCTCAGGTGGATTACATCCGTACTTTTATTTTCCGTAACTGAATTTTTCAAGACGGATTGTCGGAACAAATAACTTAGGATAAGATGAAGATTTCTATGATGGACTGAGCGGTAAGCGGACTATTCTAATCGTCATTTCAACCCTACTATGTAATATTTTTTTTGTACTATTGTTTTGTCATTCATTTTCGGCCTCAGGTGGATTATATCCATAGTTTTATTTTCCGCGACTAAATTTTTCAAGACGGATTGTCCAAACAAATAACTTTGGATAAGATAAAGATTTCTGTGATGAACTGAGCGGTAAGCGGACTGTAATCGTCATTTTAACCCGTTTGTATGTAATATTTTTGTTGTAATATTGTTTTGTCATTCATTTTCGGCCTCAGGTGGATTACATCCATACTTTTATTTTCCGTAACTGAATTTTTCAAGACGGATTGTCGGAACAAAGGACTTAGGATAAGATAAAGATTTCTGTGACGTACTGAGCGGTAAGCGGACTATTATCGTCATTTCAACCCGTATGTTTGTAATATTTTTGTTGTAATATTGTTTTGTCATTCATTTTCGGCCTCAGGTGGTTACATCCATACTTTTATTTTCCGTAACTGAATTTTTCAAGACGGATTGTCGGAACAAAGGACTTAGGATAAGATAAAGATTTCTGTGACGTACTGAGCGGTAAGCGGACTATTATCGTCATTTCAACCCGTATGTTTGTAATATTTTTGTTGTAATATTGTTTTGTCATTCATTTTCGGCCTCAGGTGGATTACATCCATACTTTTATTTTCCGTAACTGAATTTTTCAAGACGGTTTGTCGGAACAAATGACTTAGGATAAGATGAAGATTTCTATGATGGACTGAGCGGTAAGCGGACTATTTTAATCGTCATTTCAACCCTTTTGTATGTAATATTTGTGTTGTACTATTGTTTTGTTATTCATTTTCGGCCTCAGGTGGATTATATCCATAGTTTTATTTTCCGCGACAAAATTTTTCAAGACGGATTGTCGAAACAAATAACTTAGGATAAGATAAAGATTTCTGTGATGAACTGAGCGGTAAGCGGACTATAATCGTCATTTAAACCCGTTTGTATGTAATATTTTTGTTTTAATATTGTTTTTTCATTAATTTTCGACCTCAGGTGGATTATATCCATACTTTTATTTTCTGTAAATAAATTTCTTGTAAATAAGTTCGATGACCTGGTGAAGGTCGCGGAAAGCCGATGGATGCGGGCAGCGCAGGACCGGTCGTCATGGAAATCCTTGGGGGAGGCCTTTGTCCAGCGGTGGACGATTTGTGGCTGATATGATGATGATGAAATTTCTCGAGACTGGAGTGTCGGAAAAATAACGCAGGATAAGATGAAGTTTTCTGTGATGGACTGAGCGGTAAGCGGGCAATAGTCGTCGTTTCGATCGTATGTAATATTGTTTTGTCATTCATTTTCCGCCTCAGGTGGACTTTATTCATACTTTTATTTTCCGTCACTGAATTTTTTAAGACGGATTGACCAACTTTGATTTTTTGAGAATTTCCTAAGAGATTTTGAGATTTTCCTTTTTCTTGAGAAAAGTTTTTTTAGTGTGATGAGGAGAGGCCTAAATTAACGGCTTTAATACCAATTGGGTTATGTAGGAATGGTGTGCTCCTACTCTTCGAGAGCAAAGGGAGATATCTCCGCCGAGCGAGGTGGTATGCTTGGGGTCCGGCAGTGACCCAATCGTTGATGGTTGGTACTTCTATTTTTACTCAGTGCTGAAGAAATGCCAATAGCGCGTTCTAGGTGTCGTATTTCTTTTTTCCTCTCGTCGCATGTATAAAGGTTCAGTGGTGGTTTACTGCAGTTGCCGCCACAGTTACATCCTGAGTACGAAAAATCCCGTTACTTCCAACTAGGAATAGTAGGAATACCACACCAGTAGAGCTGTAATTTTACTTATTGGAACTGCACCTTGTCGTCAACTTCTCATCAGCTCCCAATTATTATCATCATGTCATCATATCAGCCAAAAGTGTTCACTGCTTGACAAAGGCGTCCCCCAAGGATTTCCACTTTTCGACTATTCGACTGGTCCTGCGCTGCTCGCATCCAGGACTTCTCGTGACCTTCACCAGATCGTCCGTCTATCAGTTCTTTAGCCAGATTAAATATTAATCAACCTATCTTTTTAAAATTTACAATTGTTAATCCCTTGGCATCATCTCACCTGATGGTAATTGACTATGATGCTGAAGATGTGAGCGGGCTTACCAAGATTCCCCTACGTGTGGAGAATATGAATGCAATGGAGAACTGGATATCTCATCTTCAAGCCGGAATACATTAATGTTGTTAAACTTGATACTTAGACTTAGATACGATGGTGGTAGCTAGCCAGGCAGGCTTAGGAAATGCCCTTCCACCGACCAAACCGAGTCTCACAAATTTGTAGTGCACTAGTAATCGAACCCACGATCTCCTGATGTGAGCCTTATGGACTTAACCATTACACCACGGAGACGTTCGTTACTCTTGGCAAACATAGAAGTTAGTCCGTCTGACTAAATGGTCAGTAAAGGTTAACGCTCCTGACTTCTAGGACGAGAGTGGTGGGTTCCAGGAAATACTTTGATTAACAAGTTTCCTATCAACAGAGTTTTAATATTCATAAACGTGACCCAATTAAAAATCCCATCACGCTACATCTTCACAACAAAATCTGCACAAAATTTACACCTCTATTTTATACTAACAAAAATACTCCCTAATTTCATGGCGAATAAATTTCATTGAAGCAATCTCCTCGTCTTGGAAGCAAAGATTATCATAAAAATAATTTTTGCAATGAAATGCTCTTGACTTGGTTTTGAAGTGTCTACAGGCGAAAGATCTAAATCTTGTAAGCGGTCTTGAAGACATGAAAGCTACTTAAACTGCGGGATAATAAATTAAATATGTCTGCGTGGTTATATGTACAATCCCAATTTTAACTCATCGGTCACCTCAATAATTGTAAAGTTTCAACTAGTCTAAAATTATGATATATCATCACATCAAACAGAAAACACAAAAAAATATTTCGACTTACGTTGTAGCGGCTACGGTGTAGCAAATTTATACTAAGAGTTTACATTGTAGCGGCTACGGCATAGCAAATTTATACTAAGAGCTTACGTTGTAGCGGCTACGACATAGCAAATTTATACTAAGAGTTTACGTTGTAGCGGCTACGACATAGCAAATTTATACTAAGAGTTTACATTGTAGCGGCTACGGCGTAACCAATTTTTACTAAGAGTTTACGTTGTAGCAGCTACGGCGTAGCAAATTTATACTAAGAGTTTACGGCGTAGCAAATGTATACTAAGAGTTAACTTTGTAGCGGCTACGGCGTAGCAAATTTATACTTGGAGTTTACGTTGTACTGGCTACGGCTAGCAAACTTATGGAGTCAGCGTATCACTTTATGATACCGCGCCTTACTATTAATTAATTTAATAACTTTATTTAAAAAAAATGTGAATTGACCATAGGTTTCTTGGGGAAAGTTGTTCAGTTTCATGAGTACAAGCTCCAGTTAAAAAAAGTGCATACCTTTGTAAGGACCCTGTATAAACATTCCTCATGAATAACTCTGTCCATTAGTTAAATCCGTTCGGTAGTTTTTTGAGTTTTGAGACAGACAGACAGCTCATAGCCGCTTGCGGCTCGCGCACTGCGCACCCTCGAAAAGTCATAGAAACGTTCTCCACACGGGTGAAGCCGCGTGAAGCAGCTAGTGCATGGGTAATAGGGATGACGAATGCTAGTCATCTGAGTTACTTTTTATCATCTGTCAAAAATGACATTTTGTTCTAAAAATGTTTGAAATACCTAGTCGTGACATCATTGTCGTGATTTTGGTGAATTAAAAACCGAAGACTTGATGGAAAACGAAACGAGTAAGGTTTTCCGAAGTTTAAGTAGGTAATTTAGCGATCAAGAGTTCATAATTTATTTCTGATGCTGTCGTCATCCCTAACATTCAGTATTCCAGTATTGGAGTAACTTGTAATGAAAGCTTTGGTATCACCACAAGATCAGTTCACTCAATTTGTAAACATTTATGTTAAAAGGTTACAGATTCGAAGGGTACGAGTGCGCCTGCAAACCAAAACTTTTAGTGCCCTGTATAATTTTGAGGTGGATTTGCATTATTGGGGATTATACCTATCTATTGGGGGGATTGACCTTAGCTTAAAGTTTAAGAGGCCTTTACAAGTTTCGTTTACAATAGGTTTAAATTCAAAATTAAATTTACTGGAAAATACTGATGGATGAATAGGGATGACGATAGCATCAGAAATAAATTATAAACTCTTGATTGCCTTCCTACTTAAACTCCGGACACCTTACTCGTTTTGTTTTCCATCAAGTTTTCAATTTTAAGTTCACCAAAATCACATAATGAGTACATAAATGACGATGCTAAACTATGACGTCACGCCTAGGTATTTTAAACATTATTAGAACAAAATGTCGTTTTTGACAGATGATAAAAAGTAAATCAAACGACTAGCATTCGTCATCCTTATTCTACTGAACCTTAGAACACATACGCTGGACACGAAATTCTATTAAATTTATATTGACTAACCCGTTGGTCCTGTGGTAGCGCTCCGAGAGTAGTGGGTTCGACCCCAGCCAAGGCAAACATTCGTGTAACGAACGGGTTTGTTTGCTCTGTGTCTGGGTGTTTAATATGTGTGTATGTATGTACGTATATAAGTATGTATATCCAGTGCGGGTTGGTCGACTTTACACTCAACCTTCGAGTTTCTTCGCAGGCGTGTGCAGGTTTCCTCACGATGTTTTTCTTCACCGTAAGAGCGTCGGATAAACGTACATATGAAATCTAAATAATGTGGTCGACTAAAGCCCGATCGCCCTAATTCAGGGTATGCTCGAGCCTCTCCATGGGGACGTATATGAGCTGATAAGAAGAAGTATGTTTATCAGTCTCTGGTTTCCTTAGTACAGGAAATCCTAGTTTGGGGCCACATTACCGTGAGTGATTTGTCCCTGAATATTATTATTTATATTTATTAAAATTCACAGAATCTTTTAAAAATTTTAGTATTTGAAAAACGTAATATCTGTCTTACCGTAAAATTTTAAAAACCGTTAGATTATAATCTAACAAGATCTCGCAAGATTGAGAACTTTTGAAAGATTATGAACCGTAACATACTGCTTACAATTTTACTAGTGTCATTGTAATCTCACTAGTGACATTACAATAACACTAAGGGAAGTGAATATCATTAAATAAATGTCCGAGCGAAGCGAGCGATGGTAGGTCTGGTCAGGTTTGATTGATTTAACTGTCAAAGAGCCTCGCGAAGAGAGGTTCACCCCACCCCTGGGTAGCAGAATGCTTCGTAGAAGAAGAAATCATCGGTATTATTCGGAGATACAAGAATGGGCCGTGAAATTGTAAGCCAATTGACAATTTACCGTCATAGGTATTATAATCTAACTGAATTTAGTGTTGTGAGATTGTAATATCGCGGTTTTTTAAATATCCCGGCTAAATATACACTCCCTTGATTATTGTGTCTAGCTTAAAATAATGAGAGTAATAAGTAATTAAATTAACAAGCGTCGGTGGCGCAACCGGTAACGACTCGGTCGTCCTAACCAGAGGTGCCGGGTTCAAATCCGGACGGCCAATGTACCAATGAGTTTTTCGTAACTTACGTAGATATACTCTCGGATTGCTTTAACGGTGAAGGAAAACATGGTGAGGTAACCTGCACAACACACCTGCGACGAACTCGAAGGTTGTGTGTGAAGTCGACCAACCCGCACGGGGCCCGCGTGGTCGACTAAGGCCCGATCGCCCTAATTCAGGGTAGGCTCGAGCCCCTCGGTGGGGACGTATATGAGCTGACATGATGATCTATTACAGTCATACTAAACGTCATTTTCCTGCCCTGATTCCAATTTTGGGGAGCAACTACTACTAATAATAATAAATAGTAATAATAATATTTAATTAACGTTTATATACAATAACTAATTTACTTAACTTTAGTTGATCAGCTTATGTGTTGAAAGTTTCATTAGAATTGGCCCATCCCTATAAAATAAATTTTTATTTGGCCCATCCCTATAAAAGAAATTTTGATTTTTAGTTTGAGATTTTAATTATTAAATACAAAATTAAAATCGGTTAGTTCTTTTAAGTCAAGAGTGAAAACCAAAGATCTAAGCAGATATTTATCATTTTGCCCGACTGACCAAAATGAAGCATAATGTTTGTCGGGTGTACGTTTATATGTATGTATGTTTGTTTGTTTCCTTGGCTGAGCCTTAAGCATAAACAGCTTAATGGATTTTGGAGTGTCGTCAAATTCATCTTAACTCCCCGACTGACATAGAATACATTTAAAGCAGTCGGGTCTATTTTTTAATTATTTTTAATTTAAAAATATTATGTAAATAAATGTTATTATATTTCATTTTATTTTACCTATTAGTTGTGTTGTTACCATGATAGAAATAAATGATCCCACAGAAATATTAATTAAGAACCCATTAATAAGTTTTTACGCTATGACAATTTATGGCAGTTTTGTAACAGCAATAACAACTTTACGAACGAAATGACTCATTTTATTTTCTTTTTATGAACTTTAAAAGACGTGGTAGTTCCACCAACCCTCATTGATTTACTCAAGTATTAAGTGTAGGACAGGGTAACTTTTAATGTTGGTGTAGGAAACGTTAACTGAACAATGAGATATTACACATTTTTTTTGCGTAGCTGCTACATGATATATTTTTTTAATTATTCATTTTTAATATTTTGTGATAATTACCCTTTTATATTTCTTATATGTCACATTCATTTTTACTTTGTTTATAATTTATTATGTTTTGTTTGAATTATGATTTATGTATATTATTGATGTGTAACATCTTTGCTCTCGCTTTCCTGCAATTTGTGGGAGTGATTTCGTGAAATGGGACGGAAATGTGTAACATGGGACGGAAATGTGTAACAGGAAGTCGCGAAAGCGCGCGCTATTCGATCAGACGAATGAGCTTTGCTCTCGCTTTCCTGCAATTTGTGGGAGTGATTTCGTGAAATGGGACGGAAATATGTAACAGTGATTTGTTACACATCATTTGCGAGTACTGTAGGTCTCGTTTTTTTTATTGAGATACCAACAAATTGAAAAAAGAAACTTTAGTACAGGTTAGTAAAGCAAATGATAGGTATCTAAGGTTCAAATAAATAATTTTAGAAAAATCTAAAAAGTTTTAGGTACAAGTTTTTAATATTGCATTGTCACGCGATATACATAATACAAAATTTCAGCTCAATCGAAAACCGGGAAGTGGGTTAAATTTAACATAAATACATTGCAAATTAAATAAAAGCTTGTAAAAATAAATAAATGTAACTAGTAAACCTTCTGTAACAGTTTATTTACCTACATACCTAATTATGAACCAAACATAAAAGAGAGCTATAGGAACAGAGCATGCTCGCGCGTGCGTGTTTGTGTGTGTTGTGTGATTGTGTATTTGTGTAATTGTGTATGTATCTGGGTGTGTGTATGTGCTTGTGTGCATGCGTGAGTGTATGTGTGTTCCAATTAATCCTACATCATATTTTATCAAAATCTTTGATTAAACCTGTAATGCCTGCATATTTTGATTACAAATTTCGGATAAATATTATAACAAGTACAAATCTAAAAAAATGGTTGTCTGCAAAGTAGGTTTACGGACAATAGTTAAACGTGGTAACGTCATTACAAAACATTGATGAAATGATTGTATAATTACTAACGGGACAATGAGTCATCCTTTTTCGCGCGTGCAGCCGGCATCCATCGATTTATTTGACGTTGTCACATCAACATATCAAAACATTTTAACCTACAGCGTCATGTTACCTAGATATTTTGAGAGAAAGAGAGAGAGAGAGAGAAATTAGTGCTTTGACAGCTTTAAACCCTGCAGTGGTCGCGCCTCCAAAAGTCTCTTGGGTGGTCGCGTGGATTACATAATATGTATGCCAAATTGTTTAGATTTTTTATAGATTTTAGTTTAGATAATTTTTCTATTGAAATTAAATTATAATAAGAAACTGAACAGAACAATTAACAGTTTTGTCAAAATAAACAAAAATACAAACTTCTTATAAATCGTCTTTGAAAATTTACTTTGCATTATATGAGACCTTAATACGCGTTAACGCTTATTTCGAAAACTAATCAACTATTATTTTCTTAGCAGGAACTTCATGCATATTTGGAATGAACAGAGAGGAGTAGGGATTGTCATACTTAAAGTATACGGAGTCTTGTGTAACACACTTGAACTGTTTACGAATAATTTCGTTTTTAAATACCGTGGATTGCATATGTAAACCGCGCGACCACTGCAGGGTTAACTCAAAACACCTCAGTAACGTGACGCTCTAAATCAAAATGTCCTAATATATTTTCGATATAATGGTGCTTAAACAAAAACTCAAATAATGCATTTTCACTCTCGCCTTGAAGATCCCCAAATTGAAAGAGTCGGAAAACACAGAAAAAAGTTCTGTATAAAATGAAACAACGAAACGTAATCCACGGCGAAAGCAAAAGATCACGGATTGTAACACGTTAACAAAGATTAAGGTCGAATCTACGTTTGCTGAAAAAAAAACAAAGAAAAAACAAAATATTATTTCCAGTATACTAAGTCACGGCCCAAATTCGCAGTATTCGGGCCGCGTTTTAGCATAATGGTTCGCTTTGCTAAAGTGACAACTTGCCGTATTTTAAGTAGGTGACGAAAGGTATGGGAACTTCTGGTGACAGGTGGCAGGTTCGGGTTATTCAGTAAAATGACGAATTTCTACTTTACATGATATGCAATATAAGAAGACTCAAGGTCACCCAAAGGGCAATGGAGCGTGCTATGCTCGAAGTTTATCTGCGTGATCGAATCAGAAACGAGGAGATCCGTAGGAGAACCAAAGTGAAGAAACTGAAGTGGCAGTGGGCTGATGATGATGATGAAACAGAAAAAACTGGACAAGTGCGAGTCAGACTAGCACTCAGAGGGTTCCGTTCCGTTCCACCACACTTCTCAATTACAAACAAAAGACATCAACGCGAGCTACAAAAATATGCTTTTGTGCCGTTCAGTTCGGACTCCTAAGCGCGTGTGCGACTCATACTTACGCGATTTTTAGTAAATGTTGTTTTAGCTCAGTATAAGTACTATAATGGTACCAAGTTTCATGCTTGTATGTATTACTGTTTTAACGATATATCTGAATCGAAAATACTTCTAAAGACCTACAAAAAAAAACACGTTTTTTGTATGGATACCCCCATTTTTTTTCAGTTTTTCCAATTTTCTGTATTTTTTGTTATAGCGACAACAGAAATACACATTCTGTAAAAACTTTAACTATATACCTATTACGGTTCATGAAATACAGCCCGCTGGCAGACAGACGGACAGACAGCGGAGGCTTAGTAATATAAAAAATGGAGTAGGATCCGTTAACTGGGGCTTTTACTTGTCCTACTGAACAAGTTGTTAGCACTAAAATACAGGATGTAACAAAATTGGTACTTGGAGAAGGACCTGTTAACTAGGGCTTACACTTGTCCTACTGACCAAGTCGCTAGTGCTAATATACAGGTTGTAACAAAATTTGTACTTGGAGAAGACCCGTTAACTAGGGCTTATACTTGTCCTACTGAACAAGTTGTTAGTACTAATATACAGGATGTATGTAACAAAATTGATGCTTGGAGAAGACCGCTTAAATATGACTTTTACTTGTCCTACTAAACAATGGGTCGTCGTGGAAATCCTTGGGGGTGGTCTATGTCCAGCAGTAGACGTCCTTCGGCTGATATGATGACTGAAGATGTCGTTAGTACTAATATACAGGATGTATGTAACAAAATTGATACTTGGAGAAGGACCCGTTAACTAGAGCTTTTACTTGTTCTACTGAACAATCTTTAGAGCTAATATACAGGATGTAACAAAATTGGTACTTGGAGAAGACCCGTTAACTAGGGCTTATACTTGTCCTACTGTACAATCGTTAGTGCTAATATACAGGGTGTAACAAAATTAGTACTTGGAGAAGGACCCGTTAACTAGGGCTCATACTTGTCCTACTGAACAAGTCGTTAGTGCTAATATACAGGATGTAACAAAATTGATACTTGGAGAAGACCGGTTAAATTAAGACCCGTTAACTAGGGATTTTAATTGTCCTACTGTACATCTTTCCACAAGAAAATCATAATCGAATCGCAAAAATATAGACTATTCAAACGGTTGGCCAATTTGTGGTTTTGTTTATGGTCCATTTTTTTTAGTCAATCTATGGGTTATAGGAAAGTGGTTCAGTATAAATAATAAATAAATATTCTGGGACAAATCACACATCGTCATCTGGCCCCAAAGTAGGATTCCCTGTGTTATGGGAACCAGAGACTGATATACATACTTTTAGACGTTTAAATACATACATATATAGATATTTAACACCCAGACACAGAGCAAACAAATCTGCTCATCACACAAATGTTTGCCCTGGGTGGGGATCGAACCCACAACCCTCGGATCAGCAGTCAAGAGCAGTAACCACTGAGCCAACGAGTCAGTCAAAGTATGATGAGTAGAAGCCTCAGTTACGGTTCCTATACAAATTTTGTTACACCCTGTATAAATAGTGCTTCTGTGGTACACATTTCAAATCTCCGAAGAATTTTTCTATTTGCATACGAAGGCAGAGAGCAATTTATAATATTAAAATCACTATTTGCTCTATTTCATCTGGGACTGACTCAGCAATGTGTAGTAGCTGTAAGCTCCTCTGAGAATCTGAAAAAAATAAAAGATTTATGAGTTTGCTACGAGGATTTTTATTACTTAGATAACGCCAGGGATTTTAATCTGATTATTTATCAGCAGTTAAAAAAATCCTTTATTTTACTCAAGAAATTTCTACACATAAGTACCTAATGTTTCTACCAGATATTATACTCGTATACGTAACTTATATACCTATAGTATACGAGTAATCGTGCGAAAGAGACAAAGTAGTATTATTTTCTGTCCCACTCTAACTGCATTACTGAGCTCCTCTCCTAGATAATATAATAGGTCTTTACCTATGAATTTGCCGATTCAGTTTTTGAAGTTCAATGCCAATTTTCATTGAAAATAAAAAAGTTATTGTTTTTTTGTTATTGCCTTTATGGTGACACTACTAATGATTTTTTTATTAGTAACAAGTGACATGTCTTTCATGTTTCAATCCTCTGAGCTATGTACCAATGAATGAAACAAAGGCATTTTCTTAGTGGTCAGATGGGGCAATTTTTTTGACTAGTTAATTTACTTTAATTTTCCTAAAAATAATGAAATCTTTTGCGGGGTATTCCCAAATATGACATTAGTAACGAAGAAACTGCTGGGATAACTCTAGAGTTTTAAAATTAAAAATATGTATTTTTTGCCTCAATAAAAGCGATTTTTTCAAGTGAAAAAACCCGACTTCATGGGGTTAAAGTCACCGTGCTCTCAAAATATCTATAAATAGGCATATATTTATAACAATTTAGTATGTAATCGTCTAATGCTATTTTGAGAATAAATTTTGCACTTATTACTATTGTTCATGGACAAGACGAAAATAATGTTAAATGTCCGTGTCGCACCCACTCCTCTAAAGGTTGGAGACTCTACACTGGAAGTTGTTGACGAATATGTATACCTGGGACAAACAGTCCAGTTAGGTAGGTCCAACTTCAAGAAAGAGATCAATCGACGAATCCAACTCGGCTGGGCAGCGTTCGGGAAGCTTCGCAATATCTTCACGTCCCAAATACCGCAGTGTCTCAAGACTAAGGTCTTTGACCAGTGTGTGTTGCCAGTGATGACTTACGGAACTGAGACATGGTCGCTTACTATGGGCCTCATAAGAAGGCTCAAGGTCACCCAAAGGGCAATGGAGCGTGCTATGCTCGGAGTTTCTCTGCGTGATCGAATCAGAAACGAGGAGATCCGCAGGAGAACTAAAGTAACCGACATAGCTCACAGAATCGCTAAACTGAAGTGGCAGTGGGCAGGGCACATAGCTCGTAGAACAGATGGCCGATGGGGCAGTAAAGTTCTCGAGTGGCGACCGCGCACCGGAAAACGTAGCGTAGGCAGGCCTCCCACGCGGTGGACCGATGACCTGGTGAAGGTCGCGGGAAGCCGATGGATGCGGGCAGCGCAGGACCGGTCGTCGTGGAAATCCTTGGGGGAGGCCTTTGTCCAGCAGTGGACGATTTGTGGCTGATATGATGACTATTGTTCTTATTATTAATTTTCACCTTTAAACTTTTTTATGCAATCGGCAATTTAATAGGTAAAGACCTAATATTAGGTAGGTACTAATGTATACAAATTTCTTAATGATTTTATGATAATTAAAATGATAGCTGTAAATCTACAGAACAAGTGAATAGAAAGAGTTTTGCTAAATGATATTTCACGTTTTTTTTTAATACGACCTGGATGTCATGGATGTCAAACATCCATTCCAACACCGGCAACAAAACCTTGCATTATAATGTGACTAGCTTCACCCGTGTGAGCATAGTATTTATGACTGTGTTTGAGGGCGAGCGGTAGACATGGGTTTTCTCCAAATCCCTCAAGAACTATACCAGGCTATTCTGATTGGCAGTCTATATCACTTCCCACTTCCTCAACTAATTCTATACAAAAAATAACACTTCAATCCGTTACTGCGTAGGTACCTACCTACTGTTCTGTGTGCTGTATGATGTGAGGTATGGTGTGGTGTAGTGTGGTGTGGTGTGGATTGATGTGATGTCTGGTGTGTGCTATGTGTGGTGCGTGTGGTGTAAGTCGTGTACGTGGTGCGCGCGGTATGCGTAGTGTGCGTTGTGTGGTTCAGCATATCTTCACATCCCAAATATCGCAGTGTCTTAAGACCAAGGTCTTTGACCAGTGTGTGTGCCCGTGATGACGAGATATGGTCGCTAACTATGGGTCTCATATGAAGGCTCAAGGTCAACCAAAGGGCAATGAAGCAAGTTTTGCACGGAATTTATCTGCGTGATTTAATCAAAATACAAGAAAATACGTGGGATAACCAAAGTAACCGACATAGCTCTCAGGTTTGAAAAAAAGTGGCAATGGGCGGGTCACACACCTTGTAGCCGCTTGGGCAGTAAAGTTCTCAAATGTCGACCGCGTACCAAAAAACGTAGCGTAGGAAGGCCTCCCATAAGGTGGACCGATGAATTAGTAAAGGTTGCGGGAAGCTGCTACCTAAATGCAGGCAGTGTGATGTGTGTGGTTTGTGCTGTGTGTTGTGTTTAGTGTGTGGTGTGTGTGGTTTGTGGTGTGTGTGGTTTGTGGTGTGTGTGCGTTGTGTGGTGTTGTGTGTGGTACGTCGTTTGCGTGGTGAGCTTGGTGTGCGTCGTGTGCGTGGTGTGCGTCGTGTGCTTAATGTGCGTGGTGTGCATGTTGTGCGTGTTGTATGTGGTGTGTTGTGTGTGGTGTGGTGTGGTTCAGCATATCTCCATGTCCCAAATATCGCAGTGTCTTCAGACCAAGTTCTTTGACCATTGTCTTCCTAGATATTGTTGCTAACTATGGGCCTAATAAGAAGGCTCAAGGTCACCTCTAGGGCAATGGACCGTGCTATTCTCGGAGTTTCCCTGCGTGATCGATCCAAAAAACCAGTAAATCCGTAGGAGATCCAAAGTAACAGACAAAGCTCTCAGAATCGCTAAACTTAAGTGGTAGTATGCGAGGCACATAGCTCGTAGAACAGATGGCTGCTGGGGCAGTAAAATTCTAGTAAAAAAGGACGTAGCGTAGGCAGGCGACGACCGACGACCTGGTAAAGGACTCGGAAAGCTGCTACCAAAATGCAGTCAGCGCAGGACCAGTCGTAGTGAAAATCCTTGGGATAGGCCTTTGTCCAGCAGTGCACGTCCTTTGGCTGATATGCTGATGATAGATAATTGGAGAGCACCGGTAGTGTAATGGTTAGGGTCACTACCTCCTGTCAGGGAGGTCTTGGTTCAAAACTCACCAAGTACCAATGTGTTTTCGAATTTCGAAACCTTATGTGCGTTTATTTGACGCTTTTACGGTGAAAGGAAACATCGCTAAGAAACCTGCGCACGTCTGCAAATAAATTCGAAGATTGCATCTGCTGTTGATCGAGTGGATTATAGTATGAAAAGTCATTCTACATACCTTCATGTAAATTCTCTCGATTCATATCTTAAACTTCAATACAGACGGAACACAAAACACCTGTTCCTGCGTAATGATTGAATCTGACTGACGACCAAACGCGACGCACTGAGCTCCCTCAACCCTCAACCGCTAGCAGATCAACTTAGTTCTTATAAATTTTAAGTATTACTCATGCTGGATCAAAGTATGTATGTAGTAACTAGAAAATGGAGCCAACAGTGTATGGTTCGAAGGAATATAAAGTATAATCATCATCATATCAGCCGAAGGAAGTCCACTGCTGTACATAGGCCTCCCCCAAGGATGGAGGCGTAGTGTAGGTAGGCCTCCCACTCGGTGGACCGATGACCTGGTGAAGGTCGCGGGAAGCCGCTGGATGCGGGCAGCGCAGAACCGGTCGTCGTGGAGATAAAGTATAATATATGATCAAAAGTTCGGAGCCACGTTGTATTAAACAGTGTAAAAATACGGCGGTCATTTTATATTGTGGATCTAATAATTGCTGGGTGTGTAGTAAGGGATCCAAGAATGTATGTCATATGGCGAATATAAAATGTGAAGCTATATAAATCGGATCAACATAGGTAGTTAACTTTCGGAATATAAGCGGAGCCAAGATGTAGCTAAACGTAACTGAAAAAAAACCGTTACGGATCAACTTTTGCATGGCTTTCAGTTGAGTTGAAAAAACAAGTACATAGCTATGGATCAAATACAAACGGAGGCTCTAATAACTATAGGAGCCAAGAAAATCGGGTGGAAAGGTGGATCAAAAAAGTCAAGTGAATTTTTACTGGATCAACTAAGTCGCAGAATACGACTAAGTTATATTTTAATTTTTATATATTTTATTTTTATATTTTTTATATATATAAATGAATCCTTATTTACCTTGGTCAAAGCACTACGCGTGAACGGCTGGACCTATTTCACTAATTCTTTTTTTGTCGAGTTCGTTATTGTCAGGAGAAGGTTTTTATGTAAAGTAGAGTAGGGTAGGGTAGTGTAGTGTAGTTTAAGGTGGTGCGAAGTTCGCCGGTAATACTAGTATGTAATAAAATTATACAGCCTAAGCCTTAGTCAAAAAAAGTAAGTGTGTGGTTTTATGAAACCACGGTAAAAGTGAAACTTTACAGAGGAAAAAACGATCATTGCTGCTCTCGCTACGGTACAGAGGACAAAACGATCATACCATCAGACGAAAGCGAACGTCACGCGACAGACGAAAAAAATTGAGACTATGTACTAAAACTTTCACTTTAAAAGCCCGCCCCGAGTCGTGTCTGATGCAAATGCGCCCATTACACTAGATGCTCTTACGTTACTCCCCGTATGGCCAATGATATGCGTTGCACCAGATACGACTCGGCGCGGGGATCTACACCATTATTCTCATAACCGCCTCCGTAGCTCAGAGGCAAAGTTCACTGACTTTACACAGGAGGTCGCGGGTTCGATTCCCGGCGGGGTCAATTGTAAGACTCAGTTTGGTTGGTGGTAGGGCATTTTCTAAGCCTGCCTGGCTAGCTACCACCATCGTATCTAAGTCTTGCCGCCAAATATCAATGTTGATATCATTGGTGTGTTCCGGCATGAAGATAAGATAGCCAGTTCCCCATTGCGTTGGGGAATCTTGTTAAGCCCGCTTCCATCTTCGGCAACATCGTCACTTACCACCAGGTGAGATGTTGTCAAGGGTTTACCATGAATAAAAAAATAAACAAAATCTCCAGGCGCCGTCAGAGTTCACGTGCGAAGCTCTTGGCTTCCACCGTACGATCTTAAATTGATAACGAATAACGACTCTACTTCTGGCTCACGGGTACGGCTCTTACAATACTCGGGCAGGTCAGGCCATACTCCACCCACGGGGGCCAAATCCGGGTAGATGGAGGTCGCAGTTCAAACTTGTCTAACCCTTTCCGGCTCACCTTAAACGATCGTGCGTTCAAAATACATACAAGTTTGAACCTTATTACATACTTTTTGTTAATTAAAATATATATATATATATATATGTCGGGTTAGGAAACTGAGGGTCTAGGTCCTCAGACATAGTGAGGGCGTGACGTGGGATACGGGCGGTAGTAAAATAACGAACTTAATTACAAATCAATCGTACACAGTTTAATCATCCAGTAATTATAATAACACACACGTAACCTTCCTTAACTACTCCGCAATTAACACACACGAATGATTACTTATCGAAAATAACTAAATCGAATCACTAATCTCAACATATCAAGGGTAGGTAAGCCGAGACGGTAGCAGTTCCCGAGCGATACGCACACTGCACTGATCGTCCGAAGAGTAACTGACTCGTCAGCCGAAATGCAAGCCTGTGAGCTATCACTCAGACTCCGCCAAGACGTCACCAGGTGGCGCCTGCGTCTCGTCATTACACCTCCTGTGCTAATGACCGTAATAGTTGATCCTACATATATATATATTATTGTTATTTATATAGATATTACATAAAAAAAAGATTTTAGTAGATATGACATAAAAAAACCATTTAAGAAATTTAATAATTACCTATTTTTTAAGTTTTTGTATGTTAATTATGTGACTCTGTGGCAATAGAGTTCATTTAAAAAGTACAATCCCTTCAAGGTCGGGCAGGAAAGGGCGAACCCCACTGTCAGAAAATTTCAATCCGCCTGTCATCTACTGGCCACTAGGCACCAACGGCTTTACGTGCCTTGCGAAGCACGAAAAAGGTCGAGCAAAATGCGACTAGAACAAACCCATCCGGGTCATGACCGTGCTTTAGGTCAGTTAACCAGCGTGCTCGACCCAACTACGCAAGTGGCACTGAGCCACGACGTTACACGAAGCCCTTCACCCGGTTTTTCCATTGTAAAGCTTTGAAATTTTTGGTAGGTATATATATTTCCTACATGCTATTTAAGACAACCTGAAAATTTCGTATAATTATGTGAAAACTTTGCGGAGAGAGACAGCTTCAAAATTTGCAATTTTGTATTAGACATAATCACCACTTACTGACTAATCATCAAAATTATAAGGCACTTTTTGTATAGCTAAAAACCTGAAATTTATAAAAAATATATCTAAAAACCGGAAGTTTTTCACTCCATCATGTACCCCAAAATGGAGTAGCTTCAGTTTTCCCAATCACCAATAAATGGCGCTGTCAGATAACTGAATGGCGTTCGGTAGATATATTGTAGAAATTTATTGTATTTTAATGATTTTATTGTAATTTAATTGTGAAGAATACGTCAGGGCATGGGGCCTTGTTTCTTTAACATGACGAGATTAGCGGCCTAAGTGTTGGATCTTTCATATTTTTCTGTGTTCAAGCCGACGTTGCTTTGTTTAGATTAACTATCCTCCAGGGTGTTCACCTGATAAATTTTGATTCATGACAGGTGAAAGTTATGGACAGTGCTATCGCGGAGTTTAACAGATTACGACCTTTATACAAACCTGATAACTTATCTTTATTCACACAACTATGACAATGTTTTTTTTTTTTAATTTACAATTGGTAAACCCTTGACAACTTCTCACCTGGTGGTAAGTGACGATGTTGCCGAAGATGGAAGCGGGCTTGCCAAGATTCCCCAACGCAATGGGGAACTGGCTATCTTATCTTCATGCCGGAACACATCAATGATGTCAACATTGATATTTGGCGGCAAGACTTAGATAAGATGGTGGTAGCTAGCCAGGCGTGCTTAGAATATGCCCTACCACCAACTAAACCGAGTCTTACAATTGACCCCGCCGGGAATCGAACCCGCGACCTCCTGTGTAAAGCCAGTGAACTTTGCCTCTGAGCTACGGAGGCGGTTAAACGCCTATTCACATTACTAAATATGTTTTTTTTATTCATTTCGGACTTCTTAACGCGAGTATCTAACACTGTGCCGGTTGTTCCTACTGTTTACAATTTTCTTCAGATGTCCTGAAACAGCGATTTTGCTGATAGGGGGGGGGGGGGGGGCGGGGACACTTGACTCTGACAAAAATTTATACTTCAAAACTTAATATTTCGCAAATGGAACCCTGAAAGAAAATGGTTTAGCAAACCTGCAGTAGTTTTAAAAGACTTATTTAACGATACCCTACACGTCAGGGTATCGAGAAATAAAAACCCCTTACATATAGGTAGGGTACCGTAAAAAAAAAATTATATTTTATTTTACTAATTTGTCAGCGTGATTAATATATACATATTAATTTGGATATACCCCCATGCCAAATTACAGCTTTCTTGTACTAATAGTGTCGGCGCTAAGCCGTGTACAGACGGACAGACATGGCAAAACTATAAGGATTCCTTGTTTGATTACGGGACCCTAAAAATTCATTCCGAATACATGTAGGGAAGATGATACCCTATAATTATTTTTCAAAGATTTTATTCCAATAGGGGTCACAGCATTCCAGCAGGTCGCGAGAAGTCGCTGGGTGTGATCAGCGCAGAACCAGTCGTCGTGGAAATCCTTGGTGGGAGGCCTTTGTCCAGCAGTGGACGTCTTTCGGCTGATACGATGAGGGGTCACAGAATTGTATAACCATACCAAATTTCAGCTACTCGTATATAGCTGTTATAGACTTGGACAAAAATAGCTGCTACATACCCGTGGACAGACACACAGACAGACGGACATGGCGAAACTATAAAGGTTGCAAGTTTGACGACGAAACCCTAAAAACCGGCTTAGACGTTAAAATATTATTTTTTGACCATCCTCCACACATACACACATGCACACGAACACGCCCACACGCGCAAACACACACACACATACACACACACACACACACACACACACACACACACACACCTACATTTTTACCTTCGGTCCTCAGTAAAGTCGCAACTTCGATTTTTTTGAATTCGAAATAACTTATTTTCCTCTTCGACTTTCCCCATGAAACCCGTAGTCAAATCTCAAAAAAAAAATTGAACTTCCTATACTAAGTTAGCTGATCAGCTGATCGAGTTAGTATGGGAGAGCCAATTTTTTTTTTGCGATTTGACTATGGGTTCTATGGGGAAAGTTGTTCAGTTTCATAAGTGGAAGCACCAGTTAAAACAGTATCAGCTAATTTTGTTACACCTTATAATATATACTCGTATATATAAAATTGAAATTAGAATAAAATGTTAAATGAATAAGTGTTTATGCTTTTGTAGGAGAAATGCTATTGAGTGAATAATATTTTTTTATTTATTTTAAACATTGTCAAATACCCTATTATTGCAGTTTCAGTTATTCTATTGCAGTTTTAGTCATCACAGTTAGCTGTGTTGCTATTACAAAAAACCGGCCAAGTGCAACTCGTGGTCACTAAACCAGGGTTCCGCATTAAACTTTAACTACCAGCAGACCAAGACCTCTCAGTATTATACTTTATTCTAGGTCAATTAGGGATCTACTTATTCTTGACATCATTCTAAGTCAATTAAGGATCTACTTATTCTTGACTTCAAAAATCATTTTTCCTGTGGGAATGTAAGGATTTGAGATTTTCTGATTGATTTTACTGTAATCTATGCATTCAACCTCATGTACTATGATTTTTTTAAGATTTTACGCTCATTAGTTTCGGAATAAGGACCGGGGGGGAGGAATGGTCACTTTTCACCTATTTTATTAAATAACTTTAGAACTTTTATCTTAAAATTATAAATAAAATACCAATAACAAGCCCTTTTATTTGATATATTTGAGTACACACCATATATTTTGAAAAACTTTTTTTTAATTTACCCCTAAAAGTGGCCCCCATCTTTAAAATTCATTTATTTCTTTGTGTCACCGACTTACACCAAATTTTTACTCAATCGGTCCAGTAGTTTCCGAGAAAATTGGCTGTGACAGGCGGACGAACAGATAGACACACGAGTGATCCTATAATAGTCCGATTTTACCTTTTTAGGTACGGAACCCCCAAAAGAAAAAACAAAGAAGAAAGAAATTATTTTATTCGACAAACAAATTAACAAAATAATTACAAAACTTAAAAATAAAACTTTTTATAGAGAATATGAGAAATCTTTGATATTCTATATTAAACCATGTTTCCATAGTGTATTTCTTTTTGCCTTGTTCGGTCCATATGGTACAAGCACTGTATAATCTGTAACATAAATAAATCGATGTTTATAAATATCATAATGTTATTACCTACTTAGTAATCTATATAGTTTACTTGGAATCAGCCTTTGACCTTTTTTCTTAGTATCTAACTAACAGAAGCAAACAATGCGATTAATTTTAATTTCACCCAACTCAAATAGTACCTACGACTTATTTTCCTTAAGACCATAATATTTTTATCTACCCACTATTTATTGATGACATACTTTATAGTGACCGACGACCGCGTTCGGTTTCGGCAAGTTTCACCAAAAATACAGTAATGATCCTGTTTTCTTTTTCGGACAAAAACCAGCCGAAATTTCGGCCCCGCCGAAACTTGGGTACCTATGTTGTTTAAGGCGCTGAGATCACTCAATCCGAGCATGTTGATACGAACGTAAGTATATTCGTTTTAAGTTCAAATCAATGCGGGCTTCAACGCGGCTGTTACGTTGAAACCGAACGCCCAATTCTCAATTTTTAAATGTTTTTATTACTTTTCATCATCTCCAAATAAGTTTAAAAAAAATGTGTTCAATTAAAATTAAAGGAGTTAAAGTCATCGATTTTTGTGTGTTGGTTTCATTTATTATTAACTATTTGTTTTCGTGAAATTTTGCAACTAATGCCAAAAACAGGGTCTACATTATATTTTTTTACATCAAAAGTGGTAATATTTTTAAAATTTTATTCAATTAAATCGATTTTTTATTGACTTAGGTATATGATATATTTTCTCCATGGTGATAGCTTTATACAGTATTTCAATAATTTGAATTGAATATCATCATTTGACCCATCTCAAGGCCTTAATTATTTTAGTAGAAAAATGTCTCAAACGAAAGAAAGGACAATGGAAAATACAAAAAAACGTGGGTCCTTACAACTTACAATCCAGCTATAGAAATTATGTTTATGTTATACCTAGCTTTTGCCCGCGGCTTCGCCTGCGTGGTCACCGTTTTTATGACTGTCTTTGAGGGCGAGTGGTGCGGCTCGCGAGCGTGAACATGAGTTCTCTCCAGATCCCTCAGGAACTATGTCACCTTGCGAGACAAAATAACATTTGTGCTGTGTGCATGTTATGTGCATGTATGCAAAACAGATAGTGCTGCGACGCGCCATGCACTGACTCTTCAAAAGTAAGGTTATAAATAGTGGAAATTCTCCAGGGTGGGGTCGCTTCCGATGAAGGCTTCAAGGCCGCACGGGCAGCCTGACGCGAGTCTTGAAGAAAAGCGATCGTATGAAGCTGGGCTGGATTGTAATGGCGGTTACAATCCGTGCAAGTTGGGGAAAACGCTGAAACTTACAGTCTATGAAATAACCGACCACTATCGAATTTAGATGAATTATAATTCGCTCGTCGCTATGTTAGCAATGCTGTTGTCTATATTTCCTTTGCTTGCTGTGCTGTCTGTGGTTGGTTTTGTTACATTGTCTTGTGAAGTTTGTTTTTGTGAAAAAGCTTGTAAATAAGTGAATGAATTTACTTATTTAAAGGCTTTTTGAGGGCTTGTGTGTACAAAGTGAAAGCTAGGAGAATTAAAATTATATCTATATCTTTTCCTTCCCATTTACGTACAACTTTTGTGGTATTTCCAAAACTAAGCATTTGAGACAGCATAACATTTTTAAACATGTGAAATATTAAATTTTCCCAGTTTTTTTTTTCATCGCATCGTTACACCCAGGCTACCTACGCTAGAAAATCTAGCTTCGTTCAGTCTTTAATAAAGTTATTTAATGACAGCAACAGTAGTAAAGGCAGGCTCAACCAATAGTAAAATATTAACACTTACCTCAAATGATAATCAGCAAGACTTGGTTGAGATTATGGTAATCTCTATCACCAGCCGTGTTAATCTTCATCAGGGATACAGCCACGATAAATTTTTCGGAATCCTGTAGGACACATTTTAGGATCTCCCATGAACCTTGTCTTTAATTGATGGCTTTGGAAACCTGTACTATTTACTTGGCCGTGGCAGTCGCAAGTGAGAGCCAATAGGCAGAACACTATTATAATTATGATCAAGTGAAACGCCTCATGTTCGTTCGTGCACAGTTCTCTCTTTGACAATTTCTTAATAAATGAGCCACTTTATGTATGCTTCAACTATACCTAACGCGGTACTTGTAAACACATGACACTCATATATATTTAAAGTGCAAAAGTATGGGCGTTTGTTTGTATTTTTTGACGTCAAAACGTCTTATAAAATCGATAAACGCCGGCTGCATGCACGAAAAGGTGTCACATTCCGCGTGCAAGCGAGAGCGCAGAACAAGCGGTAGAGAGGCACGATCGGCCTAAGCGTTCGGCTTGTGATCAATGTTTTTTTATGACGTTTTCACGTAAAATTGTCGTCCGTAAACCGAATTTACACACAACCGTTTTTTTATCTTCTTCTTCTTCGTCGCACTCTTCATTTACTGAAGGTTGTCTAGGTCAGTTCTTGTTGCTGTTGGTGGGCAACGGTGGAAGTTTTAATTAGTTTGCGCCGAGAGTCCCTGTCTTCAGCCTGTCGGAGAGCGGTGGTAATGGGCAGGTGAAGTACGGCTTTGATCTGGTCTGACCAGCGGAGTGGTGCTCTACCTTGAGATCTTCTCCCCTCTACTCTAGTTTTTTTTATGCAGCATACTAAAAATGATTTTCAACAATTTATATCTAGCCTCTTCAACAACAAGAACAATTCATCATATCAGCCGAAGGACGTCCACTGCTGGACCTAGGCCTCCCCCAAGGATTTCCACGACGACCGGTTCTGCGCTGCCCGCATCCAGCGGATTGCCGCGACCTTCACCAGGTCATCGGTCCACCGAGTAAGAGGCCTGCCTACACTACGTTTTCCGGTTCGTGGTCGCCACTCGAGAACTTTAGTGCCCCAACGGCCATCTGTTCTACGAGCAATCTGCCCCACCCACTGCCACTTAAGTTTAGCAATTCTGAGAGCTATGTTGGTTACTTTGGTTCTCCTACGGATCACCTCGTTTCTGATTCGATCACGCAGAGAAACTCCGAGCATAGCACGCTTCATTGACGTTTGGGTGACCTTGAGCCTTTGAACTTTCTTCTTATAATTTGAGAACAATTATCTAAATATATAAAATACGTTAAAAAAATGGCGAATCAGCTGATCGATTTCTAACAGACGATTTCTATTTTTTTCCGACTGTCTAGCCTAAGGGTTTCATAGGAAAAAATTACATTGTTTTTTTGTATTTCTGTACAAAAAACAATGATTGATTGATCCATTGAAAACACTTTATTGCACAACATAAGAGAAAAAGAAAGAAGGAATGATTAAGGAAGTTGTACATATAGGCGGTCTTATCGCTAACAAGCTATCTCTTCTATGTTATTTTTTATTTGCGCCTTCTGTCACAGTTTAAATTTTCTTTATTAATGAAATGGCTTATGGATTTCAATAGACAAAGAAATAAAAAACGTAGTTTTATAATTACTTACTTTTCGGAAAAACACATTATTTGTGCAAGCTTTGAATGAGCTGTCTTAAGGCGATGTATTCATTGGAACAGTTGTTTCTGTCTTTTTATTTTCGTGTAAAGATTAAAGAAAATAACCACACTTTTCCACTTTTTCGATGGTTTTTCATTTCAATCCAAAAATGCAATGAAAGTAAAAAAAATAATAACATTACTCACTTTGTATGATCATAACAAATATTGTGTATTTTTTTTTAATTTATACTTCAAATAATTAGTCATAACTAGAGTTGAAAGTAACGGTGTAGACCTGTTTGGGATTTTTTTCTATCGAGCTAAAACTGCTTAATCGTGTTTCTAATAGCTTTTGACTTTAAAAAACGTCATTAACCATAAGGGTATTTTTTTTCAACCTTGTGTTTTCTGTACTTTAGGAGTAATTGACGTCAAAAACAACGAAAATCTGTAATATTACCGCCTTAAATATTATTTTAGAAACAAAGTCGCGGGCAGCTGCTATAGTTATAACTATAAGTGTTGCCTGCCAGGTCTAGTGTGTCTATTTCGGGAAATTATTATTTCATGAATTATTGTATATTATTATCGGCTAGTTACATTATTATCGGCTAGTTAAATTATTATCGGCTAGTTAAATTGTATCATAAACATTTACCTAGTGTTTTAATCATTAGTTTTAATATTTTTTTAGTCTTTGCAATTATTTTCAAAAAGATATTTTTTTAAGAAATCTTTACTAGTTTTTGCTTGCGGCTTTGCCTGCATGTAAAATGTAAAAATGTGAAGGCAAAAATATTTTTATCTAAAAACACCTCACTTCTATATTAGTTTTTCCTGTCAAAGTTATCGAAGTAGAGAAATAAAATCCGGACGTCCCTGGAAAATAGGTCACCTGGCAACGCTTTGTAGGGTAAAAGGTGACCACTAGTAACAGGATTTTCGAAAATTCAACCCGGACGTAAAATAAAAAAATGAAAATTCGTATAAAAACTGTCGTCTTAAACATCAAGCGACGACTTGCAGGCAAAAGCTAGTTGTTATATTATAGGTATTTACAATGTAAAATGAACAATGTGTTTGCATGTGTTTGTGTCGTGGTCATATGTACCTACCTACTAACTTTTGTAAAACGAACAATGTGTTTGTGTCGTGGTCATAGGTACCTACCTACTAACTTTTGTAAAACGAACAATGTGTTTGTATCGTGGTCATAGGTACCTCCCTACTAACTTTTGTAAAATGAACAATGTGTTTGTGTCGTGGTCATAGGTACCTACCTACTTACTTTTGTAAAATGAACAATGTGTTTGTGTCGTGGTTATAGGTACCTACCTACTAACTTTTGTAAAATGAACAATGTGTTTGTGTCGTGGTCATAGGTACCTACCTACTAATTTTTGTAAAATGAACAATGTGTTTGTGTCGTGGTTATAGGTACCTACCTACTAACTTTTGTAAAATGAACAATGTGTTTGTGTCGTGGTCATAGGTACCTACCTACTAACTTTTGTAAAATTAACAATGTGTTTGTGTCGTGGTCATAGGTACCTACCTACTAACTTTTGTAAAATGAACAATGTGTTTGTGTCGTGGTCATAGGTACCTACCTACTAACTTTTGTAAAATGAACAATGTGTTTGTGTCGTGGTCATAGGTACCTACCTACTAACTTTTGTAAAATGAACAATGTGTTTGTGTCGTGGTCATAGGTACCTACCTACTAACTTTTGTAAAATGAACAATGTGTTTGTGTCGTGGTCATAGGTACCTACCTACTAACTTTTGTAAAATGAACAATGTGTTTGTGTCGTGGTCATAGGTACCTACCTACTAACTTTTGTAAAATGAACAATGTGTTTGTGTCGTGGTCATAGGTACCTACCTACTAACTTTTGTAAAATGAACAATGTGTTTGTGTCGTGGTCATAGGTACCTACCTACTAACTTTTGTAAAATGAACAATGTGTTTGTGTCGTGGTCATATGTACCTACCTACTAACTTTTGTAAAATGAACAATGTGTTTGTGTCGTGGTCATATGTACCTACCTACTAACTTTTGTAAAATGAACAATGTGTTTGTGTCGTGGTCATAGGTACCTACCTACTAACTTTTGTAAAATGAACAATGTGTTTGTGTCGTGGTCATAGGTACCTACCTACTAACTTTTGTAAAACGAACAATGTGTTTGTGTCGTGGTCATAGGTACCTACCTACTAACTTTTGTAAAACGAACAATGTGTTTGTGTCACGTTTGTGTCGTGGTCATAGCTACCTACCTACTTACTTTTGTAAAATGAACAATGTGTTTGCACAGTATTGCGTGGTGTTTGTGTCGTGTTCATATGTACTAACTAACTTTTTTCTTAAAGTTTACCATCTTGAATGGTGTACTCGCATTTTTTCGTCTAAGGTAGGTAGTATGTTTCTAGTGGAACCTCTTATTTTGTTATTTACAAAATATATCAATTACTAGCTTTTTCCTTTGGCTTCGCCCGCGTGGACATCGCTTTTATGATTGTCTGTGAGGGTGAGTGGTGCGCGAGCGTGGACATGAGTTTTCTCCAGATCTCTATCCCAGATCGGGCTATTCTTAATGGCAGTCTGTCACTTCCCACCACATCAACCAATTCTACACCAAAAATCACTTCAATCTGTTGCTCCGTTGCGACACCAACGTGCGCGTGCATGGAAATGAGTTTTCCCTACTTCTCTCGGGAACTATGACAGGATATGCTAAATTATGTCATTTGTCACCCCCTCGACCATTTCTGTGCAAAAATCACAACAATCCATTGTTAGTTTGCGATGTTAAAGAAATTGACCAAAAAAGAGTATTTTTTTAAGTTCCCTTAGGGACTGCATCGGATTATGCTATTGTCACGAGATAAAAAATAGCATATAACCTTACCAGTGACACAGGCTACCTGCATGCCAAATTTTATCAGAATGTAGCTCTCTATATAGGCGCAATGTCAAGATTCCTCGGAGAAGTTCAAGTAACAGATTGAAAGACATAGCTGAGAAAACATTTGGGGTTTGAAAATTTTTAAATGGAGCCTGGTATAATATACTTTAGTAACATGTCTACCATTTTCACAACAGCGTCGCACAACTAAACCTTTTTATTTTAACGGAGAACATTCAGGCGAAAATAGTAATTTATCATTATGTCCTAATATTTCACCTTCCCCCAAGGGTGCGTTGCCCGCATCCATCAGCTGCCCGCGATCTTCACCAGAGGAAAATCTTCCTTGGGGGTGGCTTTTGTCCAGCAGTTGACGTTTTTCGGGCTTATAATATGATGATGATGTCACCTTATGCTAAATTACATTTTTAGATGTTTCCGTAAACCCAACGGGTGACCAACGGGACTCTATTACCACAGTATATTTAAGAACTAGCTATTACCAAGCCGCCGCTGTCTGCCTGTCGGTGCGTCTGTCAGCGGGCTGTATTACATAAAACGTAATAGGCAGACAGTTAAAATTTTCACAGAATGTGTATTTCTACAAATACTAATAATAAAAATTAGAAACAGTGAAAAAATAAGGGGGTCTCTAATTAAAAAAACGTGTTTTTTTACTGGTCTTCAGAAGTATTTTTGATTTACCTCTAGCGTAAAAACTGTAATACGTACAAGCGTGGCACTTGGTGTGAATTGATTAGATTTATTCATCACACGACACAAATCCATAAAATATACATTATTATTATTATTATAACAGCTCATATACGTCCCCACCGAGGGGCTTGAGCCTACCCTGAATCAGGGCGATACATGTCAAATGATAAAATATGTCAATTTTGAGGTGATTGTCAAAAAGTAAATTTGCAAATTAACAATTAAAAAATGTCAAATTACAAAAATTAAAATGTCAAAAAGTAAACTGAACAATTAGTAAATAAATATAAAAGAAAACATCGAAGTATGTCAGTATTTCATTTTTTTAAATTCGTCAATTGAATAATATAAAATTCGTCAATAGAATAATATAAAATTCGTCAATAAAATAATATAAAATTCGTCAATAGAATAATATAAAATTCGTCAATAGAATAATATAGTAGGTACTTATACTGAAATAAAAGAAAAATTAATAAAAATTGGCCAAGTGTGAGTCATACTCGCGCTAAGGAGTCCAAACTAAATGACAAAAAAACATATTTTTTCGCTCGCGTTGATGTCTTTTGTTTGTAATGTGAAATAGCTACCATTGTATTTTTTTACTATGTAGTCGTGTAGAGAGGTGTGGTGTTACGGAACCCTCGGAGTGCTAGTCCGACTCGCACTTAGCCGATTTTTGTTTGTCTATATGTCCCATATCCAAAAATATAGGTTCTATCGTGCGACACAATTTTGTAAAAAAAAAAATAATTGACTAAGCCAATAATTTCCAACCCCTTACACTGCATCTGTCCCACTCTC
Organism: Coleophora flavipennella; assembly: GCA_947284805.1. Taxonomy (NCBI): domain Eukaryota; kingdom Metazoa; phylum Arthropoda; class Insecta; order Lepidoptera; family Coleophoridae; genus Coleophora; species Coleophora flavipennella. Next base: position 5,275,387 of record OX369290.1, on the reverse strand, counting down.
ACTACAGCAACATATTATGAGAGGAGTATGCCGTACGACACTTTCAAACGTGTAACTTTCTCTCCGGAGATAGTATGAAACTGTATGTATTAAGGCGAGTTATTGATTGGAACAGTTGTCTCTGTCTTCTTCTTTACGTGTAAAGAGTAAAGAAAATAACCACACTTTTGCACTTTTTCAATGGTTTTTCGTATCATTCAAAAACAACAATGAAAGTATAAAAAATAATAACATTACTCACTTCGTATTATCAAAACAAATATGATTGTATATTTTTAAAATTTATACTTCAAAAGTCGCTCACGTAAAAACTCTAGACGGATCTGGCTGAAACTTGGTAGGTAGATAGATTAGGACCTGGATTAACACATAGGTTACTATAAAACTGTATTTTTATCTCATGATAAATAACTAATAGACATTTTTTTAGGTAGTATTTAGTATGGTTTTATTATCTTTAACAGCAAAAAATAATTAAATTGAATAGATATGAGTAACAGACGTTTTTTGTTTTACTTTAAAAGCTAGACAGATAGAGAAGTTTTTTTTCTTTAAAGAGCTTTGAGTGAAAATATTTTTTGTGTCCAACAGTTACTTCTGCCGCGTTCGCGAGCCGCTAGCGGCTTGCGCACTGCGCACCCTCAAAAAGTCATAGAAACGTTGTCCACGCGGGTAAAGCCGCGGGAAACAGCTAGTAATACATAAAACTCCTTCACTAGTTTGTGCGTACAGTCCAAAGGGCACTTACCGTAATGAAAGTCGGTACAGTGAGCTTGGAGAACGGACCAGCACTGAAAACGATGACAGTTCTGAACTGAGCAGTCAGGATGTGGAGGTCCTTCCGAATCTTGGGGTAGTGGCACCACCACGCGCTGTGGTATGGACCACTTATCAGGTCTTTGCTCTGAAAGATTTAAAAAAATAATTAAAAAGTTTGTACTGCAACTGCATTATATGTAGCTAGCTACTCATTCATACATCCACACCGAGGGGCTCGAGCCTACCCTAAATAAAAAGGAAATAAAATAATTATTGATTTCTTACCTAGTAGAGCACATCGTTGCTATGCCAACAATAGATGAAAAGTTGGGCAATGCCTTGTGTATTCGGTGGTAAGAAATCTCATGTACACAGGGAATCCTACTTTGGGACCAGATGACCATGTGTGATTTGTCCCAGAATATATTTTTTATTTTTTATTTTTTATGTAGGTGTAGAGTGGTTTGAGGGTTTATAGAAAAGTATCATTGATTTCATACCTCGTAGAGCACATCGTTGCTATGCCAACAGTAGATGAAAAGTTGGGCAATGTCGAACACTAGGTAATCGGTGGTGAGAAATCTCATGTAGGTGTAGAGTAGGTTGAGGGTTTCAAGAAAAGTATTATTGATTTCTTACCTCGTAGAACACATCGTTGCTATGCGAACAACAGATAAAAAGTTGGCCAATGCCGAACACAAGGTATTCGGTATTGAGAAATCTCATGTACACGTAGGTGTAGATTGGGTTGAGGGTTTAAAGAAAAATATTATTGATTTCTTACCTCGTAGAGCACATCGTTGCTATTCCAACAATAGATAAAAAGTTGGGCAATGCCAAACAGAAGGTATTCGATGGTGAGAAATCTCATGTAGGTGAAGAGTGGGTTGAGGGTTTAAAGAAAAGTATTAATGATTTCTTACCTCGTAGAGCACATCGTTGCTATGCCAACAATAGATAAAAAGTTGGGCAATGCCGAACACAAGGTATTCGGTGGTGAGAAATCTTTCCATTGCACTTTTTTGCATCTGAAAAAAAAAACAAAGTTATTATTGAGGGTGGACCGTAGCAAAACACAGGGTGTATGTTCAGATAAATTCCCAGTATTTATTTTTCCTTTTTCTTCCTGTTTTCCATAGGAAGGACTGGATCGGAGCTGAATATCGTACAGCCAAAACCGCTCGGAGTCCTTTATTTCGAGCAAAAGCTTAAGGAGAGCCGTGCGATTTTAGGCCGCTTTTTACATAAATTTTAATCTCGAGTTATATATTATCATGCTTATATCTTTAAAATTACTTAACATATCTTAATTCAATTTTTACTTATAGAGAGCTACCATTCTCTTTTATCTTTCTACATAACTTAGTATATGTAAAGCAACAGTTTTCCTACCAATATTACGGGTTCAAATTAACAAAGATTGAAATTCTTATAAAATTACGACTTAAGCATTTTGACTGTCTTACTACAATACTTATTTGTCCTGATACGTAGTCTTATTAGCTAATTAAAAGATATAAAAATATAATTAAAAACCCATAAGCGTCCCCACTACTGGGCACAGATCATATCCAGAATTTGGGAAGGTTAGTCCATACCCCATACACGGGGGCCAAACCCAGGTTGTTGGAGATAGGGCTTATGGTGAACCCCACTGTCAAGTTTTTTTAAGCCGTCTATAAGGTATCGAGCGTTCTATGCTCGGAGTTTCTCTGCGTGATCAAATCAGAAACGAGGAGGTCCGTAGGAGAACTAAAGCAACGGACACAGCTCTCAGAATTGCTAAAACTAAGTGGCAGTGGGCGGGGCACATAGCTCGTAGAACAGATGGCAGTTGGACCAGTAAAATTCTCGAGTGGCGATCACTCACCGGAAAACGTAGCGTAGGTAGGCTTCTCATTCGGTGGACCGATGACCTGGTGAAGGTCGAGGGAAGCCGCTGGATGCTGGCAGCGCAGAACCGGTCGGCATGGAAATCCTTGGGGAAGGCCTATGTCCAGCAGTGGACGTCCGTCGGCTGATAATATGATGATGATGATAAGGTATATGACATCCAGTGATAGAAACCGGCACCAAAGCAACGTCCCTTGCGAAGCAAGAAAACGGTCAAGAAAAATTACACTAACAGTCAAACCGATCCAGGTGACGACCTTGCTTCAGGTCGCTTAACTTGCGTGATCGACGCATTTACACAAGTGGCTCTGAGCTACGACCAAATTTCGTAGATTCTAATCTTAAAATGCCTATATGCATATATTATTATTTTCCAGAAATCCAATTTTCCGATCTCTGTACAAAAATAATTGCCAATCTTTTAAATAAGATTACAGAAAAAAGCTGACATATCATATTTTTTTCACGTCAGTTGTTGTTTCGTTTTATCATCCTGTCTTCAAAGCGATGTAATCAAAGCTTACATAATTTTCTAAATAGCTGAAAATTGTAGGTAAACCATCTTTCAACAGAAATATCCAACAATGTACACAATAAACTAACATAAAAATTAAATTATTTCTTTTTAAAATAATTCTTATACTAATGTTTTCAGTTATTAATGTTACACATAAGTGTAAATAAATAAATAAATAAATAACGTAACATTAATCACCACATCAGCATATATAGACGTCTTCACCGAGGGGCACGAGCCTACCCTGAATTAGGGCGATCAGGCCTTAGTTGACCACGCGGGCCCAGTGCGAAACCACAACTTCACACACAACCTTCGAGTTTCTTCACATATGTGTGCGTGTGTTTTCTCACGATTTTTTCCTTCAACATAAGAGCGTCGGATAAACGTATATATGAGATCGAAATTCGAAACCACATTGGTACGTTGCAGGACTCGAACCACGACCTCCCAGATAGGAGGTAGCGGCCCTTGCTGTTGCTCTACCGACGCTCTCAAACATAAATAACCGAAAAAATTGGTATCAGACTTGTTTTATAAAGAAATAATTTTTTTTTTAGGTTAGGTTATTGTTTGGAAATTTTTCAAAACATTGTTGAAAGATGGATAACAAGCTGTTATTTGAAAATAATTTTAACTAATTCATATTCTTCTCAGCACACCATATGATTTGATACCCATATCATGGGAATACATAAAAAAAATATAACGCCATATTGGATTTAGAATGACGTCACTTAGCGAACCATGCGAGTAACTAAGTATCTCATCTGTGACCGTGCATTGTTCTCCAATATTAATGTGTATGCAAAATTTCAGCTCAATCGGAAACCGAGAAGTGGTGCTATTTAGCTTATCTTATCTTATCTTTATAAGTGGGGGATGCAGTTGCAGTGACACTTCGACCCAATGGGATATTTTGTGTCTACCCCTATAACCTTAGCACCCCAACCTACTCGAAGCTGTGCTGCATCAATCCAGCAATTCCGCTGATTGGAAGGTGTATGTTAGTCCTCCGGTTTTGGGTAGCCATCACCTAGTAGGTACATACGCTTGCTAGCCAGGACATCGCAGTGACACAGTAAGTGTTCCATTGATTCTGTATCTTCACCACAGGCGCTGCAGGTTGGGTCATTCGTCAGGCCGATTTTTTGCAGGTGTGCGTGGCAAAAAGGCCCGTCAACGCTCCTATTACAGCCCTGACGCGCGTCCTGCTGTTATTCCAAATTTATTTGGTTGCCCCTGTAGTTATCTCATCGATGAAGAGCTTAGAGTGTTTATGTCCATGTCAATCTGTGTCTTCCCTCGGCCTGTTCCCTTAATTCCCTTAGAATAGTGCTTCTTGGTAGCCCTATCCTCGGTTCTGGACCACACATTGTTGTCTGTGATCCCATTCTAGCCTGTTTGTGTGCTTCTTTACTGCCTTCCACTCCAGCTACCCAGACCAGTTGCAGTAAGCTTCCAAAATTTGTCCCAACCTTACATACTGACACACTAACTAGCTACACGGCAAGCTAATATAAAGCTTCTTAATAGGATGAAAAATGAATCCACAGCCACACATTAATTTATCAAAACATTCTTGTATAACATATGAAGTACTGTAAAAAATATTGCGTGAAAAAGAAGTGAAATAAAAGTCCCGAAGTTTTGGCGGAACTCGAAACTGAGCGTCGATGGTTTTTTATTACCACTTGGATAAACGATAAAAATAATAAATCAAATAGAAATTATTCTGAAAACTTGCTCAAGCTGATGTGTGAGGGTGTGGAAATAGAATACAATCGCATTCTGAAGTCATCAAAAGTCATAGGATCTCGGTTCTCAGGTTCTCAAAACTTCGTGACAATATTAACTTTTTTACAGGCAAATAAAAAAACTTCGCTCTTGTTTTGCATACATTTTTTGGTGCTTTTATGTTTCTTTTTGTTGTTTTGTTTCTTTTCTTTTGTTTTTCTTATGCTTACGTTAACATAATCATCGAATCGTTTAGAAAACAAACTATTTGATGATTATGTGAAGAGGCAAGAGGGATAACACTAAGAGGGATAACACTAAGAAGGATAACACTATAATAGAGGGATAACAATATAACACTTAGAGGGATAATACTTTAAAACTAAGAGGGTTAACACTATAACACTAAGAGGGATAACACTATAACACTAAGAGGGATAACACTATGTTCAACAAAGTTATAACAAATTTTCTCTCTCGCTTGGCGTTTGACGAACGCACATCTTACATTCACAAGTCACAACCACAACTTTTTAAGGCGGTAGTATTACATATTTTCGTTATTTTTACGTCAATTACTACTAAACGATAGAAAACCCAAGGTTGAAAAAAAAATCCTTATTGTTGATGATGTTCCATAAAGACAAAAGCTATTAGAAACACGATTGAGCAGTTTCGGCTCGATAGAAAAAAATCCCAAAGATAGATAGATCTACACCGTTACTTTTAACTCTAGTTATGACTAATATTTTGAAGTATAACTTTTAAAAATTATACTTACAGCAATATTTATTATAATACAAAGCGAGTAATGTTATTATTTTATATACTTTCATTGTCGTTTTTGATTGAAACGAAAAACCATTTAAAAAGTGAAAAAGTGTGGTTATTTTATTTACTCTTTACACGTTAAGAAAAAGACAGAGACAACTGTTCCAATCAATACCTAGCCTTAACGTTGAAAATGTTCTTTCGCTCGTTCTGTTAAGAGTACCTTTTTGAGCGAACTTTTGACATGACGACGAAATTTTTGGGGGTATCGTCATAAGTATCGTATTGGTTTAAGTGTTAAAATTGGCATGTGGTAAGGGCTTTAAGGCTTTAAGATGCCTTAATCCGAGCATGTTGAAACGTGTTGAAATAATATTGCACGTAAGTCTATTCATTTTAAGTTCAATTCAATGCGGGCTTCAACGTGGCTGTTACGTTGAAACCGAACTCCCAATTCTCGATTTTTTCATGTTTTTATTACTTTTCTATACTTTCAAATAAGTTTCAAAAAATGTGTCCAATTAAAATGAAAGGACTGAAAGTTAGTTTCATTCAACATTAACTATTTGTTTTTTGAGAAATTTTGCAATTAATGCCAAAAACAATACAGTATATTTTTTTTTTCATCAAAAGTGCTAATATTTTTAAAATCGTATTCAATTAAATCAATTTTTATTACATATGATTGTTTTACACAGTCTTTTAATAATTTGAATTGAATATTGTCATTTTAAGGCCTTAAGGCGAGGCATTTGAACGCGAGAAATGATTGTTACTTACTGGGCAATGTTCAGGTTTTGGGATAAATATGAATTCAATAAATATAGGACTTCAGTTGAAAACTGAATTAAGCAGATTCTCTGTAGTACTTAAATAGAATGGAGACATAAAAATATCATGTGCAAAGTTAGAAATTTTATTATTAAACAATTTGATTTAGACTTTTATTTTAGCCTGGTTTCAGGACTTTTTAAGATCGAGTAAAGTACATCTTTTCGTGTAACAAATTAGCACATTGTTTAGACAATATCCTTAGGTGTACCGTATCATTTTTGTAAAACCGTTATTTAATTGGTCATACGTAAACCACTGATCTAGTGAAACAGTTCTGTCCGCTTCTCCTCCGGTGCCTCACCTTAACCTATTCCTGCCCACTGTGCTCAGCTGAGTACAGCTATACATAGAAGATTTTGAACCTTACTAAACACTCATTGTATATCTTAGGAAATCTACAAATTACTTGCATTATATTTAAATTCATTTTGCATTTTTTTTGCAGAAAATTAAAAACAATCAGATTTTTTGAATATTATTTTTTGATTTATTTTATGTAATTTCAATGGCTGATATTGTGTACTGTGGCAACAGAGTTCATTTAAATAGTACATTACCTTCATGGTCGGCTTTAAAAGTTTGATGTCTTTAAAAAGTTACTAAAATAATGAATGCGATTGAAAAAAAAAAAAATCAGAGATGTAATGTCATGCTTCATTTCTAATTCAATAAAAATGAAATAATTATATGAGTAGAATAATGTGCACATAAAGTAAAGTGCGCGGACGTTCCGCGCCACAGTACGTAAGTAGTACTAATATATATACTGTGACGTAAGTATGCATGCGGACTCGATATATTAATGTATAAAATTACAATTTTTTATTGATTATTTTATATTAAAAATCAAATAAAAAAAATATTTAAAAAGATATTTAGGAAAAAAATAAATTTCAATGAACACTAAGGACATTTCATCATCATCATATCAGCCAAAAGATGTCCACTGCTGGACAAAGGCCTCCCAAAGGATTTCCACGAAAAACGGTTCTGCGCTACGCTACCTGCGTCCAGCGGCTTCTCCTGTCTTTCACCAGGTTTTCAGTCCACCGTGTAGGCCTGCCTATGCTACATTTTCCGGTGCACGCCACTCGAGAACTTTATTACCAAATGTTCTACGAGCTATGTGCCCTGACCACTGCCACTTAAGTTTAGCGATTCTGTAAGCTATGTCGGTAACCAAGGTCAGGTGAATAACATAGTTTAAAAAACACGCTTTTAAAGCACATCAAACTAAAAATAGAAAAATAATTCTTAATATGAGCTGAAAACAAAAATGAACAAAAAATACTAGTTTTATCGTGAAAAAAGCGTGGGTTGATCGTTGTTTTCAGCTTATCATCATCATCATATCAGCCACAAATCGTCCACTGCTGGACAAAGGCCTCCGCCAAGGATTTCCACGACGACCGGTCCTGCGCTGCCCGCATCCATCGGCTTCCCGCGACCTTCACCAGGTCATCGGTCCACCGCGTGGGAGGCCTGCCTACGCTACGTTTTCCGGTGCGCGGTCGCCACTCGAGAACTTTACTGCCCCATCGGCCATCTGTTCTGCGAGCTATGTGCCCTGCCCACTGCCACTTCAGTTTAGCGATTCTGTGAGCTATGTCGGTTACTTTCAGCTTATATTAAGAACTATTGTTTACTTTTTAGATTGATGTGCCATAAAAGCGTGTTTTTTAGTTCTTTTAAATATATTTATTTTTCAATTTTTAGTTTTTTTTTTGATTTTTTATTTAATCCTGGCGATCCTGATCAGGATAATGAGATAAACTTATGAAATTATTGTATTGTCACTGATTTATTATAAATGTACAAAGCTTGAATTAAATCTGTAAATTTAAAGTGGGTCAAAATCGAGTGCAAAGGAGTCGGTTACAAACATACATAAATATACAGGTGAAGCTAATAAAAGCGTGATAAAAAGGGCATGTAATGCATGAGTTCTGTAATATTAGTCAAACGATCTGTAAATATTTAACACTCTCATCGCTATGTGGGCGGCTGGCCGCCCACATAATTTCAAGTGCAGAAAGCTATTGCTGATTTTTTTATTTATTCGAGCAGGCCATGTGGGCGGCCGGCGGGTCACAAAACTTCGCGCATAACCTGTTGTCATTTTAATTTTTTTTATTTTTTATTTGTAGGATCACAGCGGACCACACGGCGTGATGATAAAGTTTAAGACGTGTCACGCCTGCATACCTCGTGGCTTGCCATAAAAGTTATCATGGCGTGGCGAGCAGCGAAAAAAATGAATGGGCGGCGCGCCGCACATGGCCAGCTGATTAGAAAATCGTTATATACAGGATGTAAATAACTTGGTGTAGGTCCCGTTAACTGGTGCTTCTACTCATCATACTGAACAACTTTTGTTCAATGACTTGGCTGAAAACGTGAAAAAAAAGGTTTACTCTTCATACAAATCGATCAGCTGATCGACCGATTTTGTGCATTTTAATAAGGAGGGTTTCTTGGAGAAAGTTGTTCAGTATGACGAGTAGAACCCGTAGTTAACGGCACCTACACCAATTTTGTTACACTCTCTATGTATCAGTGGCGATGAGAGTGTTAAAGCACGTATGAACAAAAGGTTTTTACCGTTATTTGGTAAGCAGTGACGCACAGCATAACGGAACACACACACATGTAGAGAAGCATGATCGGCGACAGACACGAGTCGAAAAGACGAGCAAATCTGAAAAACAATATGTCTATTAGCAAAAAAAAACAGAATTGCGCACTGAGAGTTCTGCGTACCACGGAATCCTTAAAACACGACTACCTTAGTCGTACAGTTTCCCTGTTAGAAAACTTTGTTATCGTGTTTTAATCACAAGTGAAGAGCATCGCGTATTTATAATAAATATGATTATTTATTTTTTGTTCATTTTTTTATTTTTTATTATTCACAATTGTTAAGCCCTTGGAAACATCTCACCTGATGGTAAGTGACGATGATGCCGAAGATGTAAGCTGGCTTACCAAAATTCCCCAACGCAATGGGGATAATTATGGCAATCTTATCTTCAAGCCGGCACACATCAATGATGTTAACACTGACGTTTGGCGGCAAGACTTTATATAACGGTGGTAGCTAGCCAGGCAGGCTATGAAAACGCCCTTTTACCAACCAAACCGAGTCTAACAAATTTAACCCCGCCGGAAATCGAACCCGCGACCTCCTGGTGTGAAGCGAATGGACTAACCATTACACCACGGAGGCGGTTGTTTCAACTTAACGCTTCAACGCCTCAACTATTTTTAAAAAAATGTCACCGAGTTAGCCTGTGCTATGGAAAAGGATATAAGCTACTTTTTATCCCATGAAATTCCAAATAACAAGTATAGTCCGAGACAGTTCCTTAGGGAACTGAAAAAAAGACTCTTTTTGGTTGATTTCTTAACATCGCAACGGGCTAACGGATAGATGTAATTTTTTGCACAGAGATAGTTGGGGGGGGGGGGTGGTAAATGACATAAACTACTTATATGCATAGCCCGAGATAAATCCAGAGGAACCTGGAGCAAAGTATATAATTATATTAGCACTAACATACAGTATGGAGTGTCCATACTGTCGCTCTCTAGATTCTGACCTCACCCTCTCGTCACCCAGATTGATTCAGATTGGTTATAGTTTGGTTCACGAACGTATAGGATTTCGCCGTGATTTTATGTGGTCCGTAATTTTTTTTTGTAATGTCATTTCTTGCCCGCTGTATGAAGTGTCCGGGGTGTGCCTGGAGTAAAACGTTGTCTACGCTCGCGAGCCGCTTGCAACTAGCGTACCACTCACCCTCAAAGACAGTCAATTTAAAAACGATGCTCGCGCGAGCAGTTAGTAGATAATAATTTTTCCGCTTTCTGTATTATGCTTACTTACTTTATTAAAACATGCCCACGCGAGTTAAACTAGTTTTAATATAAATATAAATTTGTATAATGTTTCACAGTTTAAGATTATTGTGAAGCTGGGACTTTTCATACAAACGGCGTTAACGATTTTCACCTCTCAAATTTTAACCGATTTGTACCAATTTTTGATAGGTTGTTAGTCAAAACAAAAGCTAGGCTTATACCTACGGTTCGTTTTTTAAATTACTGATTATAAATAAACAAAAAATGGCTGAAATTAGTTCTGTATGAAGACACGTGAATGACATTAAAACTAAATTAATTACAAAACTTTATCGAAAAAACAAAAACGCATAAACCTAGTTATTGTTCTGACTGACAAACTATCAAAAATTAGTCCAAATCGGTTAAAATTTGAAATGTGAAAATCGTTAACGCCGTTTGTATGAAAAGTCGCAGCATCACAATCCTCAAGCCATTTGACTTACCCATCCGTCATCATATCAGCTCATACATGCCTCCACCGAGAGGCTCGAGCCTATCCTGAATTAGGGCGATCGGGCTTTAGTCGACCACGCGGGCCCTGTGCGGGTTGGTCGACTTCACACACAACCTGCGAGTTTCTTTGCAGGCTTGTTCAGGTTTCCTCACGATGTTTTCCTTCATCGTAAGAGCGTCGGATAAACGTACATATTATGAAATCTAAATTCGAAAACACATTTGTACGTGGCGGGATTCGAACCACGACCTCCCCCGGACAGGAGGCGGAGGCCCTACACGCCTTTACGCCACTGACGCTCTTCCCATCCGTACGCATTTGTTATATCAGCTCATATACTACACCCCCACCGAGGGGCTCGAGCCTACCCTGAATCAGGGCGATTAGGCCTTAGTCGACCACGCGGGCCCAGTGCGGGTTGGTCGACTTCACACACAACCTTCGAATTTCTTCGCAGGCGTGTGCAGGTTTCCTCACGACGTTTTCCTTCACCGTAAGTACGTAAGTTTTTGAAAAACTCATTGGTACATTTGCCGTCCAGATTTGAACCCGGTACCTCTGGTTAGATGAACCGAGTCGTTACCGGTTGAGCCACCGACGCTTTACGCATACCTATCAAATAATAGCTTTTTACCTAGACATCGAATCACATAAATGTATTTAAGAATAGGTATTTAAATAAAGTATTGCTATCTCCCTCCCCCAAACCTGCAACCTGAAAGGGAGAACTGCAGCGCAGACGGATAATAAGTATTAAATTGACCTAAACAGCATTTCGTAGTCCCCTATTTCCTTCTCCAAAAATTGAGCAATAATCATATTATTTTCAAAAAATGATTAAAAAAACGCGATACACCTCTATGTTCCAATTTTATTGTTAACATGCGTATTATTTTTTTGGTGGGTGTCTTAAAATGACTTTTCAATTGGGCAATTTTCTCAGTTTTTGAAAGGCTCCTACTTCCTATTAGAATATGGGAAAAAAAACAAAACATAGGGCATGACCTTGGTAGATATAGGTTTGATGGAAAAAAACATTTTTACTCTATTGTCATTATCCAGGGAGGAATCAGGGGACTACGTTTGTACGGAAGAAATGGCGCCCGCATTTCCTCTTAACAGGTAAAGAGTAATTGCAAGCCAAATTTAAACAGGTTCTCAAACTTTTTCAATTGGCAGCGCACTTTAAGGTTTGATAACTTTTCGGTTCGCTACACACTTTCAGGTTTAGTAACTTTTCAATTCGCAGCTCACTTTGAGGTTAGGTAACTTTATACGGCACTCTATCTGGTACTGTGCCGGTTTAAGCTTAGTTTATTGATTGGAAACGAAATGTTGTATCTTTTCTACAGGTGTAGGTAATAGGGGATCGGACTGCTAGTCTTTTGAGTTACTTTTTATGATCTATCAAAAACTCAATTTTGTTCTAAAAATGTTTGAAATACCCACAAGTGAACGTCATAGATTTTAAGCGTCATTGACGAACTAATTTTGTGAATTTTGTGAAAAACAAAACAAATAAGGTTTTTTTGAAACTTCAAGAGGAGAGCAATTTAGGAAATCATGTTTCAGATTTTATTTTTGATGCAGTCTGATCCCCTATTAAAATTTGTGTAAGTTATCCTTCAGACATTCTTTAATTTGACACTAAAAGAAAATTCATAAGTAGACGTTGCTACTACGACGCCTGAATTGAATAAGGCTGATGGAATCTGATCCCTGTTATATAAGGAAATAAGAACTTTATATAAAAGGTGCGCGAGCGAAGTGAAAGCGATTTTGCTTTTTTTTGTGAGACAAAATTGCCTTTTTTGTGTCTTAAAGAGCGGCACTCAGTTAAAAATTTAAGCAAGCGTGCAAAATTACAACTGCCATCTAAAATCAGCTCCCCCCTGACTTCTGCTGCCCTTTGATAAATTGAGCACTCATTATCATCATCATATCAGCCGAAAGACGTCCACTGCTGCACAAAAGCCCCCCATGGAATTTCACTACGAACGGTCCTGGCTGCCCGCATCCAGTAGCTTCCAAAAATCAAGCACTAGCTCTTAGTAAAAGATGTACGACAAAGGCCACTGTAATAAGTATTACGTAAAAATTCAAGGCTACGTAGCTTTAGGTACGTACCTCATCATGTCAGCTCATATACGTCCCCACCGAGGGGCTCGAGCTTACCCTGAATTAGGGCGATCAGGCCTTAGTCGACCACGCGGTAATTAGGTACGTACCTAATTGGATTAAATGACAAAGTTCCGCTGTGAAATACTGAAGATGGACGGACGAACGGACGGACAAGGCGACGCTTCAGGTACAAAACCCAAAAATTTAACTGCTCAATGCAAATCGATCAGCTGATAAAATGTTTTAGTTTACTTTGACTTACAGTCACCGGGTTACATATAGCTCGTAGAACAGAGGGCCGTTGGGGCAGTAGAGTTAACGAGTGGCGACCAAGCAACGGAAAACGTAGCGTAGGCAGGTATCCCACTCGGTGGACCGATGACCTGTTATAGGTCGCGGGAAGCTCCTGGATGCGGGCAGCGCAGAACCGGTCGTCTTGGAAATCCTTGGGGGAGGCCTATGTTCAATAGAGGACGTCTTCCGGCTGATAGTCATTGGTTGTTTGCGAAGAACTTTCAGTTTTCTTAGGTTTTTCAGTAATAAGGGAGTCCTACCACCAGAATCAAAAAAAATTATAAATTACAAAAAAATCTTGAGATTCTTACAAGAAGCCCTTTTATTTTATCTGTCAAACAATACAGTTTGCAAAACTTTTTTATATTTTTTAATTAACCCCTAAAATTGACCACCGTGTTTAAAATTCATTTATTTACATTGCATAGTAGGGTAGGGTAGGCTAAGGTAGGGTAGTGTAGGTTGAGGTAGGGTAGTGTAGTATAGTATAATGTGGAACAAAGTTTACCGGGACAGCTAGTTAATTATATTTTGAGCTAAGTATGTTGATAGGAATGGGCATTCTTTTTAAAGTAGTTTTTGTGATTAGCGTTTATATACTGTCCTCGATAAATTATTGTTGCAATAATTACTTGAAATCTGTTTAAATCTGCCATTAATTAAGCGTCTCACAGCCGCAAGCGAGAACTTCCACACCTGATTCCAACGTACATTTGAGAAAGTTCATCTCGATTTCTATACGGAAACTCGTAAACAAAGTTTAAAGGGGCAAACGTTCAGACGTACGTACAATTTTATCACAAGGCAACCGGTACAAGTTTAATTGAGTTTTGGGCCGTTAATTTAGAATTCGTATTCTGTGTTGGTAACTTTGCTGTCTTGATGACTCGATTCCAAGTCAAGTTACAGAGTTGACTATTTGAAAAGCTTTACAAAATACTCGTATGTAATACATCGTATAGAATACCTATAATTAGTGAAATAATAAACCCTCAAGTTAATTTTTGCCAAATTAGCAACTCCACTTATGGCAACCATTTTGTTTTGTTTATTGCACCTGAAATATGCCCAGAGTGTCGTTATTGCGGCGTGGGGCGCACCCTCCGTCTGCGCCGTGGCACGCACGATGAGAAGTTGAATAGTTATAGAGGGGAGGGTAGGGTTCTTATTTTTTTTAAATGTACCAATCAACCAAAACTGTATACAGGGTCCTAACGAAGGTATGCACTTATTTTTAACTGAAGCTTGTACTCATGAAACTGAACAACTTTCCTTAAGAAACCCATGAACAATTCGCAAAAAAAAAACTGATTTCCATACAAAGTTTGCCCGCCAGCTGATCGATTTGCATAGGAAGTTCGAAAATTTTTATATATTAAAACTGGTTAAAATATGGAAATATGGAAAACAATAAAAATATGGAAAAATATAGTTCGGTAGATAATCAAAAATAGGAATTGAATGACGATTTCCAAAATTCAAAAACAAAACAAACAATGACAAAGAGATGATAAAATAAAAGTATAAAAAACTAATTACTGACTTCAAAATGAAATTCACTCAATAAACTTTAGGCCCCTAATTTAATTCGTACCCACCTTTGATTATGTTATTGTTGGTTAATGTCTTGTATTTAAGTATAATAATATTACTCCATACTTTTGGGTGAATTTCATTTTGAAGTCGGTTTTTTAAACTTTTATTTTTTATAGTTTGTTGTTTTACTTCATTATTATGACTGTAATCACACCTTTAATGCTTGTGTGTACTAAAATATCTATAAATACAGATCTATGTATGGGTTTATTTTTTCCTTTTTTTACCTTTATTTTTCACTTTTTGTATTTTTTATTATTTTTTGTTATACAAAAACAAACGCTGTGAAAATTTCAACTGTCTACCTATTACGGTTATTGAAATACAATCCGCTGACAGACAGACAAACAGCGGAGGTTTGTAATAAGTTCCAGTTTGTCAGCTTTTGGGTGTACGAACCTCTAAAAAGTGGCCAAGTCCGTGTCGGACATGGAGTAAAAAAGTTTTGTAGTCTTTTCAAAAAATAGATGTATATTTTTTAAAAAAGCTTAGATAATTTGCACTTTGTCTAGATCATTTTGTATAGACATTCAATGAACTTTTTACAAGTGCAACTGAATATTTTAAGTTGGTTCACTATTATTCCTAAACTAAAACATGACGTAACTATCATCATCATCATCATATCAGCCGAAGGAAGTCCACTGCTGGACATAGGCCTCCCCCAACTAATAACTAACGTAACTATAAGGGTTCCTTATTTGACTGCGGGACCTCAAAAAATTAAGAAATTTTCGCGACAAGTTGCGAGTTCGGCCCCACCGGGATTCGAACCTGCGGCCTCCTGGTGTGAAGCGAATGGTTTGACATTATGCGAAATTATTCTGATGTGATTGGCATATAAAAAAGTGTCCATAATTTAATATTAATAACCGATTTCAAAGAATAGGAGGTTATCAATTTGTCGCAATCTTTTTTTTATGAATAAATAAATTGAATCCAATTGAATCACAACAACACGGAGGCAGTTAGGCAATTGCTATCCTCAAAAAAGTTAAACTCTTGATTGATAATTATTAAATTATAGCATATTAAGTTATAAAATTGAAAGTACTCTAGGTTTAAAACTTAGGCATCTTGAGGTTAAGAAATAAAACCTTAAAACAGCGCTTGCCCTGACGGGGAAAACTGCACAAAAAAATGTAACAAAAACCAATATGTAAAATAAAATAAAATAAAAATATAACCTTATCACTTCGGGAGTGCCGACAGAAGTGAAAACTTAAAAGACTTGTACCCAGATTCTTTAAATATTTTTTTTTAAATTCGGTTACGGTAACAGGTAACGGGTAATGGTAAGTGTCGCGAGTTTAACGGTTTTTCCCCATCTCAAAAAATGCCCATCCCGCCTAAAGAAGTTTTCACTTCAAAAATTTAATCAGGTCATTTTTTGAGATGGTAAAAATCATGATGTTAAAAAAAAATTTTTTCACATTTCTTTTTTAAGTGAAAACTTCTTTAGGCGCGTTGGGCATTTTTTGAGATGGGAAAAAACCGTTAAACTCGCGACACGTACGTTTTTAACCTTCAAGCAGGCGCGCGGCGTCGAATCGACCGCACTCAATATATTTTCGTTCATAATATCGTTATTTCTTTTCGCATGTATTTGTCATCCCTAGTAGCCTGTTATTGTTTCATTGTGCACGAGATTAACGGTTTACCTCCCCTCCCCGCGCACTCCGGAATGCATTGATCGCATTTGTTTTAGTCACGTCGCAGGCGTCGAAAACACGCCACGCGCTTGTGGTCGAAAAGGTTACGCGCGACGTGCTATGCGAGATATTACTTTTTTTACAATATCAAAATAACGTGTTTTTTCCGTAAAAATTACTGGTTATGGAGTGGTTATATAGAAAAGGAGGAAGTATTTACGAGAATTAGGCACTGAACTGACGAAAGAGTATGTTCAAAGAAGAGCCACGATGGTGAACCTTCCAAGAAAACTCAAAAGGAACATAAGAGAGCATTTGAATATGAGTGTTCAAGATCCTAGCAATGAACCAAGTAGTAGCTCTAGTACATGCAGAGGAAGCTGCAAAATATGCCCAGGCAAAAAAAAAGGCAATCGAAGACGCAATGCACATCATGTCTGAGAAATATTTGCAGGTCCCATACTATATTCATTTGCAATGAATGTTATCTTGATGAAGAAACTGACTCGGAGGAAAACTAGACCAAAGCTGATGATGAATAACTTTGATTTTAATTATTTGGTCTCATGGCGCCAACTGATTTTGTTTTTTGATGTGTAACATCTTTGCTCTCGCTTTCCTGCAATTTGTGGGAGTGATTTCGTGAAATGGGACGGAAATGTGTAACAGGAAATGCGAACGTTTTTTAATTCTCGAAAACTAAGGTTGTCATAGCCATGCCCGCCTAGTGTGATGGCAAAGGCAAAGATGACATACTACTATTCGAAGGGTCGGCCCGTGAATGTACGACCCGATAATTAATTAATTTCATAAGTATTTTGTCGCATGTTACACATCATATGCGAGTACTGTAGGTCTAGTTTTTTAATTTTGGTTATATTTTACTATATAAAACTAGTTAGAGTTATAAGAAAATGTATGATGCCAAATTGATAACTAATCCAAAGAAAATTAGGATACTACTTTGATTTTATTATTTTGTTTTATGTCCTAATGTAATGGTAATGTGATAAATACAAAAAAATAAATGATAATTGAATAAAAAGTGTTTTAAATCTGTGAAATATCCTATAGGTCCTTTAGGTTACGCGCGACCGCTGCCGTTACAAATGACCGCGGGCCCGCTTGAAGGTTAACATATTAAATATAAAATCACAAAGAGTGTCGATTTGAACGGGTCAACCTTTTCCTAGACATTTAAAGAAACGTATTCACTCTATTTGAATAAATTCCTGGAGTAAGCGGAGTGTAAAATTCTACGAAAGGCAAGAGATGCGAACAAAAGTTTTATTCCCTTTTACATTGACGTCTGCCCAAGTTACGGTATAGACATGCCTTTTCAAACATTTTGTTCCAAAAAGTTTGCATAACAATACCAATAATTGAAAACGCTAAACATGTTAAAAAACCGACTTCCATCGCAACAAGTTAGTACATTTTTGCTTTATTATTTTTAGTTTTTTGTTAATTTTCTAATAAAGTCCTGCACCGATTTTGATATAGTTTATATTATGGGACCACACGGGAAGTACTAGATTTCAAATAAAAAAAGAGTCATCAAAATCGGTTCACGCAGTCAAAAGTTCTGAGGTAACATACATAAAAAAACATACAGTCGAATAGAGAACCTCCTCCTTTCTGGAAGTCGGTTAAAAAGTTTACTGTTTTTTCGGAGTTTACTCCCTTAGAAATGATTCATATACACAGCCCGATATAAAAATATATGAGGAGTGAAATCGAATGGTGATCGGTATCACTTAACCGTTACTTTAGTTTTGGAGATAAGCCCCCCCCTAATCTCCAAAACTACTGGGCCTTAAATTTTGAACAAAAATACAGTATGTTAGGTTGAATACTTAAATAGCAGGTAAGCCTATGAAAAAAAAAACACACCGGTAGCACTCCGGGAGTGCCGGCAGAAGTGAAAACTTTTGTATTAACGTTGTGTTTAATTATAAGTACAAAAATACTATCATTTATGAGGTAGAATACAATGTTTATTTATTGCGCTATCGTACACAAATATGACAATTTACATGTTATTATTCATAATATTATATCGTTATTTATTTATATAATACATTAATTTTTATCTCTTAGAAATATCAACTTTCATCCATAATTTCGACGACTTTTTCACCATCGTTATTACCAGAATCATCATCGCAAATTTCTAAAACTGATACAATCGGTTTATGATAGCTGAAGTAAGAAACAAACAGTTTTTAATCGATGCACTTTGTTCAATTTCCATAATTTAAACAATTCACATATACGAGTACACAACAATGTGGTTACTACACAGCCACGGAGCACAAACAAAGAGGAGCTGGCCTAAGCAACTGTGCACTGTGATTTTCGTCAGGTGCCCATGTATCGACTCGCATTATTGGTGTGTTTTCGCATTTTTAAGAAGAAAAGGATGAAGTGTTGTGTTTTAATCGATTCGAAGTTATTCAGACAGACGTTCTGATGCTATGAATGGTATCACATTTCATTTGTAAGTAATTTTATACGTAATTATTAAAATAGTTCTAGAACATTCTCGGCTTTCAAGTATAAATTATACTTCTCGACACTAGGTGGCGTAACTTTTGTGAATAAAAAATACGAGTACGTAAAGTTCCGCATTGGTATATAGTTATAATCATACGTGGATACTGAAAATTAAAGTATACAATTAAACCTGAATACTTTTTAGTCGCCAAAACAGTACTTTAGTGATTTTTATAATTATATTGTAAACAGGCCGCCATCTATCGTCAACAAGAACAACTATTTTCAACGTACCAAAAATCCAGGGCCGTAATTAGATTCAAATAATTTTACCGAATAACACACGGCTATGGTCAGTAATGAAATAACATTTTCATAGCAAATATTTTCAAGTAACAAAGATCTGAGTTGTATACATACTCGTACTATTCTCCGTGACTGTTCATGAATTGAAAGAACTTCGAATGTTAAATAATCATTTTATTCATATTAAGATAATTTACCACCTAGTTAATTTTATTTCTTTTTGTTTGTTTTAGATTTCCATCCGATGATAATTTAAAACAACAATGGATCACAAAAGTGAATAGACCGGATTGGACTCCGACAAAATATACAAAGATTTGTTCTTGCCATTTTAATGATGCAGACTTCATAGTGACAAAAAAAGGCCATAAAAAATTAAAGATGGGCACTTTACCTAGTTTAAAACTGGATTTGTCGGTTGGTTTCGGTTTTGTTTGTATAACCGAGTTTCAATTATTTTAGGAGAATAAGTATGTATTTCATTTTATTTTTTAAATTACAGCTTAGACCAATCACCGACTGTAAATCATATTATACTGCTGATTAAATCTTTATCAGAAAAATATATAGATATTCGTTTTAAGCATTTCGCAACCATTCAAAACGATAGGGCAACGAACCGACAACAACTAACTAAAACTGTTATTTTCGCAGGTAATTGAATTTTGTAAATAAAATTATGTTCGTAATAATAATTTGTCTATTATTTTGTGCTAGAAATTTTAAGTACGTCAGTACACATACAAAACAGTAAAAATGTTAACCCTCATTTTATTCATTTATTACACAAACTTTTTAAAGCTCATAGTTCTGAGTATGTCCCATTACTTTCTACACTTATTGACATCTAGTGTGAAATAGCTGAACTACGTAGTGACATCAATATGTCGATGTTAGGTCGCTAGGCGAGTAGTTTTGCTACTAACCGGCAGATGGAGAAAAGCGCCCTGTGCTGCCTAAGCGGAGCAGCACACTCAGGCACGGTAGAAAGAGTGGGAGATACTTGTTCCTCTCCCTTCCCCTCGATCTTACGCTTTTTCGATCAGTATCACGTGACCCTGACGCGAGTTTGGAAGTTTTTACCCATCCAACAAAAAGTGCTCAGCGCCGCTAAAGAAGTTTTCACTTCAATAAACTCCTTACATTCCCACAGGAAAAATTAAATGTTTTCAAAGTCCAGAATAAGCAGACCCCTATTTACCTAGAGCAAAATATGTACAAAAAGGTCTTGTTCTGTTGGAAGTATAAGTTTTTGTGCGGAACCCTGTTTATGTGACCTCAAGTCGCACTTGTATGTTTTTTTTACTCTTAAAAGCCTTCGTAGTACTTTAAAATAAGTTTCCTCTAGCAGCTTCTCGCAAAACAACGAATAAGGGGTGAGTTTCCAGTTAAAAACCCTTAATTAATTAATTATTTAGGGATTATTATTTACAAAAAAATATGTACAGCAATGTAATAGAGATTAGAGGTAATAGACATTTTAATGTGTTAATAATATAGCAATAAATTTATATAATCTTCGCACAAAAAAAAAGTATGATAATTCCGCTTCGGCCGCCATCGTAACTGTGTTTCGTAACCAGTTACGATCGAAGACTTATTCGTCCTTTCGCATCGAATCGCGAACATTTTGTACACTTGATAGCATTTAAGAATTTACTATGGGTTCCTTGAGGAAAACTTTTTGGTATGATGAGTAGAACCACAAGTTAACGGGTCCTACAATCACAGCCTATACCTATAGCACACCCTGGACACTTCATACAATGGGCCAGAAATGACATTTCAAAAAAGGATCCTATACGTTCGACAACCAAACTGTAACCAATATGTATCAATCTGGGAGACGAGGGGGTGTGGTCGAAATCTAGAGAGCGGCAGGGAGTGTCCATACTGTATGTTAGTACTAATATAATATATACTTTGCCTATAAGCTCACAGTTGCCAGCAGTGACGACTTTCAATCCATGATCTTCAATGAAACACAATGGACCGCCCTGGCCTACTAAGATAGGATTAACTGTTAGAGTTAACACACAACTGTGGGATTCACTTGGACAAAACGATTAACAATAGGTCAAGGAAAA
The DNA here is from genome assembly GCA_947284805.1 of Coleophora flavipennella. Taxonomy (NCBI): domain Eukaryota; kingdom Metazoa; phylum Arthropoda; class Insecta; order Lepidoptera; family Coleophoridae; genus Coleophora; species Coleophora flavipennella. The sequence continues at coordinate 5,253,967 of OX369290.1, read as the reverse complement.
AGTTCCTTCGTATTTTGTAGGTACAAATTGGAAAAAATCTCTTTGTTCGTTTTATTTGTACCTGGCTGGTTCATCATTACAGCTCATATACGTCCCCACCGAGGGGCTCGAGCCTACCCTGAATCAGGGCGAATAGGCTTTAGTCGACCACGCGGGCCCAGTGCGGGTTGGTCGACTTCACACACAACCTTCGAGTTTCTTCGCAGGCGTGTGCAGGTTTCCTCAAGATGTTTTCCTTCACCGTTAAAGCAATCGGTAAGTATGTACGTAAGTTTGAAAAACTCATTGGTACATTGGCCATCCAGATTTGAACCCGGTACCTCTGGTTAGATGGACCGAGTCGTTACCGGTTGAGCCACCGACGCCACCTGGCTGGTTATAATTAAATAAAAAAGCTGTCTACGAAAAAAGGGTAAAAGTGTAAAATAGGCTGCGAATAAAATTTACGCTATTAATGGACCTAATGCAGTATCAATCAGTAGCAAAAGCTTGATTCAAGCGTTTTCAGTCTGGAAATTTTAAAGTTCAAGATGCAACTCGATCTGGTCACTCTGTTGGAATTTGCATATAAAATACTAGCTTTTGCCAGCGGTTTCGCCAGCGTGAACATCGTTTTTATGGCTGACTTTGAGGGTGAGTGGTGCGCGGCGGCTCGCAAGCGTGGACATGAGTTTTCCTCAGATCCCTCAGGAACGATATCGGGCTATTCTAATTACAAGTCTATGTCACCAATTCTATACAAAAAAAACACTTCAGTCCGTTGCTCCGTTGCGACGCCGACGTGCGCGAGCGTGGAAATGAGTTTTTCTCATATCCCTCGGGAACCACGCCAGGATATGCTAATTAGTAAATTATGTCATATCTTACCCCCTGAACCATCTCTGTGCAAAAAATCACAGCAATCCATTGCTCCGTTGCAATGTTAAAGAAACTAACCAAGAAAAGGAGTATATTTTCAGTTCCCTCAGGAACTGCATTAGACTATGCTATTTTCACGGAATTAAAAGTAGCCTATATCCTTCTCAATGACACAGGCTACTTGCACACCAAATTTCATCAAGTTTGGTCAAGGTTTTGAAGCGTGAACAGGTAACAAACAAAGAAACACATTTTCACTTTAATGAATTAGTAAGAATGAAAAAACTTTTTCCTCGTAATATAATATTGACTTGGGCTCCATTAAGTTTACTCTCTGTTTGTTGACTATTAATTATTGACATAGTAATAATATAATTAAAAAATAATAATAATAACTAACATAGGCTAAGTCTTTTTAACAAGTTCTGGATCTATATTGTCTGAAAAATAAATAATAATAAGGCGTATGGATCTCCGAGGCAGAACAATAACTGCAGCAATGCAGAAAGCAGTTCTCCTCGACAATGCCCGGATAGTTCGACGCTTTCTCTCCCCGTTGCACTGAACTCCAGCCGACTGTGCTTCCGCTGGAGGTGCTCCTGCCACTTCGCCTCGTGCCAAGTGAGCAGAGTAGCTTAGGTTTTATATATTTAAATAATAATAATAAAAATTAAATGGTCTTTCTTACTTTGCTGCAGGGTCTGTCTTTACGAATGAATTTTATTAACTTAGCCGTTTTCTGACACCCGGACCCGGGAGAGAATCACACGTGCGATGTGCAAATTAATCTCGAAGGATTTCTTCCAGTTCGCTTTTATTATGACATTTGTTTTTGTAGGTACTTAATTTAACATTAGAATGTTAGTATTAGATATAACTTTGTTTCTTTGCAAATCTTATTGTTTTCCTGGCAACACGGATTGCTTTTTTAATACCAGAAAATCGGTAATTGACATATTCTTCTTATTACACTGAACAACTTTTCCCAAAGAGTGCAGTAATACTGTGGAACTGCCTCCCACATAACGTCCGTGATAGCCCATGTCTTCAAAAGAATAGTAAAAAAACATTACCTTTCTGATAAGTCTTCATCATATCAGCTGAAGGATGTTCACTGCAGGAAGCCTATGTTTCCACGACGACCGGTTCTGCGCTATCCGCATCAAATGGCTTCCCGTGACCTTCACCGGGTCATCGGTCCACCAAGTGGGAGGCCTGCCTTTGCTACGTTTTCCGGTGTGCGGTCATCATGCGAGAACTTTACTGCCCAAACAGCAATCTGTTCTAAGAGCTATGTGCCCCGTCCACTGCCACTTCAGTTTCTAAATTCTGAGAGCTATGTCGATTAATTTGGTTCTCCTACGGCTCTCCTCGTAACTGATTCATTCACGCAGATAGCATAACACGCTCAATTGCCATTTGGGTGACCTTGAGCCTTCTTATGACTTCCATAGAAAGCAACCATGTCTCAGTCTTGTATGTCATCACTGGCAAAACACACTGGTCAAAGTCTTGGTCTTAAGACACTGTGGTATTTGGGAAGTGAAGATATTGCGAAGCATCCCGAACGCTGCCCAGTCGAGTTGGATTCAACGATTGATCTATTTCTCAAAGTTAGACCTACCTTAATGGACTGAATGTCCCAGGTACACATATTTGGCAACAATTTGGTGTAGAGCCTTCAACCTTCAGAGGAGTAGGTGCGGCACGGACTTTTGACATCATTTTCGTCTTGTCTATGTTAATTCTAAGACTTACTTGTTGAGAGGCTCTACTGAGGCCATCGAGCATTGTGCCTAAGTCGTCCATATTCTCAGCCATGGCCACTATATCGTCAGCGAATCGAAGGTGGGTTATGTATTCGCCGTTGATATTGATGCCGAGTACAAACCAGTCCAAAACCTTTAAAACATTTTCCAGGGTGGCGGTGAACCGTTTCGGAGATATGACGTATCCCTGTCTCACCACTTGCTGCAGCCAGATAAGTTCCTAGTTTTAGTCTTGGAGGTAAATCGACATACAAACAATTAAGTACCTGGATATGTTGATAGTCAATTTGACACCGCTGGAGAGATTGTAACATAGCCCAAGTTTCGACCAAATCAAAGGCTTTCTATTAGTCCTCGAATGCTAAGCATAGTGGCTGATTGTACTCTTCGGTCTTCTGTATAATTTGGGGTGTAGTGGGGTTTAGCAGTAGTACCTTTACAGAATTGCCGGTCGACCTACTTTGTGGGTGGTAGTTGCTGCCTGGTCTGCAAACCCCACAACCTCTTCACTAGTGGCTCCAAGTAGCTGTCTGTGTGCGCTGCGGCCACACCCTGGTAACCATGTCGACCCATGGGCTAAACCTAGTGAAGGGTGCTGTGAACGACTGAACAAAGTTTACAGTCAAATGTGGGAGATTCCCCATAGAAAGCACATGAAGACCCCAGCGGTGTAGAAGGCGAGCAACGTCGATATGCAACAGCATTCGGCTTCTGCAGCGATGAGGCAAGGTACACGGAAATATGCCTTAAAGGGCGCACGCTAGAATCCTTACAGAAAGAAAGAAAGAAAGAAATAAAGTTTATTCGGCAAAAAATAAATAGAAAAATAATTACAATATTAGGTACTTAATTGAAATAAACTATAGCTAAAGATTAAAACTAAAAACTAAAATTGAATTTTATGCCGAATAGGTCCAAGACTCAGCATGGTGCTGTGGTTTTATTATCTAAAACTACAGCGCTGATATTCTGATATTATTATAGAGTCGTGCGGCCAATTTCCTGCATCCTCTGCTCCCAGCCGGTCGTGCTGGTAACCCGGCCCATCGGCATCAGGTCACAGAGGACGAGAGAGTAGGTTTGCACCAGCGCAACTGTTTATCCACTTAAATACACTAACGCGCAGATGACTCCTGAATGTTTTATGAACCACGAGCGCAAGTCCTGCGGCGATGGAGTGCTGATGGTGGGGGGAGGATATGGTGTGTCCAAACCCTAGTTGGCATCTGCACGTAGGCGGTCTTCTGGTGATGGTCGTTCTAGATCTCGTTTGGGACGGGAGATCGGTCCAGCAGCTCAGTTGACGACAAAGCAGCCCTATTTAGGAGGCGCTCTGCTTTCTCCAATCCGGGGAGGGGCCTAGAAAAGGTGGCCTAAAATAGCCCGTCTCTCCTGCAATTCAGTTGGCAAGCCGCGGTCAACTGTTCACCAACCCACGCGGCCGAAAGAAGAAACAAAAAGAGTTGATAAAACACCTAATGATAGGATCATGGAATGTACGCACCCTTCAGGACAACGACTCAAACGCATACCCAGAGAGAAAAACAGCTTTACCAAGTTTTTAAGACAAAGTTCGGCTTTGCAAGCCATATCAGGGCGCGACACCAAACAACAGAGCAGGCCTGAGAAATAAAAAGGAATCGCCGTTGCCGGATACGGCAAGGAGGACATGATGATGAATTTGCCGCAGCGTATGTATGTGGTCTATACCATAGAACTAAATCCTTTTTGGAAACCGGCTTGTTCGGAAGGCTGGAAGTCGTCAAACCTGCATGCGAGACGATTCCTAATGACTCTCAAAAACAGCTTGTAGACATGGTTCAGAATTGAGATGGGTCTTTAGTTCTTCAGCAGGGTGTTGTTGCCCTTTTTAGGATTCTGCTCCTCAAAAAGAAAAAAAGGAACCCTTAAAGGATCACTTTGTTGTCCGTCCGTCCATCCATCTGTCTGCCAAGACCCTTTATCTCGGTAACGCATGGAAGTATCGCGTTAAAATTTAAACCATTTACTCCAGTCTACAGTCCCTTGAAGCTGTGAAAAAATCAAACTTCAATGTTAACGTAAAAAAGCTACGGCCGCATATGCCACAAAAATTGTATTTCGACACATAAAAGAGAGTCAAAATTTATAGGGTATTTTTCCGTTGACCTAGAACTATGTTTGGCAAGTTATACCGTCTTATACTACAAGTATAAGGAAAAGTCTAAAACTATACATTTGATTATTTCATTAAAAAAATATACTCTTTATTTAAAGTACGTAATCATTTATGCAAGGAACGGCGGTCCAAGTTTTGAATTTAGTTAACCGTCTCATGTGGGGTATCGTATGAAACGGCTTCATTGGCACAAGCTTAAACAGATTTTTAATTATTTTTATGATGTAAAGTTATCGATTTATTATTTTTAAAGTTTCTTATTCAGAGTAGCGGTGGTAAGGAACCCTCAGTGAGAGAGTCCGTCTTGCACTTGGCCGGTTTTGTTAAAGATAATTGAAAACGCTAAACACGTTAAAAAACCGACTTCCATCGCAACAAATTAGTACATTTTTGCATTATTATTTTTGGTTTTTGTTAATTTTCTACTAAAATACTACACCGATTTTGATAAAATTTATATGGGACCACACGGTAAGCACTAGCTTTCAAATTAAAAAAGAATCATATAAATCGGTTCACCCAGTCAAAAGTTCTGAGGTAACAAACATAAAAAAAAAATACAGATGAATTGAGAACCTCCTCCTTTTTGGAAGTCGCTTGAAAAGCACGACCACATTTCTGTGCCATATTTTAGGCGTTTGTCCGTCGAGTATAACGGAATTAAATAACTTGTGAAGTATTTTGTACCTGTATTCCACCTGCTCCCAGTAAGTTGCCTACCTACCAAGTAGCCACTTTTGATTGTTACATGCAGAGATGTGCTATATATAAGGGGAGGTAGATAGGTTACATGCGTTCTAAAATTGAAGCAAAATAAAAATGCCAATTGGCATCTCTTTTCATAGTAGCATTCGGTAGGTACCTATTATAATGTGTGTGTAAATGGATTCGATTTTCAAATGTGGTTTGTTAGTGCATAACCCATCTATGGTAGTTACATGCAGTAAATATCTAACAAACCAACTCCACCGGTGATTCAGCCTTACGTGCATGCATGCCCATAGATACGTCAGTTGTTTATATGTATATCATTTCTCGCTCGTTTGTATGAAATGTCCGGGGTGTGCTTCCACCTTACACTACACTACACTACACAACACTGCCCTACCCTACCCTAACTTAACCTATCCTACACTACACTACTCTATCCTACACTACCCTACACTACCCTACCCTACCCTACATCACACTACCCTACCCTACCCTACACTACACTACACTACCCTACCCTACACAAACCTACCGTACCCTACACTACCCTACATAAGAACCTTCTCCTGACAATTAATAAAGAACTCAACAAATAAATAAAAACCGGCCAAGTGCGAGTTGAACTCGCGTGGAGAGGGTTCCGTACAATGCCAAAGTCAAATACAACATATCACATTTGAAATCCTCACAGAATGATAAGTTATTTTTTTTATTATTATTATATATTTGAGTGTGTTTAGCTGCACCACACCTGATGGTAAGTGCTGATGCAGCCGAGGATGTCACACGCAAGCTCAAAAAGTGCCTGTTCACTCTCGTTTTGAAGATTCCTAAATTTTACGAATCGGGGAATACAGACGCCGGAAGAGAATTCCACCCCTTGGCCGTTCGCATAATTAACGAAGAAGCAAAACGCTTCGTGTGTAAAAGTGGAACATCATCATCATCATATCAACCGAAAATCGTACACTGCTGGACAAAGGCCTCCCCCAAGAATTTCCACGACGACCGGTCCTGCGCTGCCCGCATCCATCGGCTTCCCGCGATCTTCACCAGGTCGTCGGTCCACCGCGTGGTAGGCCTGTCTACGTTACTTTTTTCGGTGCGCGGTCGCCACTCAAGAACTTTACTGCCCCATCAGCCATCAGTTCTACGAGCTATGTGCCCTGCCCGCTGCCACTTCAGTTTAGCAATTCTGTGACTATGTGGGTTACTTTAGTTCTCCTGCGGATCTCCTTGTTTCTGATTCGATCACGCAGAGAAACTCATAGCACGCTCCATTGCCCTTTGGGTGATCTTGAGCCTTCTTATGAGGCCCATAGTAAGCAACCATGTCTCAGTTCCGTAAGTCATCACTGGCAACACACACTGGTCAAAGACCTTAGTCTTGAGACACTGCGGTATTTGGGACGTGAAGATATTTCGAAGCTTCCCGAATGCTGCCAAGCCGAGTTGGATTCGTCGATTGATCTCTTTCTTGAAGTTGGTCCTGCCTAGCTGGACTGTTTGTCCCAGGTATACATATTCGTCAACAACTTCCACTGTAGAGTCTCCAACCTTTAGAGGGGTGGGTGCAACACGGACATTTAACATTATATTCGTCTTGTCCATGTTCATTTTAAGACCCACTTGTTGAAGTTACTGAGGCCATCGAGCATTGTGCTTAGGTCTTCCATAGTCTCAGCCATGACCACGATATCTTCAGCGAATCGGAGGTGGCTTATGTACTCGCCGTTGACATTGAGGCCGAGTCCAACCTAGTCCAGAAGATTACAAACATCTTGCAGGGTGGCGGTGAACAGTTTCGGAGATATAACGTCTCCCTGTCTCACCCCTCGCTGCAACTGGATAGGTTTCGAGTTCTGATCCTGGAGGCGAAGCGACATGGTGGCGTCTTCATACAGACACTTCAACACCTCGATGTATCGATGGTCAATTTGGCACCGCTGGAGAGACTGTAGCACAGCCCAGGTTTCGACTCAATCAATGGCTTTCTCATAGTCCACAAATACCAAGCATTGTAGCTGATTGTACTCTTTGGTCTTCTCTATAATCTGCCGCAGTACTAAAGCCTTTTCGGAAACCAGCTTGTTCGGGAGGCTTGAAGTCAACAAACCTGCGTGCGAGATGATTCGTAATGACTCTCGAACAAGGAACATTGACGACAAAGGGGTGAAACTGCCCTTCGCACCTGGTCGTCCGATGATGAAATAGAGAAGAAGAATGAGGTCATGAAGCTCCAGGACACACTCTCCGAAATGAATCCTGTAGAACACCGATAGACAGGCGACTTTGTGGAGATGCTCAGGCTTTGGAGCCTGTTTGATACAAGTTCCTCGTCGCCAATGAGTCTCCTAGCACGTCGGTCAATAGAATCCATGGCATATAGCTGGTAACGAGCCGATCTGTCCCACAAGTGAGAGCAGTACTCCATACAGTTAACTACTACTAGCGCAATCTAGTGGTGTTTTAGTGAACTTCTTTCTTAAAATAAAAATTTTAGTGCGTTTGGCTGCACCTCACCTGATGGTAAGTGCCGATGAAGCCGAGGATGTAACACGCAAACTCAAAAAGAGCCTATTCACTCTCGTTTTGAAGATTCCTAAATTATACGAATCGGGGAATACAGACGTCGGCAGGGAATTCCACTCCTTGCCTGTTCGCATAATGAACGAAGAAGCAGAACGCTTTGTACGTAAAGGTGAACATCAATGACAAAGGGGTGGAATCGCCCTCCGCACCTGGTAGTTCGATGATGAAATGAAGAGGGGGAATGAGGTCGTGAAGCTTCAGGGTACATTTTCCGAAATGAATCCTGTATAGAACACCGATAGACTATTTTCTATTATGACTATATAGAACTATATTCCGTAGGTGAACATCTTACATTGAGTTTACCACTTTTTTTTCAATTGAGAGAATTCTTCTAGGTTTTTCTGTAATCTACAAGCCATGAATATTTTGTATTTTTTTCAAAGTTTTAGGCTCAGTTGTTTCGGAGAACAGAGGGGGGGAATGGTCAATTTTGGTCTTCTTTCATGAATAAAATCAAAACTATTTATTTTGCAATTTAAACAAAAATTTATTTAAGATCCTGATAACGAGCCCTTTCATTTGATATATGACACAATAAGGTTTCCAAAACTTATTTTTTAAAATTTCCTAATTTGTCCCCCGAAAATAACCCTTATTTAAAAAATATCTATTTTCTTTGCACACCTGTGTTTGGGTCATAGGATTACACTATCCCACCAAATTTCACCTGATTGGTTCCAGTAGATTCGGAGCAAATGGGCTTTAACAGAAGGACGGACTGACAGACGCACGAGTGATCCTATAAGGTTCCGTTTTTTTTTGTACGGAACCTAAAAAAGAATTAAGCGAAATCGATTCAGCCGTTCACGCGTGATGCGACCAGAAAAAATAGGGGTTCATTTTTAACTAAATAGATCTACGGGTTTGTTGGGAACAGGTCTTTAGTTTTATAGGTAGAATGTACAATTATTTTTTTTCCAAACATTTTTTATCATTTTATATACAGGGCGGATGGCTTATTAGCTTGCAAAGATATACCCTTGTTACGCGACTGACTTAAAAGGATGTTAATTATTTTCGGGTATATGTATGTATGTCTATTTGTATTACCTTGCCTGTAGCCTAAACGGCTTGATGGATTTTAGAGAGCGATATGATCCCATTATCGCACGGCAGGTAGGTAGGGAGTGGGTTCTTTTAAAAATGCCGATGCGTGCTACAGGTAATCGGAGTTTATTCGTAAAATAAGACCTAGAAGAAATACAACAAGGATTTTAAAACATTATGCACATCAAATTTAAAACACAAATCACAAAAACATACGAGAGTCTTACTTTATTTTATTAAAAAATATGACAGGTAGTGAAAATATTTGTATTTTTGAATGAAATAGTCAGATGGCGAGAAAAAGAAATAGATGGAATGAAAAGAAGATCGGATAAAAAAAGAACGAATAACAACGCACCGCGCTACACAGTGAGTGACATACGATACAGACAGATATACATATATAGGGTGACTTTTAATTATTTCTTGATAACAAAAGATATGAATGTACTCGTAATTACAAACAACTTTTCCAAATAAACCATATGTCAAATCAGAAAAAAAAATGTTGACCCTTAATACATAACAAGTTATGAAGTCGGCAAAAATGTATAAAGGACCAAATTTTTTTTTTTTTTATATTTGACATATAAATTCTTTGGGAAAGTTGTTTGTAATCACGAGTACATTCATATCCTTTGCTATCAAGACCTAATTAAAAGTCACCCTGTATACTCGTATATAAGATATATACCTGACTGATCAAAAAGGAGGCGTAAATGTATTTTTTTTATTTACAATTGTCAAGTACTTGGCATCATCACACATGATGGTAAGTGACGATGATGCCGAAGATGGAAGCGGGCTCACCAAGATTCCCCAACGCAATGGAGATCTGGTTATCTTATCTTCAAGCCTGAACACATCACTGATGTTAACATTGATGTTTGGCAGCAAGACTTAAATAAGATGATGACAGCTAGCCAGGCGAGCTATGAAAATGCCCTACCACCAACCAAACCGAGTCTTGCAAAGTTGACCCCGCCGGGAATCAAACCCGTGATCTCCTGGTGCGAAGCGAATGGACAAACCATTACGCCACGGAGGTGGTAAAAAAGCCGTTTTTTTTCAGTCGAGTTTTTATTTTACATAAATTAGTTATTTTCTAAAAAAAATAATTGTACCCGGATTCTGCTAAAATACTCACTTAACCTTCGAGTTTCTTCGCAGGCGTGTGCAGGTTTCCTCACGATGTTTTCCTTCACCGTAAGAGCGTCGGATAAACGTACATATGAAATTGAAATTCGAAAACACATTGGTACGTGGCAGGAATCCAACCACGAAGGTTGTGTGTGAAGTCGAGCAACCCGCACTGGGCCCTTGTAGTCGACTAAGGCCCGATCGCCCTAATTCAGGGTAGGCTCGAGCCCCTCGGTGGGGACGTATATAAGCTGATATCATAACTCACTTAACCAGCTCCACGTGTCTTCTATAGCAATCCTTTATCTTAGCTAAGGCTTTATCACTGTTTCTTCCAGCTCCTTCAAATATTCTAGAACTATCCCTCTTCAGCATTTCCAGCTCAGCCCTGAAGAATACCATGATGACCATGGCATTGGTGTCGAAGGAAGTGATCCAGCCCCCTCCATATGTCGCTGCGTATGTCTGGATCAACGATGCTCCTAGATAGCCTTTGGAGATAAAGAATCAATATATTGACTGACTTCTAAGATTATCCTATACAATTGGAGTGAGTATAAGATTATTCATGAAGTTATTGAAACGGTTTTAAGGGTCCCCTTGTGGCTTGAGTTTCAATACAAACGTAGATCCGCTTTAAAACAAAAACTACATGCCGGATTGAATCCAAACTTTGCAAATATATTGAGTAGAGACATATCGATGTTTTTAATTAGTTTTCGATATACTCATATAAAACGGAAAAAAATAAGTGCAGTTTCAAACTTTCAGTACAAAACTAATCAAAGGCTTCGTTAGGTTCCAATCCACTACGATAAAAGCTTTTTACAAAAATATCGATATGTGTCTACTCAATATATTTGCAAAATAAGGATTCAATCCGGATTGTAGTTTTTGTATTAAAGCGGAACTACGTTTGTATGGAAACTCCAACCTTCTAGGGACCTTTAAATGATCAGATATCAAAGCCACCAAGTCTCTTCTCTTTCAATTATAGTAGATAGTAGGAAAACTTTTAAATGGTTATTCGAACCACTTTTACGTTTACTGTTTATAGCTTTTTCCCGCGGCTTCACCCGCGTGGACATCGTTTCTTTGACTTTTCGAGGGTGCGCAGTGCGCGAGCTGCAAGCGGCTCGCGAGCGTAAAAAAAGTATCCTATGTCCTAATCCAGGTCCTAATCTGTCTACCTACCAAATTTCAGCCAAATCCGTTCAGTAGTTTTTGCGTAGAGAAGTAACAAACATACACACTCACAAACTTTCGCCTTTATATTATTATTAAGTATAATAGTGTGATTATCTTCCTACTCGAGCAGTCTGTGGGTTAGGTAAACAAAACGAGCTTACAACGCCCTGCGTGTGGAGGTTGGTAACTCTTCCAGGATGCCGATGGGGCTGCCGCGTCACTGCAGCGCGTTTCAAATGTTTACGGAGGCGCAAACCGATGGATTTCATGCGTACGTGATATGTATACGTGAGAAAGTCACCTTATTTCTACATCGGTCACGTGACAGCCACAACGGCATCCTGGGAACGATCACCCCGAGTTTGACTCTCCCCTCTTAAAGTATTGGGTGGGGATAGTCACCGATGCGATAAGATGATATTAATTTTCCCAATTAGTTTAAAAAGTACCTCCTGTAGTAGGCTAAGCTCTTTTTTATTTTTTACAGTTGGTAAGCCCTTGGCATAATCTCATCTCATCTCAGTGATGAAAGCAGGCTTAAAAAAGATTCCCCAACGCAATGGGGCACTGTTTGTCATGTTTCATCAATGTTGTTAGCATGGTTGCTAGCCAGGCAGACTTATAAAATGCCCTTCCACCAACCAAACCGAGTCTTATAAAGTTAGACGCTGCCATTAATCGAACCCGCGACCTCCTGATGTGAAGCTAACGGAGTTAACCACTACGCCACGGAGGTGGTTAAAGGTCTCTCTTGTTACTTACAAATATTAAGGATTTTTGTGGTCCGAATTGAACTAATATGTATTTCATCATAATATCTGCCGAAGGTTGTCCACTGCTGGACAAAGGCCTACCTAGTACTTTGAAGGTTAGAGGCCTTACACTCAAGTTGTTGACGGATATGTATACTTGCGGCAAATGGGTCAGTGAGGTGGGTCTAACTTCGAGAAAGAGATCAATAGTCGAATCCAACAAGGCTGGGAGCGTTCGTGAAGCTTCGCTTTATCTTCACGTCCGAAATATACCGCAGTGTCTTAATACCAAGGTTTTTGACCAGTGTGTGTTAGACATACCAGGAACTGAGAAATAGTTGCTAACTACGGGCCTCATAAGAAGGCCCAAGGTCACCCATAGGGCAATGGAGCGTGCTATGCTTGGAGTTTCCCTGCGTGATCGAATCAGAAACGAGAAGAATCTCTCAGAATCGCTAAAATAAAGTGGCAGTGGGCGGGACACATAGCTCGGAGAACAGCCGTTTAGGCAGTAGAGTTATCGAGTGTCAACCGTGTCAACACGCACCGGAAACTGTAGCGAAGGTGGACCGACCGACCTGATGGAGGTCGCAGGAAGCCGCTGGATGCGGGCAGCGCAGGATCAATCGTTGTGGAAATCTTTGGGGACAGCCTTTGACCAGCAGTGGAAGTTTTTTCGGCTGATATGATAATGATAATAGTATCAGCTGAAAGACATTCACTGCTGAACAATGGCCTCTCGGCTGGTGCTGCACTATCCGCATCCAGTGGCTTTCTGCGACTTCTTCGGTCCACCGATTGCAATAGGAAACCTGCCTACGATACGTTTTCGGGTGCACGGTCGCCACTCGAGTGTATTGTATTTTATTGTATCTTACCTGGTATTGTATTCTTATCAAACGGCACCCAAGAGCTGACAACTTGTAGATACGTCTCTGTGCCATTTTTCACATTATCCGCGTAATTCGGTGATAAAATAAACTTGAATATCGGATGAAAAACAACTATGATCACCGTTGTGTACATCAAAGACCAGTAGAAATAAGTTATTTTTCTGCAATACTTCGTGTATCTCGCTATGATATTTTTCTTGACTGTGTCATTGCTCGTCCTCTGAATCAAGTCGGCTCTGTTCACATAATCGATAATGTTTATCCAATTATTCTGCCAGACTAGAAAAGTACTTATCTTGCAGACGCTCATCGTCGCTAACAAAGTAATTTTCAGGTTATTCAAAACCAAATCGATGTCATTTTTTATGAACCAAATGTCAACGTACTCCGAAGCCGTGAACAAAGTGACGCAAAAATGCATGATGTAATAGAAGTATCTCTTAAATTTGTTGTTGGGTAACAAAATACCCCAGAACTTCAAAGCTTTGATATTGGGGCCTAGTAAAGGTCTTTTAGGATCCTCGAGTTTGTTTAGGAGTTTCGGCAACATTATTATTTCGAGAAAGTTGAGGTACCTTTCTACGTCTTAATGTTACGTATAATGTTTACGGAATGAGGGTAGAATTAAAACACATTTTGATATCACATTAAAAGTTTTAATTAAAATTATGTGAGTAGAGATGGGGTTTACGTTGTCGACATTTTTTTAAGAAATCATCAACGTCATATCAGCTCATATACGTCCCCACCAAGGGGCTCGAGCTTACCCTGAATTAGGGCGATTTTAAGAAATATTTTCTACTAGCTTTTTCCCGCGTATTCACCCGCGTGGACAACGTTTCTATGACTTTTCGAGGGTGCGCAGAGCGCGAGCCGCGCGGCCCGCGAGCGTGAAAAAAGTAGCCGATATGTTAATCCATGTCCTAATCTGTATAGCTACTAAATTTCAGCCACATCAGTTCAGTAGTTTTTGCGTGAAGAAGTAACAAACATACACACTCACAAACTTTCGCCTTTATAATATTAGTGTGTGTGATTAATAGTCGCCAGGAGCTTCGAGTTTCCATATACACTTAGTTCCGTTTTAAACCAAAAATCGGCCAAGTGCGTGTTCGACCACGCAAAGTGTCGGGTTTCGGACTTATTACTTGAAATCTAATTGTATCAGTATACCTTAAATGATTTTATAACCAACAGGTATCATAATGACTTTGACTGTATATCTTGAGAACGTAGCTCTTGATAAAAAATGATGTTAAAAGGCACTAATGAAAAAAGCGTCGGTGACTCAAACGGTGACGACTCGGTCTTCCTCCGAACCCGAGGTCCGAGGTTCAAATCCAACTAGGCTGGGAGCGTTCGGGAAGCTTCGCAATATCTTCACGTCCCAAATATAAAGCCCAAAGTTTTTGACCAGTGTGTGTTGCCAGTTTAACTAATGAGTTTTTCGAAACTTACGTACATATATTTACCGATTGCTTGCTTGTTTGTTTGCTTTGGTCTAACGGACTCAAATTTTTAATATCTATTTATTATATAAAAGACAAAAGTGATTGATTGATGTATCAACGCACAGGCCAAACCCTTAAGGCTAGAAAATTGAAATTTTTCACACGTATTCTTCATATGACGCAGGCATCCACTAAGGAAGGATTTTCCAAAATTCAACCCCCAAGGTAATGTAATAGGGGATAAAAGTTCGAATGAAACTTTTTATTCCTTGGACATATTTGCATGAAATTTCGTATGAATTGAGCACGGCAAAAATAATGAATTACGTATTTCAGCGTTTTCTCTAATTCAACCCCTAAAAGGGTAAAATAGGGGGGATAAAACGCACAGGCCAAACCCTTAGGGCTAGAAACTTAGATTTTGCTCACTTATTCCTTATATGATGAAAGCATCCACTAAGGAAGGATTTTTCAAAATTTAACACCCTAGGGGGTGAAATAGGGGATACAAGTTTGTATGAAACTTTCATTCCTTGGGCACATTTTCATGAAGTTTCGTATGAATTAAAAACGGCAAAAATGATGAATTACGTATATCAGCGTTTTCTAAAATTCAACCTATATATATTAAGGGATGAAATGCACAGGCTTAGAAACTTTAAATTTCTCACACCTATTCCTCATATATCAAAGGCATACACTAAGGAAGGATTTTTCAAAATTCAACACCCAAGGGGGTGAAATAAGGGATACAAGTTTGTATGAAACTTTTTATTCCTTGGGCATATTTGCACGAAATTTTATATGAATTGAGTACGGCAAAATATAATGAATTACGTATTTAAGCGTTTTTTTCAAAATTCAACCCCTAAGAGCTTAAAATAGGGGATGAAAGTTTTAAATAAACACACAGGCCAAACCTTTAGGTCTATAAACTTAAATTTTCCCACACGTATTCCACTCACCCTCAAAAATAGTCATAAAAACGAAGTCCACAAAAAAAAGCTAGTAAAAATAATAAAAAAAACAGTGAAGTATAACATCATGAGGAATTCTGTACATCTGATTCCAGATGTGTATGAAGGTCACGTTGCACACGTCCGTAGGTGTAAATCAAAAAAACCCTAACGAGACACCTGGCAACCGCCGTCTTTCCCTTGGATAGCAAAGTTAATTGTGCCAAACGATAAGAGAGAATGATGAATTAAAAAAAACAGCAATGAGACCCCACACCGAAGTGTGCACAAATTTTTTTATGCCCCTTTCACGGCACCCCTGAAAACATTATTTTGAGCATCGAAATAGTTAGAACCGTTTTCGAGAATGTGATAAAAAATATACAGAGTGACTTTTAATTAGTTCTTGATAACAAAACAAATATACATTTACTCATGATTACAAACAACTTTTCTAAAGAAACTATATGTCAATACAAAAAAAATTGTTCTTCGATACATATTAAGCTATTATATCAAATTGGCAAAAATGTATCGAGGATCATTTTTTTTTTAATATTTTACACTTAGTTTCTTTTTGAAAGTTGTTTGTAATCAGGAGTACATTCATATCCTTTACTATCAAGAACTAATTTAAAGTCACCTATCATCATATCAACCGAAGGAAGTCCACTGCTGGACATAGGCCTCCCCCAAGGATCTCCACGACGACCGGTTCTGCGCTGCCCGCATCCAGCGGCTTCCCGCGACCTTCACCAGGTCATCGGTCCACCGATATATCGAGGATATTCTGGCAGAATCGGACAATAACAAAACTTGAAAAAAAAATACAAAGTCACGTAGAGTAGGCAGGCCTCCCACGCGGTCGGTGGACCGACGATCTGGTGAAGGTCGCGGGAAGCCGCTGGATGCAGGCACCGCAGAACCAGTCGTCGTGGAAATACTTGAGAGAGGCCTTTGTCCAGCGGTGCGGGTACGTCTTTTGGTTGATATGATGATGATGATAACAAAAGCATTATGGGTTCCTTGGGGAAAGTTGTTCAGTATGATGAGTAGAACGTCTTTTGGTTGGTGGTAGGGCATTTTCTAAGCCCGCCTGGCTAGCTACCACCATCTTATCTAAGTCTTGCCGCTAAACATCAGTGTTAACAACATAGATGTGTTCCGGCTTGAAGATAAGATAACCAGTTCTCCACTGCATTGGGGAATCTTAGTGAGCCCGCTTCCATCTTCGGCATCGTCGTCACTTACCATCCGGTGAGATGATGCTAAGGGCGTACCAATAATGAATAAAAAAAAATGGGTCCCACATCATTCTTTACACCCTGTATGGCTTTAGTATGAATGCTCGATCACAACAAAATTTCAAATTTGGAAATTTCTATTGTAAAATCAAAATCGCATCTTAGAAAGTACAAAATATTAAAGTAGTATTCATATCCCATCACTATTCACTAATACTGCTCAATTAAGTAACGATATTTCAATAGAAACTGTGGCACAGACTTTGTAAATAACACTAAATCAGTGTGGTGTAATTTTCGCGCCGTCGAGCAAGATTTGTAGCAATCTAATAAGCAGTTTGGAGACGCGTTATATATCTGATAATTACAATGATAATTAGTAGTTTATTTTAGACATGTTGATGGCGATAGGCTGTGATTAGGGTTCCGATGAAACTTGATGTTGAATTTACGAAATATAAATAATATTACATTAGGTACTTACGTAGTTTTGAAATAACTTTACTGTCCAGACAGTTTGAAGGCTGTGATTAAGGAAAAATAACAGCTTAGGTTTTGCGGATTTTGCTGGAAATGTTTTATTTTTAAATAGAATAGAATAGAATAGAATAGAATAGAATAAGTTTATTGAGACACCAGGCACATAATATATAGTTAATGGTACATAGTTACTGTTATTTTAAAAATGAACATTTAACTTACACTAGACAGACATGTCAATTTTAAATAAACGAGTAGAAGTAAATATATATAACAAATAATTTAGGTATAAGCCCGGCGACATCAAAAGGTCCCAGCTCAGCATATGTAGCAGAGACAAAGCCTCAGCTACGCTGGTGATTCTGCTGTAACCTTGCACGAGATGAACACACACTTCAATGGTTTCAGATTACTCTGACACATATATATAAAAAACAAATCAAATAATTTTTAACCTGTTGGAAACGAGCGCAGTGTATGCGTTGGCCTCTATGGGTGTGTGGATGCCCTAATTTTTGTGTCTATGCTGTGACTACTATCTATGGAAAAAATATGGCGACAAGAGCTAGCGAAAAATTCATATTTTTTAGGGTTCCGTACCCAAAGAGTAAAAACGGGGCCTATTGCTGAGACTTTGCTGTCCGTCTGTCTGTCCGTCCGTCCGTCCGTCTGTCACCAGGCTGTATTTCATGAACCGTGATAGCTAGACAGTTGAAATTTTCACAGATTAATTTCTGTTGCTGCTATAACAACAAAAAATAAAATAAAATAAATATTTAAAGGGGCTCCCATTCAATAAACGTTATTTTTTATTGCTCGTTTTTGCTCAAAATTGATAACGGCAACAGATAGACGCTTGAAATATTCACAGAATATTTAGTTATATATTCACTTTAAATATACAGGGTCTTCGGCAGATGGTTGAAAATACGAAAATGGGGGATAGGTGGGGTCGCCTCCCACCTATTTTGAGAATTAAAAAAAATCTAGGACTTGTAATTTTTTTTACAGGATTTTTTTTCCTTTTTTTAGAAATTTTGCCATTTTTATACCTTTGAACACATGTAACTTTTTGTTTTTTAAAGCTAGCTCCAAAATCTTTTTTTTAATAGACTTTTATAAGATTGTCGGCTCTAAAAAAAATTATGTTTGTTTCATGTTATTGCTAAAAACAAAAATGTGGGCCCCCGAACTTAAAAAAAAAGTTGAACAAAAATTTAAAAGTCAACTTTGCGATGCATTTAAAAAAAAAATAGTGGGGCTGGAAGGCTTCTGTTTTTTTTAAAACATCTCTAAAGCTTAGGCTTTTGAATGGTATGTAATTTGTTTCGGTATCTTTTTTGTAACCGGAGTTGTTAATTTTTTTTACTCAATTGGACCATGTTGACGAAATTCCACTAGTTACATGTTTTGTGAAATGTATCAAATGCAAAGTTGAAAATAATGTAAATACTTACTGTTGGGACGGTTACAAAGAGCAGGTACGTTTTTTTACATTCTTGCACACACATAATGGCTATCTTTTGTCATTTATTGGCATATTGGAGTTAGCACTTCCGTATGCCAATAAAATGTCCGCATATTCCGCATTGGTAAATTGAGCCATTTTAAACCACAACAAAGTCTTAACAAAACGTCTGATAATAACAAAAAGTGACAAACAACAACAAAACTTAACAAAATCACAAACGTTAATAACGTTAACGTTTTTTTTTTGTTTTCGTTAATTTCACTTTGCTGTGTTTGTGATTTTGTTAAGTTTTTTTGTTGTTTGTCACTTTTTGTTATTATCAGACGTTTTGTTAAGACTTTGTTGTGGTTTAAAATGGCTCAATTTACCAATGCGGAATATGCGGACATTTTATTGGCATATGGAAGTGCTAACTCCAATATGCCAATAAATGACAAAAGATAGCCATTATGTGTGTGCAAGAATGTAAAAAAACGTACCTGCTCTTTGTAACCGTCCCAACAGTAAGTATTTACATTATTTTCAACTTTGCATTTGATACATTTCACAAAACATGTAACTAGTGGAATTTCGTCAACATGGTCCAATTGAGTAAAAAAAATTAACAACTCCGGTTACAAAAAAGATACCGAAACAAATTACATACCATTCAAAAGCCTAAGCTTTAGAGATGTTTTAAAAAAAACAGAAGTCTTCCAGCCCCATTATTTTTTTTTTAATTTGCATCGCAAAGTTGACTTTTAAATTTTTGTTCAACTTTTTTTTTAAGTTCGGGGGCCCACATTTTTGTTTTTAGCAATAACTTGAAACAAACATAATTTTTTTTTAGAGCCGACAATCTTATAAAAGTCTATTAAAAAAAAGATTTTGGAGCTAGCTTTAAAAAACAAAAAGTTACATGTGTTCAAAGGTATAAAAATGGCAAAATTTCTAAAAAAAGGAAAAAAAATCCTGTAAAAAAAATTACAAGTCCTAGATTTTTTTTAATTCTCAAAATAGGTGGGAGGCGACTCCACCTATCCCCCATTTTCGTATTTTCAACCATCTGCCGAAGACCCTGTATAATAGAATTAAAGTAAAACATATATTTAAGTTATAAATATGTCGGCGGAGTCATGAGTATGGTTGTTTTATTGAGCGCTCACAGCGCCATCACAGTGTAACGAATGGTAACGAGGCGTAAAGCGCCACCTAGCGGCGGCGCTTCTACGGAGTCTTGGTCTGTTGCGTAGCGGCAAGCAGCGACACTTTGATCCTGATCGCCGAGCTGAGTGCTACCTTCCGAGAACCCGTACTTACGTCTCATTTAGTTGTACCACGTGTCAGATTGTATCCTGTTACCGTAAGAATAAAGTGTACCTACCCTATACGACGTGGTTCATTTATCAAGCCCGCTACACCCATCTACAACTACGACCATCATGTCGGACGAAGATGACGAATCACTACCGAATCCTGAACTTTCCCCGATAAATATATGTCGGAGCGCAAGGACGTGGCGCCATCTATGCATCCGTCGAAGCACCGTGTGTTTTATCTTGAAACGTCAAACGGTCAGCTAGGGTAGTAATAATAGTCATCTTTGGCCAAGGCGTGGTCTGTGCGAGACCGGAACCCGGAAGTTGGTAGTGTTGGTACTTGTTTGTTAGCCAATCAGAATCGTTGTGATTATCGAACCATTAAAGACAATGCAGCCTACCTACAGAGGCTACGACAGAGGCGCCAATTACTTTACGAGCACTTTTGATCGAGCAGCTGAACTGTCAACTTGGGAAGCCAGCCCCGTGCCGAACTCATCGCAGTCTATAAAATAATCGGTTTTCATCCGAATCATCGTGAAGCATCGTGTTGCAAACGTGTGTGAATATTGATTATACACTCCAAAACTTCTCGAAGACGAGTTTATTTCTTAGATACGGCCAAAACCCTTCTGATGATCCGAAATATATATTTAAAGGAAATCATTCGTTCGAAAAAAATATTGACTGTTATTGAAGGTAACCTACTTTTTAGTATTTTTAAAGGTTATCAATATATCTTTATATTTTTAATCCACAGTTGATAAGTCCTTGGCATCATCTCACCTGATGGTAAGTGACGATGATGCCGAAGATAGAAGCGGGCTTACCAAGATTCCCCAATGGGGATCTGGTGGGATGGACTCGGCCATGCTGACGGGGCAAGAGTGTAAGGGATACATCTGGCCGGTGGATCCATACGTCTGTCCAGCCTGCACATCTCGAGCTCCCGATGTCGCGCATTGTGCTCCAACTCAACACGCCTTTATCGTCTCGGTAATCCTGGTATCTCAGTGAGGCATCCTCTAAGGTGTGGGCTTCATGGAGGGTGAAAAATCAAGAGGATGAATTGAAAAATACTTTGGACCATGGCTACATTCGGATCCAAGACACCACTACCGTCGCATCGGCGCCTGAAGGGAAGCCCGAAGGTGATCACAATCTTGTAGGGGCAACGGCGAAAGCCAATGGCCAACCAGTGACCACAATCAACCCCTCTACATCGGAGGTTCTAGATCTCCCTGCCTCTAAGAGAAAGGTTACAGAGAAATCAGTGAACTTCTCAGAAGTGACGGGCGAATCTGGCACACCGCAAATAGGGCTTCGGGCTCAGGGTCCTGGGACCAAGCCTATCAAGGGGAAGAAGTGCAAGAAAAAGAAGGCAAAGGGGAAACCCCTGAACGAAATTCGTCAGGCCCGGCAAACAACCATCGCTTGGATCCCCAGATTTTGGGCGCGGGGAAACCCGTGACCGCCCGGGAAATGCCCAAGGATGTGTTAAACGTACCGCCGCAGCAGAAGCCTCGACCCTCCCAGGGCCCCCTCAAGCATGGTAACGGAGCAATCCGTGACCGGAAAGGGAGCCCCCATGGAGGGTGTTGAGGACCCTCAGACGGCTGAATTAATAAGCCGCATCGATTCCAGCTAGACAGTAGTCTCCGGTAAAAGCTGGAAAAACAAAGAATAACCCGCTCGGGCCTACCCGGACCAGACAAAGGAAGCCAAAAGGCTCAATGCAAAGAGGCGCAGAACTTTTTTAAGAAAGAAGGCAGAGGCAGCTGCTGCTGCAGTTGTTTAAAGCAGCACATCTCCAGCCACTGCTGTCACCGGTTACGGAAGGCACGCGACAGGGAGTCAAGCTTTCACCACCGCGCGGCCACCCGTAACCGCAACTAGCACTAGTGGATCAGCGAATCGTGCTAATACCTCACAAGTGGGCGTGGGAGCCACAGCCGGGTATAAAAGAACTCGTCTTGATAACACTATAACTCTATGGGGCGAGCACAAGCAGCTACGAACGGGATATCCAGGTGAATTCCAATGCGCCAGCTACGCGGGAGGTGCGTACAATGACCTAGCCATTGCCATCACCACGACAGTGACGGTGCATCTGACGCAGTTAGATGCAGATAGTGTCCAAACCACCTTGCACAGCTGACTCCGCACCAAGGCTACGTCAAGCAGGGCGGGAGATAGACTGGACTTTGACGGTCGGCCTGTACACACGGGCGGCGTCCTCAAGCTCTGGTGCGACAACCAGGCCACGCTCAAATAGAAGATATCACTCTACCATAGGGTGAAAAGTTGATAGTAAAACGCCAATCCGAGATACTCCACAAAGTGTTAGGAGGCATTCTAATACCGGAGACTTGGACCGAAGTGCGGGACATTGATCTTACACTCAATCACCAAAACCTATGGGATAACATTCACCGGTGGCGCATACACAAGGTTGACCTGCAACCAAATGGAACATTTGTTGTGATCAGCATCCCTTACGATATTGTAAAGTCCTTGTTGACCATGGACGCCGACTATCTTTTATGTTAGGAAAGGTCTACGTGAAATTCCAAGGATCAAAATGGAAGTTTAACGTAACTGACCTGCAAACTCCGGCATCGGCCTGGTCTGGAGGAGCGTACAGAGGCTGCCGAGACCCAGAAACTTCCTTGCTCGCTCGCTATGGGTAGCGATTCTAGCTCTCCGGAGACGATAATTCTCTCCGGTGGTGGGGACGAGTACACCAATAGAATGGACTGCCTCACGAAAGGACCCGAGGAGGAGAGTCTGCTGTTGCAAGACGGTGGCGGCGTCTCCTTCCACACGGTCTAGCGTCTTCATTATCAACCTCCAACACAGCTTAGCCGCAACGGCTCAGCTCCGTAAGTGGTTGGAGGTTAGTCTATTCTCTGCACACCAGGAGGTTGCGGGTTCCATTCC
Source organism: Coleophora flavipennella (assembly GCA_947284805.1). Lineage (NCBI taxonomy): Eukaryota > Metazoa > Arthropoda > Insecta > Lepidoptera > Coleophoridae > Coleophora > Coleophora flavipennella. The sequence continues at coordinate 5,231,016 of OX369290.1, read as the reverse complement.
CGGGGGGTCAACTTTATAAGAGTCGGTTTGGTTGGTGGTAGGGCATTTTCATAGCCCGTCTGGCTAGCTACCACCATCTTATCTAAGTCTTGACGTCAAAAATCAGTGTTAACAGCATTGATGTGTTCCGGCTTGAAGATAAGATAGCCAGATCCCCATTGCGTTGGGGAATCTTGGTAAGCCCGCTTCTATCTTCGGCATCATCGTCACTTACCATCAGGTGAGATGATCCTAAGTAAGGGCTTATCAATTTTGGATTTAAAAAAACACCATCGGGTCGCAATCAGAACGCGTCAATCAGGATTTACCTAGTGAGTACCGCGCATATTTTTTTAACCAAACAAAAATGAAAGGTAACCTTGTAATTCGTTTTAAGCTGGCGCACCTTTTAAGTGCAATCAAGTAGTACGACTGTTACTTAAACTAATCAAATAAATAAAAACTATCACTTGTAAAATTTTTATTTTCATTTTCATGAATCAACCCTAGCGATAGAACGCCGTACAGTCGCCGCCGCGATTCGCGCGCAACCCGTGTACGCAGTTATGACAGCTAAGTCGAACGCTTTAATACCCATGTTTCCGTGTATTGTCTGACAGTGGGAACGAGTAGGTTAATAAATGCGTAGGTATTTTCGTTTTATAAGGAAGTGCAGTATCTGTTACGAAGTAACTAGTATATCATCTGTGATTTCGTGACCAATGCCGCCGGTGTGATATGTATATAATTTGTGGCTCGTTTGTATGAAATGTCGAGGGTGTGGTAACACCAAACATCTAGCGACAAAATTGCATTTTTTTTATTTTGTTCTGGTGCCTTTTTGGACATTGTATTATTATATCAGCTCATATACGTCCCCACCGAGGGGCTCGAGCCTACCCTGAATCAGGGCGATTAGGCCTTAGTCGACCACGCGGGCCCATTGCGGGTTGGTCGACTTCACACACAACCTTCGAGTTTCTTCGCAGGCCTGTGCAGGTTTCCTCACGATGTTTTCCTTCACCGTTAAAGCAATCGGTAATGATATGTACGTAAGTTTTTGAAAAACTCATTGGTACATTGGCCGTCCAGATTTGAACCCGGTACCTCTGGTTAGATGGACCGAGTCGTTACCGGTTGAGCCACCGACGCTTAAACCTAGGACATTGTATACCGACATTAAAAATGTCGTCTGGCAGTACCGGTTGGGATTACTATGACGGTAAAAATAAATAGGTACGAATTAAATCACAAACATCCAAAGAGGATAGCTGTATATCACCTCCGACCTTATACAGGGTGTTATTTATCATTGCGAAGAACAGGAACGCAACTGGAACTGTATCCCGCTATATATCAAAATGTTTCCACTACGTAAACTACTCTGTGAACTGAGCAATTATTCCCAGCAAATTCCAGAGCTTAAGGTCAAATAATTTTCGGTCTGAAATACACGGCTCGGTTAGTGTTTACTAGTAGGTGCTGGCAATATGCCAGGTGAAAATCTTGCCTTAAGCATTTATATCTACTTACTTAATTATATACCTTTGTTTTTAAAGTGAAAACTTCTTTATGCGCGTTGGGAATTTTTAAGATAGAAAAATAAACAATTGAACTCGCGACACTGTAACCGACACCAACACCTGCTTTTGTGTTTCCTTTTTTTAAACTATAAATAAATATTCCTTTGATGTTAGTATTAGGTATTTATAGGTAAAAAAAATATTTTTTTTTTGTTTATTTACTCTTCTCTTTTTTATTTTTGTTTGTGTACTTAAGCAATACAATAAATAAATCATTCATTCATTCATTCATTCATTTATGGCACACCCTGGACACTTCATACAACGGGCCAGAAATGACATTTCAAAAAAGGAATGACGGAACAAACAAAATGTCGGCAAAATCCTAACCAAACTGTAACTGTAAAAGTTCATTTTACGCGACTCGTGGCTCATTTTTTTTAAATGTCCGGCGGAGTACACTCACTTTATTTTTCCTATCATCATCATCATCATCATATCAGCCACAAATCGTCCACTGCTGGACAAAGGCCTCCCCCAAGGATTTCCACGACGACCGGTCCTGCGCTGCCCGCATCCATCGGCTTCCCTTCCTTTCTTCGCTTCCTTTTATTTTTCCTATACATTGATACAAAAAGTTAATCTTATTATCACACAAATTTTAACTACATACATACGCCTCATTTAAGTTAGGCAAACTACGCATGTGTAAGTTTTTTTCCTTATCCTACTAATATTACAAACGCGAAAGTTTGTAAAAATGTATGGATGTAGGTTTGTTACTCTTTCACGCAAAATCTACTAAACATATCTGGCTGAAATATGGTAAGTATAAAGATTAGGACCTGAATAAACACATAGGCTACTTTTTCCACGTTCGCGAGCTGCACTGCGCACCCTCAAAAAGTCATAAATATCATAAATTAATTACGAGGCTTGAGATATTATTGTAAAATCAAATTTGCTCACAGTATACTGGCATGCAAAGTAGCACTTTTCGAGCAACTGTATTAAAAAAAATGTGTATCAACACGAAACTATATTTATAAACCTTTGGAGGAGACCCACGTACAAAAAGACTCGATACTGTACATATACTTATTGAATCTAGGCTCGCTTCATCCAATAAAATCCTCGAGCCGACCTTCGTAAATAGGCTTCCGAAAGCGCAAACGTTGTGCCAATAATTTTGTCCCGGAGAGGGTTAATAAGTTAAAAATATGGAGCATGAGCATGTTTTGTGTATACCTACCTCAACCGTTTCAACCCCACGTCAGATGACCAAACACACTTATCGAGGGTCCAGCAACCCATTTCGCTGTCCATACGTCAGCATCCATCTTGCCTGGACAAATTGAGATCGTATCGTGTTACTTCGTGTTATTGCATATAAAGTCATATGCTGGTCAAGGGTTGTTTAATAGACGTATATGTAGGTACAGATATAACGCTTCGAGAAACGTAAAACCTTTAAGGTAGTTACGACCATTTATTTTATAAACACGTTAAAAAACCGACTTCTATCGCAACAACTAACGCACATTTGGTCAAGTGCGAGTCGGACTCGCGCAAGTAGGGTTCCGTGGTCTTTTCAAAAAACTAATGTTTATTTTAATCAACAAAATTAAATTTGTAATTGGTACCTAATTGGTACGACATTTTGCATGGAAAATCTATCAACTTTAAAAAAATCCAACTGCACATCTTAAGTTGGCCGACTGTTACTCCTAAACTAAGAAAGCCTACTAAGCCGTGATTGTTTCCCTTCTAAATTAATTATAAGTCCTACTATTTAATTTTTTTTAGATGTCCTGAAATACTGACTTAACTTGTAGGCCCCCAAAAGCTAAACCATTATATCAGAACATTACGTCAACGATAACAAAATCACCCCCTATTTACACGTAGGGGAAGTACCCTAAAAATTTTTTGACATGACAAAGTCTGATAAATCGATGGACGCCGGCTGCACGCACGAAAAAGGTTGACTCATTGTCCCGTTACGCTCACTATCCCGTTACGTTATGACGTTTTCACGTTAAACTATCGTCCGTCAACCGACTTTACAGACAACCAATTTTTTTTTTCAAGATCTATTGTACCTTTTTGTCGGTATCTTATAGGTACTAATAGTCTCTGAGCTAAGACAGACCAACATGGCGAAACTATAAATCAGGATTCCTTATTGACTTCGAAATCCTAAAAAGGGCAGTTAACAAGCAGTCAAAGTTTCCTGACATAATCCTATCACTTCCGATCCAATACGTTCAATCCTCGGAAGGTCTTTAAAAATACCCCGTGAAATCTCACAATTAATGCCCTAAGCACCCCTAAGTCTTCGCATCGATCTCGTTAGCCCTAGGAAAGGGAAGGGAAAAAAATTACACACACACGTCATGTGCGAGTCGTACTAGTGCACCAAGTCCCGTAGCACCACACCTCTATACACTAGTGCAACAAAGGTACCTAATTATTTCAAACAAAAGACATGAACGATAGTAACAGTAAAATATTCTTAATTTAAATTCCTTAGCGCTAGTACGACTCACACTTGGCTTCATAATCACGCCAAATTTTACGCTTGATGTACTGATTTTTACGATAGAGCTTAAACAAGAAAACCTTGAAAAATTATGTTTTTACATTTTAATTTTTTTAAAGTTAAGTAAACCCCCTATAATAACACAATTCTGTGTAAAAATCAGCCGACTACTTACCTATTAGGGTTTAAAATATTTTTCCTATTATATTAGTCTGAGGACAGTCTTCTCCGGCAGCTTATGCCTAGTAATAGGGTCTTACCTGCTATGGAATGTTCATAATTTCGATAAAACTAAAACTTTTAGGTACAAGTTTTTAAAGAGTACTCACATGATACACATTTCCAAATTAAAAAGGCAAGAAAAGTAAAGTGTAGTAGTTTGTAAAGAACCAAACATATATAAGGTCTAAAAAAATTATCTGAAACTATTTTAAACTCAACAACTTTCCCCATGGAACCCATAGTCAAATCTCAAAAAAAAAATTGAACTTCCCATACTAAGTTGGGTGATCAGCTGATCGAGTTAGTATGGGAGAGCAATTTTTTTTTTCGATTTGACTATAGGTTCCATGAGGAAAGTTGTTCAGTTTCATGGTTAGAAGCACCAGTTAAAATAGTTTCGGCTAATTTTGTTACACCTTATGTATTAATTAAACATTTTGTACTTAATTATTTTTTGTCTTAATCACATTACATTTTCGTCAACGATCAAGTGTAGTTCATTTGCGGAGCGTTGGACCAATAAACCGATAAACGCCATGTATATACATTTTTTTAGGTGCCTTGTATTGAATCTCAAACCTGTATGCAAGCAGATCTCTTCAAAAATAGTTAAATCCTGTTCAAAATAATTATTAAAAATAATGTTCATTTCTTAACCCGACAAATCCAATGAGTCAATTTATGGTCGATACAAACACCGATAAAGTGCTAGTATCCGACCTTAAAAAAATCACATATTTTGGTCAATTGAACTTCGTGAACGCACCCAGTGTTGACATAGTCATAGCTGTCAATGTCACTGTCAAATCATGCTAGCAAACTACCAAAACCCGATAAATCCAAATGATTTGGTCAAAACCCGATATCTCCAAAATTCTTAAATTAATAGCAAACTACCCATATCGTTATCTTTCAATTTTATTTCGCTACCTAACTTATCATTCAGTTTACCGTTATTTATTTTGGCGTTAAAAGTTTTTTTTTTTTTCAAAACAATTTATTAAGTTATCAGGTTTTTTCTAACTTCTCACAAAAATTAACATTTGGATTTATCGTTTTTTGTTCCGACGCTCCTCATTTTAAGACTTAAATACCAACAGCAAATGTTTTATTTTAAGAAATACTTCTCAGTTTGTTTAATTATATGGCCATTTTATACAACAAGACCATTTCCTGCGTTTCTTTTAAAAATAAAAGACGATTCTGGGACCCGGATTCCAACTACAAAGTTCATCATTTAACCGCCTCCGTAGCTCAGAGGCAAAGTTCACTGGCTTTACACAGGAGGTCGCGGGTTCGATTCCCGGCGGGGTCAATTGTAAGACTCGGTTTGGTTGGTAGTAGGGCATTTCTAAGCCCGTCTGGCTAGCTACCACCATCTTATCTAAGTCTTGCCGCCAAATATCAATGTTAACAATATTGATGTGTTCCGGCTTGAAGATAAGATAGCCAGTTCCCCATTGCGTTGGGAAATATTGGTAAGCCCGCTTCCATCTTCCGCAACATCGTCACTTACCACCAGGTGAGATGTTGTCAAGGGTTTACTAATTGTGAATAAAAAAAAACAAAAAAAATATCCTCAGATCAACTTCAAAATACCAAGAGGATCTATTGTCACCGGGAATACGGTTCGGTACCAAATTTTAAATCAATCGGAGCCCTGGAAGTCGCTCTTAAATTAGTATAGGGTAAGGTGGAACGTAGTTCGACGGACAGCTAGTTTGTCATAAATAAAGAATTACCATATAATCATACGTTCCATTACTATTTCATAATTTGTCGCTTCGATTCCAGGATGAGGTGATTTTTCAGTCTAGTTATTAACTAATTAGTAAAGGCTAATGCGAGTTTTTTAAAGGCGTCGGTGGCTCAACCGGTAACGACTCGGTCCTTCTAACCAGAGGTACCGGGTTCAAATCTGGACGGTCAATGTACCAATGGGTTTTTCAAAAACTTACGTACGTACTTACCGATTGCTTTAAAGGTGAAGGAAAACATCGTGAGAAAACCTGCACACGCCTGCGAAGAAACTCGAAGGTTGTGTGTGAAGTCGACCAACCCGCACTGGGCCCGCGTGGTCGACTAAGGCCTAATCGCCCTGATTCTGGGTAGGCTCGAGCCGCTCGGTGGGGACGTATATGAGCTGCAATGATGAATGCGAGTTTATCCGGCTGTTCTACCCGAAAAGCTTTAACAAAGCAATTTAGTTATTTTTTTGTAAATAAAAGGCACAGATTTGTTATCAAGCATTAAAAATCACCCACAAGCCGCTTGCAGCTCAAGTTCCGCGCAGGCTCTGGTTCTTATTGAGGAACGCGGTTTTTTTTTGGTCTAAGAACCCTCGCCAGAACGAGCTCTTTCATTAATAATAATAATAATAATTTGATGCGGTCGTGGGTAAATTGGTGAACCGCAATCGACGCAATTTCTCCGCTGCCTGGATTGATTATAAGAAAGCTTTCGACTCGGTCCCCCATTCATGGTTAAAGAGGGTCCTCGAACTGTACAGATAGATGAGACAGTTCGAGACTTCCTCGGATCGTGTATGGGGCAATGGAGTACGATCCTTAGTCTCCATGGTCAGCGGTTGTCGAATGCGGAGGACCAGATTTGGATTAAGAGGGTAATATTCCAGGGCGACTGTCTGAGTCCACTTTTGTTTTGCCTGTCCCTGAATCCGCTCAGCTTTCTGCTCGAGAAATCAGGGACGGGATTTCAGTTTCGGAGAGGTGATTCACGCATGACCCACTTTTTCTACATGGACGATCTCAAACTGTTCGCTCCAAATGCAACACGGTTGGAGGAACTGTTGAAAATCACTTGTGATTTCAGCAGTTCCATCAACATGGAGCTTGGAGTGGATAAGTGCGCGATCCTTCATGTAGACAAGGGTAGGCTGGTACATTCGGATGGAGTCGAAATCGACTCCATGAACATCCACACCCTCTCTGAAACTGAAACGTACCGGTATCTGGGTATGTCGCAGAGTATTGGTGTTCACGAGGCAGGGGTGAAACGGGCGGTTTGTGACGTGTTTTGGGAGCGCCTGACAAAAGTTCTTGAAATCTATTTGTCGGGCGTTAACAAGATACGAGCATTCAATGCCTGGGTCATGCCTATTCTTTTGTACACCTTCGGCATACTCAGATGGTCGCAGACCGAACTAGACGCCCTGGATCGAAAAGTCCACACTACTATGACACTCCATAGCATGCATCACCCGAGGCCGTCAGTGATGAGGCTGTATATCCCGCGAAAGAGTGGCGGTCGTGGCCTTCTAAGTGCCAAACAAATGCACAACCGCGAGATATGCAGCCTCCGAAGTTACTTCCTGACAAAAGTCGACAGTGAATTGCATAGAGTTGTCATAGCTGGTGATAAAGGACTAACCCCTCTATCCATGGCCCAAGAGAACTGGCAGGCGCCGGCTGTACTTAGCACTACCGAGCGAGAGGCCATCTGGAAAGACAAAGAGCTGCACGGTAGGTTCTTCAAGGCCCTTTGTGGATCCTTCGTAGATCAGAAGGCCTCCGTGCACTGGCTGCGCTTCGGATACCTTTTTGCAGAGACCGAGGGTTTTATCTGTGCAATGCAGGATCAGGTGGTCAAGACGAACAACTATAGGAGGTTCATAATAAAAGACGGCACCTTGGACATTTGTCGGTTGTGCCGTCAACCAGGGGAGACCCTGCGTCATATGACCTCCGGTTGTTCCATGCTTGCCAACATTGAGTATTTGCACAGGCACAACCAAGCAGCCAGGATACTACACCAAGAGATCGCTCTAAAGTATGGCCTCATATCTCGGCGGTTGCCGTATTATAAGTACACGCCGAAGCCGGTTCTCGAAAACGACCGCGCCAAGCTCTACTAGGACCGACCCGTCATCACGGACAGGACTATTCCTTCGAATAAGCCTGATATCGTGCTGATGGATCGGGCGCAGTCTAGGGTGTTTTTGGTTGATATCACTATCCCATATGATGAAAACCTCGTGCAGGCTGATGCCGATAAAAGGACAAAATACCTGGACCTGGCTCACGAGGTTACTGATATGTAACGAGTGGAATCCACCGAAATCATCCCCGTAGTCCTATCCGTGAACGGGCTAATTTCAGCCGACCTTGAACGTTACCTAAGGCGGCTGGATCTCCGAGGCAGACCAATCATTGCAGCAATGCAGAAAGCAGTCCTCCTCGATAATGCCCGGATAGTTCGACGCTTTCTCTCCCCGTCGCACTGAACTCCAGCCAACTGTGCTTCCGCTGGAGGTGCTCCTGCCACTTTGCCTCGTGCCAAGTGAGCAGAGCAGCTTAAGTTTATAAATTGAAATAATAATATATTTTTTTTATTCACTTTAAGAAGTCTTATCATATAAGTTTCTTAAATTATTTAGGAACATCTGGGTGTGCATTAATTGAGCTATTGCCCACTTAAATTGGTTAAGTTAGAACACCAAGCAACATTCATCCAACGCGTATCCTCGATATCCATAGTAAACTATAAATAAAAATCTACTTAGTTTAAAAAAATAAATATAAATGTATCTTCTATTTTATAAGTTACTAATTGTCCTGGCGAAATTCGTTCTACCTTATTACCCTACTACTACCCTACCCTACCCTACACTACACTACCCTACCCTACCCTACACTACACTACCTTCCCCACACGACCCTACACTACACAATAATACGCTACCCTACCCTAAAACCTTCTCCTGACAATAACGAACTCAACAAAAAAAGAATTAGCGAAATCGGTCCAGCCGTTCTTGAGTTATAAATGGTATAACTAACACGACTATAATATAATATGAAGATTAGTCTTAGATAATCATTTTATAAAAATCTTTGAATGCATTTCCCCTGTTTGAAAAAATAAAATCTAATCTAAGCGCTGGGAAATTCTGAAAAGAACAAAGCTAGCTTGGAAAATTAGAGCACCCTAAGGAAGTAGTATGCAATAGGTAATATTTACTATCACAACAATTATTAAACAAAGTCCCCCCGCCGCATATGTATGTCTATCTGCACGCGATAAGCTCAAAAACTTCCGAATGGATTTTCATACCGTTTACATCAAACGAAAGAGTGATTATGAGGAAGATTTAACTGTATAATTCAATCACGTGAGCTACTTGCAGCCCGCGCACAGCGCTCCTTCTTTTGGCACATATTTAAAGACCAAATTTTTGACAGTCACAGCTATTTCATAACTCCCATTCAGATCACGGTACCATTACCGGACAGTAACGGGAGTTCCTTCCCGGGACATCCCGGACTCGCGTCTCGCATCCCGTCAGCACACCGATTCGTAGGCGGCGGCGCAGAAACCCGACCCTTGTTACTGTCAAACGCTAAATTCGGATAATCCCAGCATCGACACGCACTGAACTGTTTAAGATACGTTTTGGAAACGGGATTTTCGTATATTGGACACCGTTTTATAGAGATATCGTTGAAAGAAAACGATTTTTGTGTCAGTGGTTTTAGAAAATTGGATATTTGGACAGTGAATGGGATTGAATACTTTTTTCCGTTTTCAATTTTCTACAGTATTTAACTGGTTGATCATCATCATCATATCAGCTCATATATGTCCCCACCGCCAAGGGGCTCGAGCCTACCCTGAATTAGCACACAACCTTCGAGTTTTTTCGCAGGCGTATGCAGGTTTCCTTACGATGTTTTCTTTCACCGTAAGAGCGAGCGTCGGATAAACGTAAAATCGAAATTAAAAAAACACTTTGGCACGTGGCAGGATTCGAATCACGACCTCTTGGCCAGGAGGCAGCAGCACTAGACGTAACGCCACCGACGCTCTATAAGATAAAAGGTAAGTAAATAAGTTTTTTTTTAAGCCCTTGGCATTATCTCATCTGATGGTAAGTGACGATGATGCCGAAGATGGAAGCGGGCTTACCAAGATTCCCCAACGTAAAGGAAAAGTAAATATACTTTATTGCACGCCGAAAAAAATCCAGGACTTATAATTTGTAACATACATAGAGTGCAAAGGCAGCCTCATCGTTTAAAGGCGAGGTATTGATTGGAACAGTTGTCTCTGTCTTTTTCATTACGTGTAAAGAGAAAAGAAAATAACCACACTTTTTCACTTTATCAATGGTTCTTCGTTTCAGTCAAAAACTACAATGAAAGTATAAAAAATAGTGACACTACTCACTCTGTATTATCATTACAAATATCGTTGTATATTTAAAAAAAAAAACTTCAAAATATTAGTCATTACTAGAGTTGAAAGTAGAGTAGAGGTTAGTAGTTTTTGGTTTTTGAAGTGAAAACTTCTTTAGCGGCGTTGTGCACTTGTTTTGTAATGGGTAAAAAATGTTAAACTCGCGTCAGGACACGTGACCTGATTGAAAATTCGTAAGGCGGATGGAGTTGATTTTTTGTTGATTTTTCTGAGATATAAACTTTTTAATGTAATATAAATTGTCATGTTTGTGTACGATAACGCAATAAATAAATATTGTATTCTACCACATAAATGATAGTACTTTTATACTGATAATCAAAGCAATTCGTGCAAAATTATTCCCTAACAATTCCAAAATATCAAAAATGCACAACGTTAATACTCAAGTTTTCACTTCTGCCGGCACTCCCGGAGTGCAACCCGTCGTTTTATTTTTTCTATCGAGCCAAAACTGCCCAATTGTGTTTCTTATAGCTTTTGACTTTAAGGAACAACATTAACAATTAGGGTATTTTTTTTCAATCTTGGTTTTTCTATTGTTTAGGAATAATTGACTTCAAAAATAACAGAAATCTGAAAGTAAAAACATATAGATAGCTATAAATATATAGTGCGAGTAATTATCGGCGCTAAATAGTTAGTTAAGAATCAGGAGGTTTTTTATGTAGGGTAGGGTATTATAGGGTAGCCTAGCGTATCGTAGTGTTGTATAGTGTAGGGTACGGTAGGGTAGGGTAGGGTAGGGTAGGTTATAGTATTGTATAGTATGGTAGGGTAGTGTAGTGTAGTGTAGGGTAGGGTAGGATTGTGTAGTGTAGTGTAAGCTGGAACAGCTAGTATACAATATAATATACTTACATACATACATACTATAAATATATAAACACTTTAAATAACAGTGAACAGTTTCAGCAATTACAAAGCTCAAAGTAATGGTCCTTGAGTCGCTTTTTATTAAATGAGAACTAACACTCATAAAGACTTATAAATGTATGTATATTAGACTCTGGTTTCTCATAGTTACAGGGTATCGTAATTTGGGACCAGATGGCCATGAGTGATTTGGGACCAGATGGCCATGAGTGATTTGGGACCAGATGGCCATGAGTGATTTGGGACCAGATGGCCATGAGTGATTTGTCCGCAAATATTATGGTCGGGGGAAAAGTTTATTCATATTTTGTATGCAAATTCAAACAGAGTGACCAGAGCGAGCTGCATCTTGAACATTAAAATTTCCAGACTGAAAACGCTTGTGCTACTAACTGATACTGCATTAGGTTCGAAAACAGCACAATTTTATTCGCGGCCTGTGTTGGATTTTTACCTTTTTTTAAACAAAATTTCAAAATGTAGCGTATTTCTTCGTTACTCTCACTTATTTTCGTAGACAGAAAAAAACAATTGCAAAATGGCGAGTATTTTTATATTTTTTACTAAACTTTCGAAGGTTTCCCTTTTTAATTTTATTATACCCTCAGGTACAAATAATACGAGCAAAGAGATTTAATTGAAAATGTATACTTACAAAATATGAAAAATCTTTTTCCCCGACCTATTATTATAAACTACGCAGTGAAAGTAATACTAGTGATAAATTAATACTAACATACAGTATGGACACTCCTTGCCGCTCTCCAGATTGCAACCTCACCCCCTCGTCACCCAGTTTGATACAGATTAGTTATAGTTTGGTTCTCCGTCATTTGTTTTTAGAAACAAATGTAATTTCACGACCGTTGTATGCATTGTCCGGGGTGTGACCTGGTGAAGATGGCGGGAAGCCGATGGAAGCGGGCAGTGCGGGACCGGTCGTCGTGGAAATCCGTGGGGAAGGTTTTTGTCCAGCTGTGGACGTTTTTCGGCTGATATGATGATGATGATAATACAGAGTAATATTGAAAACATGAGTAAAATTTTAATTAAACTAAGCATTCACTAATGAAACTGAACGACTTTCCCCAAGGAAACTATAGGCGTAATGGTTAGTCCATTTGCTTTACACCAGGAGGTCGCGGGATCGATTCCCGGTAGTTTCAACTTGTAACACTCAGTTTCGTTGGTGTTAGGGCATTTTCTAAGCCCGCCTGGCTAGCGACTACATCTTATCTAAGTCTTGCCTCCAAACATCAGTGTTAACAACATTGATGTGTTCCGACTTAAAAATAAGATAGCCAGATCCCCATTGGATTAGATAATCTTGATAAACCCGCTTCCATCTTCAGCATCATCGTCACTTACCATCAGGAGAGATGATTCCAAGGCCATCCCAATGGTGATTAAATAATTTTCGAAAAACCTTAGATCAAAAATAAAGGTAGATTGAGGGTTGGCGCTTTAAACACGGGGTATACAAAACTTAAAACTATGCTCCAGTCACGACGGAGCAAAGTTTTGCTTTCAGTCACGCGTTGCCAGACTAACAGTCAACATGCGTAAATGTGCTGTGTAGTGTCGAGAAATATATTCAAAAAAGAAACAAAAAGAGACGGAACCTCTTATTGTAAATTTAAATATTAATTGTTACATGTTATTTACTTATAACTTCATCATTACAGCTCATATACGTCCCCACTGAGGGGCTCGAGCCTACCCTGAATCAGGGCAATTAGGCCTTAGTCGACCACGCGGGCCCAGTGCGGGTTGGTCGACTTCACACACAAGCTTCGAGTTTCTTCGCAGGCGTCTGCAGGTTTCCTCACGATGTTTTCCTTCACCGTTAAAGCAATCGGTAAGTATGTACGTAAGTTTTTGAAAAACTCATTGGTACATTGGCCGTCCAGATTTGAACCCGATACCTCTGGTTAGATGGACCGAGTATAACTTATTCATCATTAAAATATAAGAATTTAACACTTAAATATTTGATTTCTTTCTATCATGACTCCTACACTGGTCGAAGTCACCACTTGAGGTAAAGATGCATACGTGTACAGGATGTCCCAAAAATGAACGATAATCCTGTAACTGCGAATAGGTAATACCATAGCCTATTACATGCTCAAAATTAAGTTATGTAAAAGTCTCACCATTTTCGAGATATTAACATTTGTTTTTTTCTAATTTTGTATTAAAAACGCATTTGTTTAAATGCTTTGTGATTTTCCAGAAAAAAGTTATAATACAGTTGGACTGCCCAATAGGGTGATAACTTCCTTATTTTATCAGATTTTCATCAAAGTAAAATAGTTGAAAAAATACAAAATAGTTCCAACAAAAACCAATGATTGTTGGCAAAAGAGTGCCTTAAATCCCATACTAATAGGCTATTATATTACAATATATATGTATTACCTATCCGCAGTTACAGGATTATCGTTCATTTTTGGGACACTCTGTATACAGGTGTAAAAAAATTGGTGTAGGACCCATTAATTGGAGCTTCTACTCATTATACTGAACAACTTTCCCCAAGGAACCCATGGTCAATTCGCAAAAAAAAAATTCGACGCTCCATACAAACATTGGTCAAACAGCCGTTTGTTGTATGAAGAATTCAAAAAAAAAATTGCGTTTTTAGCCAACTTGTAGAACAAAAGTTGTTCAGTATGATGAGTAGAAGCCCCAGTTAACGGGACCTACACCAATTTTGTTACACCTGTATAGAACAAGAACTCAATATCTACCTTTATTTTTAATTTGAGCGATAAACGTAAAAACTTTTAGGTACAAGCTTTAATTTGAGAATAATTTAAATTATTTCGTATTCCTTTCAGCAAACTTTTTCATTCGGGACTCAGCCATATTGGACTTAGAATGACGTCACTTAGCTAACCATGCATCGTCATCCAAACTAAACGTGTATGCAAAATTTCAGCTCTATTGGAAACCGGAAAAAGAGTCAAATTTTATTTGTAAATTTTGAAGCGAAACTCACTATTTACGAACATTTCAAGTTAAACAAAAGCTCGTAAAAACATGACTATATTACATTTAAATATAAGAAATGTTTTTTTTTTCTGAAAAGCCAACGATTTTGATTACATATTGTTACTAAGAGCTTAACAAAGTATGTTTAGGAAAGATAAAATATTTCCCAACACTAGTGAGGATTAGGTTAAGGCTGGAATAATTCGCCCGTGCGACCGAGTGTCCCGGCACTCACATCACATAGCTCGTAGAACACCGTTTTGACCGCCTCTGTGGCGTAATGGTTAGCCCATTAGCCTCACATCAGAAGGTTGCGGTTCGATTCCCAGCGGAGTCTGTACGACTTCGTTTGGTTAGTAGAAGGGCATCGTATCTTGCCTTCTAAAGACTTGCCGCCAAACATCAATGTTTACAGCATTTATGTGTTCCGGCTTGAGGATAAGATAACAAGTTCCCCATTGCGTGGGGGATTCTTGGTAAGCTCGCTTCCATCTTCGACATCGTCTTCACTGTTTTATCAGTGCGATGATGCCAAGGCCTTACCAATTATAAATAAAAAAACTAACAGATGGCCGTTGGAGCAGTAAAGTTTTCGAGTGTTGACAGCGCACCGGAAGACGTAACGTAGGCAGGCCTCCCACTTGGTGGACCGACGACCTGAAGGTCGTGGAAGGCGCTGGATGCTAGCAGCGTAGGACCAGTCCTTGTGGAAATCCCTGGGGGAGGCATTTATCCAGCATTAGATGTTTTGCTCCTAATATGTTATGACGGTGATATTGAATTTAAGCCAAAAGATTGACTCGCGGTCAAAGTGGGTCAAAGCAGCAGGTTAAAAAAACTGCAAAATGGTAATCACAGGCTGAGTGTTTCCACTGACAGCACAACATATTGACGGTCTTTTGTTGTTTGGTTTAAGTCTCAAGCGTTGTGGTTTTAAGCTTTGCCACGACTTACTGAGATAAAAACACTGTAGCCAAATCAAACCTAAACCTTAGTCCATACCAAACACATAGTGGTGCCACATAGCGGAGCGTCAACCTTCATTACTGAATGTTATAATAATCGATTACAAAAATTAAGGGGGCCCTATACAAAAAACGTATTATTTTTAGGTATTTTAGATATACTCGTATTTTTGATTTAGCTGTATCGTAATAACAAAACTACATTCAAGCTTAAATTTTAGTCTGATTATATTTCTTATACAGAAGTAAAACAATAAAGAAAAACAGCCAAGTGCGAGTCGGACTCGCGCACTAAGGGTTCCGTACCATTATCTATAAAAATCACGTTTTTTGTATGGATTAAAATATATATTTTTAATTCAACTATTTATTTTACAACTACATCTTCCAACAATAACACAATCTTCTGTGAATATTTCAAGCGTCTACCTGTTGCCGTTATCGATATCGAGCAAAAACAAGCAAAAAAATCACGTTTGTTGTATGGGAGCCCCCATCAATAATTATTTTATTCTTTTTTTTGTATTCATTGTTATAGCGACAACAAAAATACATCATCTGTGAAAATTACAACTGTCTAGCTATCACTGTTCATGAAATACAGCCAAGTGACGACGGACGGACAGACAGACAGACTGACAGCGAAGTCTCTGTAATTGGACCCCCAACATACGGAACCCAAAATACCAGCCATTTGTGAGTCCTATTCGCGCTAAAGAATAAAGAAAGAAAGAAATAATAACAAAAAAAAAAAGGTTTATTTAAAATGTGATCATAGTTGTGTGGAGAGATGTGGTACAGAACCCTCGAAGCCCAAGTTCGGCTCGTAATTGGCCGCTTTTTTCAATACAGTTAGCTACGTCCACTTTCAGATTATGACTTGAAAATTTCTTATCAAGACACTAACGATTTTTAACCGACTTCAAAAAAGAAGGAGGTTCTATGTTCGACTGTATATATATTATTTATTCTCACCGATTTCTTTGTGGACCGATTTTCAAAATATTTTTTTAATTCGATTATTTTTAAGTCCCATTGTCACCAAGTCAGGATGTGATGATGGGATCCTAGAGAAATCGGAGCAACCCTCAAATTTTATAGGCACTTATTACGTGACACATATGTTTTCTAAAGCTATTAAAATACTTGCGTCTGTTAGTCGTTATGTCACGTTGATAAGCTGATGTACTCGTAGGAAGGTACAACTCCTCAACGGTTAGGAATTGAAGGAATATTATATAAATATAGAATTACCCGCTTCAGCTTGTGATTGGTGTACGTCTTGTTAAAGTTTTAATTGCGTTTACCTTACCCTTGTTGACAATACAGATTTACATTATCTAACCCCAAGCTATGGTTCATTATCAGCCGCTTCTCTACTCGCAGTTGTTTCGTACGAAACACGCGGATAATTGTCTTTTCTTTTGCTCTCTTGTTTTTGCTTAATAAAGGAAAAGACGGAGTAATAATTTGGAGCAAAAGAAAGTCTATTTGATTTTTTGTTCAGTTTCTACCAGGGTGTAACAAAATTGGTAGGTGTAGGAATCAATACTGGTGCTTTCTACTCGTCATATTTTATAACGTTCATTAAATACTAGCAATACTTAATGATAGGTCTTTACCTATGAAATTGCCGATTCAGTTTTTGAAGTTCGATACGAGTACCAACTTTTATTGTTTTTAATATTAATTTTCCTCTTAAAACTTTTTATACAATCGGCAATTTCATAGGTTAAGACCATTATAGGTCTCATATTAATGAGCTCTATTTGTATTGATTTGTTAATTATTTTATTTATTTCTCTGCCCTTAATGTAAAATTAAGTTTTCGTGTCTTCCTGTAATGAAAGGTTGTCTGAAAGAGATTGTTCTTAGCAATGAGACCGCCTACTGTGCATTATATACAATATCCTTAAGTATAAGCCTTAAAATTTGTATTTAGGTGTACTATAAGTACAAATAAATAAATAAAAATACCAGCCAATTAAAAAAAATATTTTTGATGTTTTACTTTGCGTATTTCTATTCAAATAGGTTATAATGTTTAAGAGGGTTTTTAACCTGCGACTCCTTATACAAACGGCGAAAGCGATTTTCACCTCTTAAATTTTCAATAGGTTTTCATTCAGAAAAAAAAGCTGGGTTTGTTTTTGTTTCAATACAATTAATAAATTAATAAGTTTAATTTTGACACATATTGGTATATATCTACACTAAGTCCACATCATCATATCAGCTCATATACGTCCCCACCGAGGGGCTCGAGCCTACCCTGAATTAGGGTGATCGGGCCTTATTCGACCACGCCTTTCGAGTTTCGACTTTCGAGTTTCTTCGCATGTGTGTGCAGGTTACCTCACCATGTATTCCTTCACAGTAAAGTAATCGATGAGTATATTATGTACGTAAGTTTCGAAAAACTCATTGGTACATTGGCCGTCCAGATTTGAACCCGGCACCTCTGGTTAGGTGGACCGAGTCGTTACCGGTTGAGCCACCGACTAATTTCACATAAAACAATTAATTTGTCTGCCTGAAGATAGTATTCGAAACCGATCGCTGACAAGTTATAAATGAAGTTTGATTTGTTTTATGTGGAATTAGTGTAGATAAGTATACAAATATGTGTAATTATAGGTCATAACCTATGAAACTGACGATTCAGTTTTTGAAGTTCAATGCCAAGTTTTATTAAAAATAAAAAAGTTATTGTTTTTTATTATTAACCTTATAGTGAAACTACTTATGGTCTTTTATTTGTAACTAGTAGCATGTCTTTCATGTTCCAATCCCCTGAGTTATGAACCATTAAATGGAACAAAGGCGTTTTCTTAGTGGTCAGATGGGAATTTTTTTTAGACTAGTTAGTTTTCTCGAATTTTCCTGAAAGTGACGAAATCTTATGCAGGGTATTCCCAAATATGAAAATAATAACGAAGAAACTGCTGCGATAACTCTAGAGCTTTAAAATTAAAAATGTGTAATTTTATTCTTAATAAAGGCGATTTTTTTTCAAGTGAAAAAACCCGACTTCATGGGGCCACTGTGCTCTCAAAATATGTAAACTATAGGCATATGTTTACCACCATTTAATTACTAATAGTCTTATGCTATTTTGAGAATAAATTTTGTTTCAATAACTATTGTTCTTAATATTAGTTTTTATCTTTTTTATACAGTCGGCAATTTTATAAGTTCCACCAAGAACCTACAATCAAAAGTATTAAGTTCAATTATTTTATTATCGTTCGCAGTTTTTGATAAAAAAAAAAACTGATTGCGGCCATTTTTGTACTATAACAATTCATTCATATCAGCTCATATACATCCCCGCCGAGGGGCTCGAGCCTACCCTGAATTAGGGCGATAACAATGCTACTGCTATATTAGATGATGATGATGATTATGTCTGTATTGCCAAAACACAATTTTGCGACTGATGATTAAATAAATTAAAAATTGTTTTTTCTCACCAAAAATGTTACCTTCCTACATATTGTAAAGCAGAGACCTCCTTTTAGCTACGATAATAATCATCATCATCACTATATCAGACGAAAGACGTCCACTGCTGGACAAAGGCCTCCCCCAAGGATTTCCACGACGACCGGTCCTGCGCTGTCCACATCCAGCGGCTTCCCGCGGTCCGGTAATCATCATCATCATCATATTAGCCGAAAAACGTCCACTACTGGAAACCTCCCCCCCCCCAAGGATTTCCACGACGGCCGGTTCTGCGCTGCATTCAGCGGCTTCCCGGAGTACGGTAATTCCTGTGTTAAAAAAAATAACGGATTTATTCCACTTCGTCAGCATCCAAAAAAAAACCAATCCAAAAAGATGTTACATAAGATGCCAACAAATAAGGCAAATAAAAAATAAAAAAAACATTTATAATTTTTAGTTGAAAAAAGCTCCTTCTCTCTCTGTGTGTGTCACATACACACTCACACACACACACACACACTCACACTCACCCTCTGTGTGCGCTGTGCGCGTGTTTATGTATATGTGTGTGTGTCGATCGAGTAGTTCTTGAAAATAACCGCATTCGGAACGATAAGTGCCCAAAAAGATTAACATCAGCATATCCGCACACACGAATAACTAGCTATTCGGCAGAAGCGAAACTTTAAATTGGTTCCCGGCAACTTCGATACGAAGACGATTGAACCAAGCCCGGACAATCGCATTTGGGTACCACTTCTTCGGTACAAAATTTGCCTTTAGTAAAATTGGTTTGTGCAAATGTATATCTACATACAGGCTGATAAGAAAGATTTACTTCACTAATATTTTAACCACCTCCGAGGCGTAGGTAATGGTTTTCTATAAGCTTCACATCATCACATCAGGAGAACGCATCGGTGGCGTGTAGAAAAAAATCGTGAGAAATCCTGCACACGCCTGAGAAGAAACTCTAAGGTTTTTTGTAAGGTCGACCAACCCGCACTGGGTCCGCGTAGTCGTCTAAGGCCCGATTGCTCTAATTCAGGGTAAGCTCCAGCCCCTCGATGGGGACGTAATTGAGCTGATGTGATGATGAATGTGTTTTAAAGCTAAAAAAGATTTAGGGCAGTTTAGGGTAGAAATTTTCAAGCTGGGCAAGTGCCATATTTTTTTACCATCTCAGTTCTTATAAATGAATTTCGTTTTGAAGTGGTTATTGTGCAAACGTATGTAACGCGATAACGCGTTGCTGTAATTTTTCTTCTTTCGATCTATTTCATCTATTTCTCATGCGCTAGCACATAACAAGATTAAGAAGATTCCATTAAGAAGATGTGGAGTCCCAACACTGAATCCTGAGCTCGTATATGTATTTAATTTAAGTACCTATATATTTATTATTTATTTATTATTATATAATGTTTAATGTATTTATTATTATTTATATAAGTATTGTTAATTACTTTTAAATAATTCTGTATAGATGTATAATTCATTACTTAATATTAAGGTATAGACTATAGAAAGTCGTGTTTGTAACTTTTGCACTTAACTTTTTTCTTTTTTGTAAATCTCAAACGTCATCAGTAGGTTGACTGGAAGAGATCCCGTAAGGGATAAGTCCGCCTTTTTATATAATATATTTTTTCAGTATTGTAACAAAAGATCAATAAAGAGTTTACAAACAAACAATCCGTGTGTCACATTTTGAAAACAAATGTTACATATGTGTTTAAAAATTAAAAATTATTTTGTTATCCACCAATATTTTTCATCACTAAATTAAATTATAATAAAATGCTTTGTATAAAGAACCTGATTCTTTCTTTAATACCCATCTCGGGTTTTTTATCTAAAAATAAACTGACTGTGTGCACGCCTCGGTTAATATTACCCCGCCCTACCCCGTGACGTGCTACAAACGTACTCGTTTATCAGATAGACTGAAAATTTAGTTTTTCAGTTTCCATAGAAAAATGGTACAGATATTATGAAATTGTATTTTTTGTTATACAGGGTGTAACAAAATTGGTGTAGGTCCCATTAACTGGGGCTTCTACTCGTCATACTGAACAACTTTCCTCAAAAAACCCATAGTCAATTCTTAAAAAAAATTGGACTGTCCATACTAAAATGCACAAAATCGGTCGATCAGCTGATCGATTTGTATGAAGAGAATTTTTTTTTTACGTTTTCAGCAAAGTCGTAGAACAAAAGTTGTTCAGTATGATGAGTAGAAGCCCCAGTTAACGGGACCTACACCAATTTTGTTACACCCTGTATACGTTAAATACAGGGATTTAACAAAGGTATGCACTTTTTTTAACTGGAGCTTGTACTCATGAAACTGAACAACTTTCCCCAAGAATGGGGAATCTTGCTAAGCCCGCTTCCATCTTCGGCATCATCGTCAGTTACCATTAGGTAAGATGATGCCAAGGGCTTACCAATTGTGAATAAAAAAAAGAAACCCATGGCCATTTCGCATTTGTTTTTTTTTTAAATTGCGCGGAATACGCCAGAATAGTACGGCGCGGTATCGTGAAGTGGGTGACCGCGCGGTCGTTGAACTTGCGTGGCCTCAGCTGGGAGTTGAATTCTGAGCAGTTTGATAATTTAATTAAAAAATAATAATTGTGAATTGACCATGGGTTTCTTGGGGAAAGTTTTTCAGTTTCATAAGTAAAAACTCAAGTTACAAAAAGTGGATACCTTTTTTAAGACCATGTACATACACGTATTGATTTTTTTCCCGTGTAGAAAATCTTATATTAATAATACAATACTTAGGTATGTGAAATTCGTAACGATATAACACAAACAAATGGCCATTGGGCTAGTAAAGTTCTCGAGTGGCGACCGCGCACTGGAAGACGTGCTGGCCTCCCACTTGGTAGACCGTAAAAACAGTGAAAGTCGCGGGAAGCTGCTGGATGCGGGCAACGCAGGACCGGTCGTGTGGGGGATGCCTTTGTCCAGCAGTGGACGTATTTCGGCTGATATGATGATAATGATGATGCATTTTAGGAAGGAAGTAAGTTAAAATAAACCCTATACAATTCGTACATTACATTAGGATTTTCCATATCGAAAGAACTCTTTTAAATTTTATATTTTCACGAAATTGCGATTTTCAAATTGAACATCCTAGATAGACTATTGTGGGTAGTCTAGCTAGCTTCTCGAATCGGACCGAGAAAGGAAATAGTTTAGCTAGGTAGATTCTCAGTAAATATATTTATATCATCGGTGAGTCATATTTATAAAAAACATGCCAAGTGGTAGTCGGACTCGCAAAACGAAGGGTTCCGTGCCGCCACACCTCTTAAG
The DNA here is from genome assembly GCA_947284805.1 of Coleophora flavipennella. Classification (NCBI taxonomy): domain Eukaryota; kingdom Metazoa; phylum Arthropoda; class Insecta; order Lepidoptera; family Coleophoridae; genus Coleophora; species Coleophora flavipennella. The sequence goes on along the minus strand of OX369290.1, from coordinate 5,208,916 downwards.
GCGAGGCATTTCTAAAACAGTTGTCTATGTTTTTTCCTTTACGTGTAAAGAGTCAAGATAATAACCACACTTTTGCACTTTTTCAATGTCTTACGTTGTTATTTCTCTTAAGAATTCAATTTAAAAACTAAAATTTTGCAGATTCTCTTTAGTATTTAAAAAGAAATATCTCCATATAAAAACTATGTCCAAAATTAGAAATTTTGTTCATAAAAAGTTCGTTTTACACTTTTTTTAAGACGATTTAGACCAGTTTTTGGGACTTTTTATGATCGAGTAAAGTACACACTATCGTGTAACATATTAGCACATTCCTCAGACAATATCCTTAAGTATGTCCAATATTTTTTGCAAGACCGATATTAAGTAGTAATTACCAAAAAAATTGATCTAGCAAAAGGGTTTATTCGCTTTACCACCGGTGCCTCGCCTTATTAAGGTACATTAAAAACGATATACAGTAGAACCTCGTTAAGTCGAACCTCGATAAGTTGAAAACCTCCAGATCTCGAAAAAATGTTTTGTTACCTTCCCTTCAAACACCAAAACCTCCTTTACTCGAAATCTCAACCCTCTATTAGTCGAAATAATCAGTGGTTCCCTGCAAGCCATGATGTTACATATTTTCCCTCTATAACTCGAAAAATAAAATTGGACCTCTGTATCTCGAACATAGCAATGTTTTATTTTACAACCTTTACAACTCCATTATTTGGAACTTATTACCGGTATAGTTCTAAGAAAAATGAGTTACCAACTTTAAGAATTTGCCGACAATGTAAGTACATCATTGTTGCTTAGAAAACAAAGGAGTATACAATAAATAGGAATAACGTACCTTCGGGTAATAAGGCCTGTCCGGTAATAAGGGATTTGAGATCAATAATAACATAGATGAAACAACAATACTGTGATTAACGATCTTAAACAACCAAAGGAATTTAAACAATAATATAACTAATATATTATTTTAATTATGGTGAAGTAGGCCTTATTAGCCTACCATAGTAAAATAAGGTCTACTTGTAACGTTTTTTAAAAGGTTAATTTTGTTTTTGTTTATGGTAAAAAAATGAATTTTTTGTTTATTATTTTATAGAAAATGTATTAAACTAATGATTAACATTAAAACTTGTTGATAAAACTGAATATTTTCGATTTCATTACAAATATCCATCAGCTAGGTCTTAATTTGTAAACTGTTGTACAATTTGATGTGTATTGCAGTAGAACCAAACTACTTCTGACAATATTTCAGTCGTCTACATATGACTTGCTTCGCCAAAATTCAAATGAAATGAAAAATAATAAAATTAAACACCTGACACCAATCAAGCAAACACGTGTTAACGTGAGTAATAAATTCGTGGTAAGGTATCTTTATGTCAGGATCGTAGCAAGTGGAAAAATGTGGTCTCTGCCTACCCCTCCGGGAAAGAGGCGTGATCTTATGTATGTATGTATGTAGGTCTTACTTATTACCCGCTGGTACCTTACCACGAATTTATTACTCACGTTAACACGTGTTTGCTTGATTGGTGTCAGGTGTTTAATTTTATTATTTTTCATTTCATTTGAATTTTGGCGAAGCAAGTCATATGTAGACGACTGAAATATTGTCAGAAGTAGTTTGGTTCTACTGCAATACACATCAAATTGTACAACAGTTTACAAATTAAATTGTTAAAACATGAAAAATATGTGTGTCACCTCTGCAACTTGAATTTTTATTTATTTTACCTCTCTTACTCAAAATTTATACGAATGAATCTCAACCTCTATATGTCGAATCAAAATCCTCCTAAGTCGAAATCCTCCATAAGTCAAAAACTCTATAACTCGAATTTTTTGGCGTCTCCCTTGGTATTCGACTTATAGAGGTCCTACTGTAATTGAAAACGCTAAACACTTTTAAAAAAAACCGACTTCTATCGCAACAACTTAGTACAATTATGCATTATTATTTTTGGTTTTTGTTAATTTTCTATTAGAGTACTACACCAATTTTGATTTTTTTTTTGAACCACACGGGAAATAAAATTCAAATTAAAAAAAAACATCAAAATCGGTTTACCCAGTCAAAAGTTCTGAGGTGAAAAACTTAAAAAAGTAAAATCAAATTGAGAACCTCTTCCTTTTTGAAAGTTGGTTGAAAATGTACGTTATTTAGAGGTATGGCAGCAGTTCTCCATTTCGTTGGGGAATCTTGATATGTCCGCTTCTATCCTCAGCATCATCCTCGTCACTTACCATCAGGTGAGATGATGCCAAGGGATTACCAATTGTGAATAAACAAAAGAAAAAGAGGTACATTAACAATCAAAACAAATCAACGAGAGCCACAAATTTCTTTTGTTACATTCAGTTCGGGATTCTTAGCGCGAGTACGACTCACACTTGGCTATTTTTTACTACTTGGAATCTCGGTAAGCCCGCTTCCATCTTCGGCATCATCGTCACACACCATCAGGTCAGATGATGCCAAGGGCTTACCAAATGTAAATAAAAAAATTATTGTTGTTTTACATAAGGTTTTTCACTCATCCCTCCAAGTTTGACACTTGTACCTATTAGCTACCTGTTTTTACGGTAGAGCAGACAAAAAATCTTACAAAAAGGGTTTATTGTTCTTCTTCTTCTTAGCATGTCGATGGAAGACACTACACTGTAGCAGCTCAGAATTTGGCCACGTTAACCGCATTATCAGCCGCTTTCATGAGGTCTTCCTGTGTGCAGATGTAGGGGCACGCAGGGCACGATGTTAAGTGTGTCATCGTTTGAACTGCACCGCACAAACATTTTGTATCACAGTCACCCAAAAATCCCCACCTGACTATGTTTTCTTTGCTGCGACCGGTCTGTGTCCGGAGTCTGTTTAAAGACTTCCAAACCGGCCAAGGCAAGTCATGTTATTGTTCTTGTTTTTTTTTAATATTAATGTTAGGAATTTCGTTTTAATATTACATATGTGGCGGCAACTGCAGTAACCCGCCAATGAAAATTAACACAAGCGACGAGAGAACAAAAGAAATACGACACCTAGAACGCGCTATTAGAATTTCTTCAGCGCTGAGTATATATACAGATACCAATCATTAACGATTGGTCCACGGCCGGACCCCAGGCATATCAACTCGCCTGGCGGAGATATCTCCCTTTTTTCTCTCTCGTCGAGTAGGAACGCACCGTTCCTAAACATATAATGTGAAAATTTCAACGAGCTACCTACTATGGACACAATATACCTACAGCTGTTTAAAGGTAGGACAGACAGACAGACGGCCGGCGTAGGCTAATAGGATGGTTCCGTTGGTACTCTTTGGGCATAGAACCCTAAAAACTATAAGAAAAGTATATCGTGTAACGAGAAACAGAATTAAGTTTCGGAGATACGGTTTGGTACTATATTTGTCGAATCGTCTTGATCCCGTGAGTGACTTAGGATATATTTTTACCCGACTGGCCAAAACAGAAGGGTTAAGTTTTTAAAAAGTCGAGTTTTTATTTTTTATTAATTCCTGAAGTTACTCTTATTACTCGTATCAACCATATCAGAGGGAAAGGAACGACCCGGCTCCCGATGCGCCACCATCTTGGAGACTTACACTTTTTCTAATTTTTAGTATTTTATTTCATTTATTTATCCTTTGCAATCATGTACAAAAATAAGGTTTCATAATCATCATCATCATCATATCAGCCGAAGGACGTCCACTGCTAGACATAGGCCTACCCCAAGGATTTCCACGACGATCGGTTCTGCGCTGCCCGCGACCTTCACCAGGTCATCGGTCCACCGAGTGCGAGGCCTTATAATAACATAACTATAGCATGGTACATGGGCCCTGCTAGGGCATGGCAAACAGGATAGGTAAGTTGTAATAATGAACAGAAAAATGAGGAGAGACCAGAAGATAGTTACATGGTAAATATATTTGTTGTTATAGCGGCAACAGAAATAAATCATCTGTAAAAATTTCAACTGCGAAATACAGCCTGGTGACAGACGGGCCGATAGACAGACAGACGGACAGCGGAGTATATTAATAGGCTCCCGTTTTTACCCTTTGTGTAGGCTTTATTTCGCAGTTGAAATTTATACAGGTGATGTATTTCATTAATGTATTTTATGAGTATCAGAAAGAGTGTAATTTGCACCTATTGAATTGTATATATTGAAATGAATTGAATTGAATCCATACAAAAAACGTATTTTTTTATATTTTTTTTTATTAACAATTGGTAAACCCTTGACAACATCTCACCTGGTGGTAAGCGATGATGTTGCCGAAGATGGAAGCGGGCTTACCAAGATTCCCCAACGAACTGGCTATCTTATCTTCATGCCGGAACACACCAATGATATCAACATTGATATTTGGCGGCAAGACTTAGATAAGATGGAGGTGGCTAGCCAGGCGGGCTTAGAAAATGCCCTAGCACCAACCAAAGCGAGTCTTACAATTGACCCCGCCGGGAATCGAACCCGCGACCTCCTGTGTAAAGCCAGTGAACTTTTCCTCTGAGCTACGGAGGTGGTTAACATGAAGAAACTAGCGCCATCTAGTATGATGGTACCAACCCTTTGTGCACGGTTCTGACTCGCTTTTTACCGGTTTTTGTTACTCTCTGTACTCCTTTTGATGTTTTTGTTGGATTTTTTTAACTATGCAAATATTACCAGCAGATATTGGTAATTGCCTTTCTATTTCTACTCGTTATAATATATCTTTTGTTCTTTAGCTGTACACGTATCTATTAATAAATAAATCTGTGTAACATCTTTGCTCTCGCTTTCCTGCAATTTGTGGGAGTGATTTCATGAAATGGGACGGAAATGTGTAACATGGGACGGAAATGTGTAACAGGAAGTCGCGAAAGCGCGCGCTATTCGATCTGAAGAATGAGCTTTGCTCTCGCTTTCCTGCAATTTGTGGGAGTGATTTCGTGAAATGGGACGGAAATGTGTAACAGTGATTTGTTACACATCATATGCGAGTACTGTAGATCTCGTTTTTTTTTATTTCACAATTCATCGTACACAGAAATAGGGACAAACAAACATTAAACTAGATAAGAGCATGCAAAAGGTACAGCTTATTTGTATTAGAAATTTCTTCCAGCAGACTTTGAAAAGAGAAAATAACAAAAGAATGGCGGACAAAGACGACATACAAACCGAGTCTTACAAGTTGACCCCACCGGGAATCGAACCCGCAACCTCCTGGTGTGAAGCGAATGGACTAACCATTACGCCACGGAGGCGGTAAACAATATTTAATTACCAGCGAAATATCGGCTTACTGTATCTAATTAGAAGTCCAATTCTAGTTTCAAAGTGACACAGGCTCAAAGTTTTCTTGTAATTTCATATTTTAACGGGCATCTTAAAAATATTAAATACAGTTATAACTGTTTAAAACATGTAAGAAAAATATGTTAATAACTTTGACTTTGTAAGAACTATAGCGACATGTCATCATCACATCAGCTCATTATATACTATACACGTCCCCACCGAGGGGCTCGAGCCTACCCTGAATTAGGGCGATCGGGCCTTAATCGGCCACGCGGGCCCAGTCGAGTTGGTCAACTTCACACACAACCTTCGAGTTTCTTTGCAGATGTGTGCAGGTTTCCTCATGATGTTTTCCTTCACCGTAAGAGCGTTGGATAAACGTACATATAAGAACGAAATTCGAAAACACATTGGTACGTGGCAGGACTTGAACCACGACTTACCGGATAGGATGTAGCGGCCGACGTGTACTACTAATTATTTTATTTGTGCTTCGTAAGCACATAGCGAATGCACTGTGCAAGCCTCGCCAGTCGTTCCCTACTCGAGCCTCGCTATCGACCTTACCTATGTACAACCTTCTCCTTGTAAAATCATTCTTTTGAATTCTAATAAATTTGAACTTTCGTAAACTTTAAATTTGGTCACTTTTCATCTTCTACACGCAACATTCATCTATCGTACAACAATACCAAATGTACTAAAATACAGTATGGACACTCCCTGCCGCTCTCTATATTCCGACCTCACCCCCTCGTCACCCAGATTGATTCAGATTGTTTATAGTTTTGTTAGGATATTGCCGCCATTTTGTTTGTTCCGTCATTATTTTTTTGTAATGTCATTTCTGGCCCGTTTTATTAAGTCTCCAGGGTGTGGTTTGGTTGTCAAACGTATTGGATTTCGCCGCCATTTTGTTTGTTCCGTCATTCCTTTTTTGGAATGTAATTTCGGGTCCGTTGTATGAAGTGTCCAGGATGCGAGAGTACATAGTTAAATTGGATTTCGCCACCATTTTGTTTGTTCCGTCATTCCTTTTTTGAAATGTCATTTCTGGCCCGTTGTATGAAGTGTCCAGGGTGTGACAGAACCAAACTTCGGTTGCATGGGGCGCGCTCCACAAACACTCCTCTTAAAAATCCTTGATTCGATTACAAAATTATTCTAACAATCCCCAAATCGCTGCACTCTCCAAGTAATCCCTGAGACTGACCCAAAAACCAATATAAGATAAATCTGTTGATCAAAAGCTTTCCGCATCGGGGATGGGCGAGGGGTGTCATTTGAATTGTCGAGATTACTGCTAAGTACAGGATGTTTAAATTATGGATACACCGCGTTGTTTGGATTTTGACCCGGTGGTCCAGTAGTTAGCTTCTGCCTGCTGGGCCCGTGGGTCGTGGGTTCGAGCAAACGTTCGTATGTGTAACGAACAAGTTCGTTTACTCTGTGTATAGGTGTTTAATATCTATACAGGATGTAATAAAATTGGTGTAGGTGCCGTTAACTGGGTGAGATGACCCGAACCCCACCTCCCCCCTAGGACTGTTAGCCTAGACTAAGGTCTCAGGAGCGCTGTGTCTCCATGTTTGTGATCGTCTGTTCTAGTAACGAGGGGTAATGATTGATTTTATTATAAGACGGAGTTAGTTTTCGATAAGTCCGCCTCGGACTGTTCGTTATCTGAATGAATGAAAATAAACTATTATTTCTACCTAATAATTATATTTAATTCGTACGATATCCTTTTAATTCAAATCACGTCACAAGATAGTCAAATTGTTCGCATACCGATCAAAACCTACTTCGTTGCGAAAAAGAAAATCTGAACTGCCCTAAGAAGCCCTCAGATCTGATGGTTTATAGTTAGAAAGATCTCGTGGAACGTTCAGGCTGTCTCTTTATTTGTTGCAATTGCTTTTGGTTTGTTGTAGGTTTCAGGCGGTAGTTATGTGCACATTGTGTGAAAGATTCAGCCGAGCTCATATATTTTGTTTGTTCATAGGACCGCTTCGTTTAGTTTTAGCAATAAGTGTCCAATTAATTCTCCTAGTACGAGATTAATGAATAAATTTGTAAAGTAGGGCATTTTAAACAGCAGATAGTATCAAAGCGCTTATTACAAATTTATTAAAATTTATAGTAATTTCCCAAAGATTTTAGCGATATTAAGATCTATGAATCAATTTTTAAACGACTTCAAAAAAGAAGGAGGTTTCTCAATTCGACCGTATATTTTTTTTTTTGTTCGTGGATAACTTCGTCGTTTATGAACCGATTTTGATGTTTTGTTTTGTTGGAAAGAAGATATCCCAAGGGTGGTACCATGATAAGAAAACCAGGATCTGATGATGGAATCCCAGGGAAATCGAGGGCAACCCTCAAATTTTATAGGCAAGTATTACGTGTATCATATTTTTTCTAAAGCTATTAAAGTATTTGCATATGGCAGTCATTATCTTATGATGATGAACTGATTAAGAAAGGTACAACTCATTAACGGGTAAGAGTTAGTGGATAATTCTTTAAATATAGATAGATACGTAGGTAGTGGATAATTCTTTAAATATAGATAGATACGTAGGTATGAATAGACCGATAGTTGTATTCTTTCAGGTTATTCAGATGAGCTGATGACATGCTACTGAGATAATGATGGAAGCCACAGGACTCTGTATCTTTTAATGAAACACTTGCATTACGATTTGATGATTCCTATTGGCGAGTAGGTGATTGGGTTTAAGTTGTTAGATAGACAGCATTATCACTAAAACTAAAGGAAATAAAAAAAAGTTAAAAAAACTGAAAAACGACTTAAAAATGAAATTAACTCAAAAGTATGAAATAATATTATTATACTTAAATAGACGACATTAAACAACAATAACGAAATCAAAGGTGGGTACTAATTAAATTAGGGGCTTAAATTTTTTTTGAGGTTGGTGTACTTTGTGAAGAACGAGCCTTCTTTAATATTTTTACTGTTCCTATCAAGAAATATAAGAGTCTATCAGTTATTTATCAAGTTTTACCCAATACTTTCGATCTACAGTATTTAAGTAAAATAGTGGCGTAATGGTTAGTCCATTCGCTTCACACCAGGAGGTCGCGGGTTCCATTCTGTTTGGTTGGTGGTAGGGTATTTTCTAAGCCCGCCTGGGTAGCTACCACCATCTTATCTAAGTCTTGCCGCCAATCATCAGTGTTGACAACATTGATGTGTTCCGGCTTGAAGATAAGATAGCCAGTTCTCCATTGCATTGGGAAATCTTGGTAAGCCCGTTTCCATCTTCGGCATCATCGTCACTTACCATCAGGTGAGATGATGCCAAGGTCTTACCCACCAAGTGTAAAATAATATGAAAACTCCTGTCTAATTAATTCAGGGTGGATAATTGTATTACTAGTAAAAGCTATTTCCCTAAGTGGAAAAGGTAGGTTTTAAGAAAAATAAAGTGAGTCTTCAATTTGATTTATGTCATGAACTTATCGTTCCTTTTTTAAATATTATATTATTATTATTGTCATGCGAGACCACATAATACTTTTTTCAAGAAAATAATCAAATCAATTAATGTAATTAATTTAACCGCCTCCGTAGCTCAGAGGAAAAGTTCACTGGCTTTACACAGGAGGTCGCGGGTTCGATTCCCGGTGGGGTCAATTGTAAGACTCGGTTTGGTTGGTGGTAGGGCATTTTCTAAGCCCGCCTGGCTAGCTACCACCATCTTATGTAAGTCTTGCCGCCAAATATCAATGTTGATATCATTGGTGTGTTCCGGCATGAAGATAAGATAGCCAGTTCCCCATTGCGTTGGGGAATCTTGGTAAGCCCGCTTCCATCTTTGGCAACATCGTCACTAACCACCAGGTGAGATGTTGTCAAGGGCTTACCAATTGTGAACAAAAAATAAAATTAAAAAAAAGGCAAAAGTCATTGGTGAACTTAATTTGTTGTATAGAGAGGTATTTGGGCTCGATTCTACAAAAAGATAAATATCACCATACACATGATTATTTATGCCCGAATAACATTAATGTTTGTTCATAATCATTATGCATTAGCATTTCTCTACAAAGCTCGGTACTACCTGTTCTCAGTTAATTTAAACAATACATTTCAATTGCGGGATTTCGATATAACAACTTCAGAAAGAAATAAGATATGTAATACAAATTGGATTTAACCATATTATTGGATTATTGCTAGTTACCCACTAGCAAACACAAATACTAAAATAGCATTCTCAACGACAACATACGTAAAGATACGTATACGACGTATTAGATTTAGACATTGAATCATCTGGTAATTGAACTTACAAGATTTCTTTACAGACACCGGGACAGTTGAAGAGTTTATATGACCACCTTTTAGCTCCAGCATCAGATCAGCTCCGTGTCATCATAATATTGCATTGTCAAGCAATATACATATGCATGCAAAATTTCAGCTCAATCGAAAACCGGGAAATGGGTAAAATTTAACTTGCAAGATTTCATTACAGATACCAGGACAGGTGAAGAATTCCTATGACCACCTTCCAGCTCCAGCATCAGATCAGCTCCGTGTCATCATAATATTTCATTGTCACGCAATATACACAATATGCATGCAAAATTTCAGCCCTATCGAAAACCGGGAAGTGGGTCAAATTTAACTTGCAAGATTTCATTACAGACACCGGGACAGGTGAAGAGTTCCTATGAACACCTTTTAGCTCCAGCATCAGATCAGCTCCATATCATCATAATATTACATTGTCACGCAATATAAATATGCATGCCAAATTTCAGCTCAATCGAAAACCGGGAAGTAGGTCAAATTTAACTTTCAAGATTTCATTACAGACAGCGGGATGGGTTAAGAATTCCATTCCTATGACCACCTTTTAGCTCCAGCATCAGATCAGCTCCTTTGCTTCATAATATTGCATTGTCACGCAATATAAATATGCATGCAAAATTTTAGCTCAATCTAAAACCGGGAAGTAGGTGAAATTTAACTTGCAAGATTTCATTACAGATACCAGGACAGGTGAATAATTCCTATGACCACCTTCCAGCTCCAGCATCAGATCAGCTCCGTGTTATCATAATATTTCATTGTCACGCAATATACAAATGCATACAAAGTTTCAGCCCTACCGAAAACCGGGAAGTGGGTCAAATTTAACTTGCAAGATTTCATTACAGACACTGGGACAGGTGAAGAGTTTATAAGACCACCTTTCAGTTCAGCATCAGATCAGCTCCCTGTCATCATAATATTACATTGTCACGCAATATAAATATGCCTGCCAAATTTCAGCTTAATCGAAAACCGGGAAGTAGGTCTAATTTAACTTTCAAGATTTCATTACAGACACCGGGACGGGTTAAGAATTCCTATGACCACCTTTTAGCTCCAGCATCAGATTAGCTCCTTTTCATCATAATATTACATTGTCACGCAATATAAATATACATGCAAAATTGCATTGCTGCAAAAATGCATGCAAAACTATGGGAGTGCGCGCAAGAACTTCATGACCTCATTACCCCGGCTCCATTTCACCGTCGGTCAACGAGACGCAGGGAGGGGTTGCACTCCTTTGTTGTTGATGTTCCACCTTTTCGCACGAATCGTTACGCTTCTTCATTTATTATGCGTACAGCGCAGGAGTGGAACTCCTTGCCTGCGTCAGCGTTTCCCGATTCCTATAATTTGGGGATCTTCAAGGCAAGAGTGAATAGGCATTATTTGAGTTTGCGTGTACCATCCTTAACTGCATCATCACTTACCATCAGATGAGTTGCAGTCAAACGCACTCAAATTTTTAATAAAAAAATTAAATAAAAACTTCGCTTCCAGCAAACTCTATAGCATAACCGACATTAAAGCTATGGAAATCGGGTCACGTGCCCTTAATGAGAATGTCATTAAACTAAAGCGCGTCTTGTACTTGTGACGCATCTAAGGAGTACCTGCCGCAAATCTGTATTAATTGCTGGTACACTTTTGTGCGAAATTGTACATGGGTAGAGACAGTGAGGGAAGCTTATGAAAGGTATAAGAATCAGTATTACATTAATGACCTATCTTTACAGGGTGTAACATCAAGGTGTGATGATACTTAACCCACTTATTACTTGAGTTGTTTTAAAACAACTTTTTTTAAAACATTTTTTTTTTAATATTTTTTATTGCCATTATATTTTAAGTACTACATACGATTCATCATTACAGCTCATATACGTCCCCACCGAGGGGCTCGAGCCTACCCTGAATCAGGGCGATTAGGCCTTAGTCGACCACGCGGGCCCAGTGCGGGTTGGTCGACTTCACACACAACCTTCGAGTTTCTTCGCAGGCGTGTGCAGGTTTCCTCACGATGTTTTCCTTCACCGTTAAAGCAATCGGTAAGTATGTACGTAAGTTTTTGAAAAAATCATTGGTACATTGGCCGTCCAGATTTGAACCCGGTACCTCTGGTTAGATGGACCGAGTCGTTACCGGTTGAGCCACCGACGCTTTTTTACGTATTTTATATATGTAGATAATTGTTCTCTAATTATAAGAAGAAAGTTGATAAGAAGGCTCAAGGTCACCCAAAGGGCAATGGAGCGTGCTATGCTCGGAGTTTCTCTGCGTGATCGAATCAGAAACGAGGTGATCCGTAGGAGAACCAAAGTAACCGACATAGCTCTCACAATTGCTAAACTTAAGTGGCAGTGGGTGGTGCAAGTGGTGAACAACTTACTCCAAGACATCCTGCGATCAATTTGACTTGCTAAATAAAACCAGGCAATCCGGTGACCGTTTTGTATGACATATCCAAAAAATCTCGACTTCACCAAAGTTGTAAAACAAAAGTTGTTCAGCTTGACGAGAACAAGCCCACCTTAAAGTATCACCATATCAAAGCATACATAATAGTACTAACATACAGTATTGACACTCCCTGCCGCTCTCTAGACTCCGACCTCACCCCTCGTCACGCAGATTGATACAGATTGGTGCCAGTTTGGTTCTTGAACGTATAGGACCCGTGATTTAGTTTGCTCCGTCATTTGTTTTTAGAAATGAGATTTCTCGCACATTGTATGAAGTGTCCGGGGTTTGACCATACCTTTATGTTACACCTGTATAATATTATAGGATATAGTCAGTGTCGCGATAGGATCGTCCTCTTCGTCTGGAAACGCAGGACTGCCCACGACTTGAGTCACACTCTCGGCCTGGCTCTACCAGAAGGAATGACAAATCGATACATTCGGAGCCAGGTCTACTGCAGAACATCGCAAGAAATCGTATACACAAAATCTTGTCTTGCAAAATAATATTTGATTTCAAATTTCGAATTATACCTAAAACCGTTACACCCATAGACCCTTCTGGAAAATGTTCCCTTTTGTTGTTGACTGTACTCAGATCAAGTGGCGGGTGACGATCTGTTTGGTGTTAAACAGTAATTTGTAAACGTTTTCTGAATAGGGGACGAATTCTAATTTGGGAGGCTTAATTTATTAGGTCCATTTCTTTTTCCTTATTGCCGGAGACAGAGAGATGTAATACTTCACGAAAACTCGGCCTTTACTGGAAATTGTTTTAGGCAAGGCATTGATTGGAACAGCTGTTTCTGTTTTTTTCTTTACGTAAAGAAAATAACCACACTTTTGCACTAATTCAGTGTTTTTTTTTCGATTAAAAACTACAATTAAGGCGTGATATTGATTGGAATAGTTGTCTCTGTCTATTTCTTTACGTGTAAAAAGTAAAGAAAATAACCACACTTTTTTACTTTTTCAATGGTTTTTCCTTTCAATCAAAAAGTACAATGAAAGTATAAAAAAATAGCTATTTATGCAACTGTTGCATAATGAGGGGTATTTAACACGAGTGTGGTTTATGAAACGAGCGCAGCGAGTTTCATAAAAGTATACACGAGTGTTAAATACTAATTATGTACAGTTGCATACAATAGTTTATCTACACTCATACAAAAAATTTAAATTAAAGACAAATTAAAGTAATCATTGTTTATTGTAATAATTATTGACATTTTGTATGGTACAATTATTAAAGGTTATTTTAGTTGCTGTTTCAAGAATATCCAGGGGTATCAAATTTTCGTCTATATCACTATCAGTTTCAGACATTTTACTGGGTTTTTAGTAAAAAAACTTGTAATAACGACTTACTTATTACAACGAATAACGAATTACATATTATACAAACTGCATAAGGAAAAATACAAACGTTAGTGGCGCGAAAATAAATTTGCAGTAATATCGCACCGCGCATGCGCGCCGCCAAGGTTGCGTTCCGAAACACGCTAGTGTGCTCAAATAGCAAGCATCTGCGTAGAAATTAAAAAAAAAACTTCATTTTGTTACAACTTTGCGATAACGAAATGAAATTTGTATGGATCCTTAGTCACGGCTCCATCGAAAGGTATATCATTTGCTTAGCGTTTCTGATAAGTAAATGAAGGATATAAGACATGAGTGTAGATAAAATACCATTACTCACTATGCATTATCATAAAAAAATATTGATGTATATTTAGAAAAAAGGGGTTCAAAATAATCGTGTAGACCTATCTTTGGTATTTTTTCCTATAGAGCCAAAACTATTTAATCGTGTTTCTAATACCTTTTCAACAATAAAGTAACTTTTTTTCAACCTTGGGTTCTCTATCGCTTAGGAGTAATTGACGTCAAAAATATCAAAAATCTGTAATATTACCGCCTTAATAAAAAATTCGAGCGAGACCCACAGTACTCGCATATGATGTGTAACATGTGACAAAATACTTTATAAAAGGACGGCAAAGATACGGCAGACTAGGCTGTATGGTCATAGATACCTTTGCCTTTTCCGCGCTTTTAAAGCCTGAAAAAACGCGACTTCCTGTTACACATGGGACACATTTCCATACCATTTCACGAAATCACTCCCACAAATTGCAGGAAAGCGCGAGCAAAGATGTTACAAATCAAAAAATCCAACTGTCATATTGAAGTGTGTGTTTAGACTAATCGACTATGATAGTTCAAGAGGTTTAAATCGGTCTGGTTTGCCTTTATAATGCATATCTCTGTTTTCAAAGAGGTTTCTTTGACATTTTTTTTTCTGTTACAAAAGTTAATTAATTGTGTTTCTGCAACTGACAAAATGAAGTCATTGAATTGAAGAATCAGTTTACAAAATATCCTTTTTACATGTTTTATAATTGTTGAGAAAAATAGAGATCCCTGCTTCATCATCGTTACTTACCATGAGGTAAGATAATGACAAGGGCTTTCCAATTGTGAATTAAAAAAAAGTATCCAATGCGTTCGCCTTATATTTTCAAAACAAAGTCTACCAATGCGTATTTAGAAACAATATGCTTTCTGCTAAAGGTCGCAGAACCGGTCGTCGTGGAAATCCTTGGGAGAGGCCTATGTCCAGCAGTGGACGTCCTTCGGCTGATATAATAATGATGATGCTAACGGTAAAGTTGTCTACAAGTGTCCTACACTAGATATCTAAACATAATTTAAAACTAAGTCCTCTCGCCGCGTCTGAACGCTATAAACTCAAAAATTACCCAACTGATTTTCATACGATTTTCACCAATGGACGTATAAATTAATGAGAAAGATTAAGGTGTATAATTCCCCGCGAGCCGCTTGCGTCTTGTGCACCACGGACTCTCTAGCCAATCACAAATTATAGAACAAAGTCACCCCGCCACGTCTGTCTGTCTGTCTGAACGCGATAAACTCAAAAACGACCGAACGGATTTTTATTAGGTTTTCACAAATGGACGGAGTGATTCGTGAGGAAGGTTTAGGTGTATAATACCACGCGAAGAGCCGCTTGCGCACCGTGGACTCTCTTGTCAATCATAATTGTAGTACATTATTTTATTTCTCAAAAGCAAAAAGGAACCCTTCCTTATATATTCACTTAGTTGTCCGTCTATCTGTTTGTTAATACAATTTTATCAGGAATGCTTGAAAGTAAAAAATTCAACCTTCTAATTTAAAGCACTCCAAAAATACGGCTATTTGTGCCCCATATTTTGATACTCGCAAAAAAACAAAAGATAGAGTACTTTTCGTTGACCAAGAATCATGAGATTGGCCAAGAAAAGTCTTACAGAAGAAATAAAGGGAAAAACCGATAATTGTTTCTGTTGAACTCTAAATAAATTGGTAAGTCCTTGGCATCATCTCACCTGTCGGTAAGTGACGATGATGCCGAAGATGAAAGAGTGCTTACCATGATTCCCTAACGCCGAAACACATCAATGCTGTTAACACTGATGTTTGGCGGCAAGACTTAAAAACAAACCACCAACCAAACCGAGTACTTACCGAGAACTTATATTAGGCAATTTCATAGAATTTGCCAATTGTATAAAAAAGTTTAAGGATGAAAATTAATATTAAGAACAATAGTTATTAAAACAAAATTGATTCTCAAAATAGCATTAGACTATTAGAAATTAAATGGTGGTAAACATATGCCTATTGTTTAGATATTTTGAGAGCACGGTGGCTTTCACCCCATGAAGTCGGGTTTTTTCACCTGAAAAAATCGCCTTTATTGAGGCAAAAAATACAGATTTTTAATTTTAAAGCTCTGGAGTTATCGCATCATAGAGAGTTATCTTCGTTACTAATGTCATATTTGGGAGTATCCCGCATAAGATTTCGTCACTTTCAAAAGAATTCAAGAAAATTAACTGCTCGAAAAAATTGCTTCATCTGATCACTAAGAAAACGCCCTTGTTCCAAACAATGGTCAGGGGATTGGAACATGAAAGACATGCCACTAGTTACCATTAAAGGACCATAAGCAGTGTCACCATAAGGTCGATAATAAAAAACATTGAGTTTTTTTATTTTCAATAAAACTTGGCATTGAACTTCAAAAGCTGAATCGGCAGTTTCATAGGTAAAGACCTATTATCTTGAACCTTGAATCTTGATAAGTTTCTATTCCCTCGTATGCTAATCCAATGTAGGTAAGTAAATACAAGCCTTGTTTCAGTATATCTTAAATTAAAACCTTCTTTACATTTATCTCTTATTACTCAAAGACTTCGGTTCGTTACCTGATTCAGAGCATATATTCGAACATCATAACTTTTGCTGGGTTTCCTCAGTTTTATGCATACATAAGTAGGCAGATACTAAAGACACGTCAGTTTACAAGTCTGTTAACATAACAACACAAAGGTAAGACAACAGTCAGACAGACGGACAGATGGACAGAAAGACGGCTTAGGCTTAGTACCTGGTTCAGAACCCTAAAAACGCTATATTGGAAATGCTAAACCATATAAGTAACAGAAACCGATTTTAATCACAACAACCATGTACAAATTTAGAAAAGTACTGAACCGATTTTGATGAAATTTCTTTGGGACTAAATTTCAAGATTTCATTTTTTTATTAGGTGCATATTACTTTCTGGTGGTCATAAAATAGTAATTACATAAATATTATTATTGTCATTTGTGAAAAAAAAACATAATCATTAGTATATAATATCAAAATAAAATCATTTATTTTAAAAAAATTATGTCATCTGTCATCTTCTGTAAACAGTTATCAAAAGAAAATGTAACTGACTGGTATATCAACGCATAGCCGAAACCACTGAATGGATTATACGATGACAATTAGGACGTGGGCACTGGGCATCCCCTGAGAAATGATTTTAGGAAATTCCCACAAGAACGGCAAAAACCGGGATCTGCGCCGGCAAAGCTGCGGGAATTTACTAGTTAGGCCATGAATATTGACATGAAATGATATAAATTAAAGTTATTGAATATATAATACCTAAAAAATTAAATACATTTAAATTTGAAGAGAACAGAACAATTAGCATAATTTCACAAGCCTCCAAAATATTACTCAAAGTTATCCAAAATAGAATGAGACCAATAGGCAAAGAATATGTAGGTATAGATCAGTATGGATTTAGAAAAAACAGAGGAACTTAGGGAACCCATTTTAGCATTAAGATTAATAGTAGAGAGAAGACTACATTTGAACATTAACACACACCTTAGATTTTATTAATTTAGATAAGGCTTTTGACAAAGTGAACCGGAAACTGATGATGGGGGGTTTTGAAAGATGCAGGTTTAGATTACAGGGACGGAAATATTATCTAACAGCTTTACAAAAATCAAGAAACCATAATGGAGATAGGAGACGAATATGAGAAGGGAAAATAAAACCAGGAGTGCGACAAGAGTGTCCATTCTCACCGTTGACATTCAACATTTTTATAGAATGTGCCATTAAAAATAATTGAAACTGAGGAACAGCGGGGTAAAATTTAATGGGGAAAGAATACATATTATACGATTCGCAGATGTCATAGCTGCATTAGCAGAAACCACGAAAGACCTAAAAAAACTAGTTGAAAGAATGGATAGAATATTCAGAGAATATGGGCTCAAGATAAAAACAAAAATATTGATCATCTTTAAAAAAAAACAATTATTAATAGCCAGATCAATTTTAACAAAAAAGCAATTTAAAACAGGTTAAAAAATTCAAGTATTTAGGCAGTTTGATAAGCCTGCGTGGTCGACTAAGGCCTAATCGCCCTGATTCAGGGTAGGCTCGAGCCCCTCGGTGGGGACGTATATGAACTGTAATGATGATAATGATTAGCAATGACTCAAGGTTTACCCCAGATATCATTCCAAGAGTAGCCATGGCAAAAACAGCTTTTAATATTTAAAAGGATCTACTTACATCTAAAATGTCACGCAAAAATAGAAAATGCATTATAAAAACGTACATCTGGAGAATTGCTCTGTATGTTTCAGAGACGTAGACACTCACTCAACGGGACAGAGAAAGATTGGATACGTTTGAAATGTGGTGTTGGAGAAGAATGGAGAGAATTGGTTGGACAGAAAAGAAAACGAACGTAAAGTACTTGAAATAATTCAAGAAAAAAGAAGCCTATTGAATACTACAGAAAGTAGAGGAGGAAAAATGCTGGGACACCTAGTACGACACGACAGTCTACTGAGAACAATCATAGAAGGAAAGATAAAGGGAAGGAGAAGTAGAGGAAGGCCAAGGCGAAACTACTAAGATCAAATTAAGGAGAAGGATGCTGTCGTGTCGTATCTGGAGGTAAAGATGATGGCCGAAAACATAAAAAAATGGAAATCGCTCCACCGACAAGAGCATTAGCTCTTAAATTTGAAGAAGAAAAAGAATATTATGTAATTAGTGACTGACAACAGTAGGCTAGTTTACACGGACAGCACCCGTTCCGAGACCGAGAAAGTACGCCATCGCTCCCTTCGACCATATGAGAGGGAAAGGAAAGACCCGGCTCTCGATGCGCCATCATCATCATTAAAGCGAGCATGCACAATTCATGCTAAAAATTTAAAATATACGTTACCAAAATAAAAAACTAAAAAACCCGACTGCGTTTCTGTGTAATTTGGAAATGAAAAACCCTAAAACAAGAAAGTCGTCATACCCGATTGCATTTAACTTAAGAAAAATTGTAGCAGTCGGGACCCATTCTAGAAATGGAGGCATAGTGAATTGAGAGCACATACCTATATTACGTTGCAGATTACTCCAATATACTGACTAGACGGCTGACTTTCTAGAATGGGTCCCGACTGCTACAATTTTTCTTAAGTTAAATGCAATCGGGTATGACGACTTTCTTGTTTTAGGGTTTTTCATTTCCAAATTACACAGAAACGCAGTCGGGTTTTTTAGTTTTTTAAATTACCTTATTTTTAAAAACATATTTAAAGATGCGCTCATTTACGTCCACCTGTGTTAGAGTTATAGGCACTTAGGCACGTACCCTATCTGCTAACTAGACATGTGCGCCGCGCCGCAAAAATCTTGCACTATTAATGTGAGACTCGTTTATAAGACGGACCCTGCAGACCCTGCACATTACCGTCCCAAAGCAATCGTATGAATCATTATGACCTCTTTAGTGATCGACAATACAGTTTTCCTCATATCGGTCCACTGGAGATCTTATAGTGTATGCTACGCATGGACTAAGGTCATCGAGAAATACGATGGTGCTCTCGCTGTGTCTCTTGACATTTCGAAGGCTTTTGACCGAGCCTGGCACGCCAGCCTTATTGGCAGGCTTCCTTCATACGCCCTGGCCGTGGGCTTGTGTAACTGGGTATCTGATTTTCTGAAGGAACGGTCAATTAAAACGACTTCAAAATGAAATTCACTCAAAAGTATGAAATAATATTCTTATACTTAAATACACAACATTAACCAACAATAACGAAATCAAAGGTAGGAACGAATTAAATTAGGGGCTTAAAATTTTTTTTTAGGTCGGTGTCAGCAATGCCATCGAATCTAAATCATTTGATACGTAAGTAGCTCTGCTGTGTGCTGGTACCGACCTCAAAAAAAATTTAAAGCCCCAATTTAATTCGTTCCCACCTTTGATTTCGTTATTGTTGGTTAATGTTGTGTATTTAAGTATAAGAATATTATTTCATACTTTTGAGTGAATTTCATTTTGAAGTCGGTTTTTAGTTTTTACTATTATTTTTATTCATATAAACAATCATATAAATGATAAATACACTGCCTGAATCTGAGAGGGGCGCGGCGCGGCGGGGATAGTGAAAATAAATCTTGCCATTACGGGCAGTACACACACACACACACACGGCGAACTCACGCCTAATGTAATTGACACAGTGCGAAGTGCGAAGTAGCAATGTTCGTAGCGTACAAGTGGGAACTAGCGATAGCGTGCAAGTGGGAACTAGCGATAGCGTGCAAGTGGGAACTAGCGATAGCGTGCAAGTGGGAACTAGCGATAGCGTGCAAGTGGGAACTAGCGATAGCGTGCAAGTGGGAACTAGCGATAGCGTGCAAGTGGGAACTAGCGATAGCGTGCAAGTGGGAAATAGCAATAACGTGCAAGTGGGAACTAGCGATAGCGTGTAAGTGGGAAATATCAATAGCGTGCAAGTGGGAACTAGCGATAGCGTGCAAGTGGGAACTAGCAATAGCATGCAAGTGGGAATTAGCGATATCGTGCAAGTAGGAACTAGCGATAACGTGCAAGTGGGAACTAGCGATAACGTGCAAGTGGGAAATAGCAATAGAGTGCAAGTGGGAACTAGCGTTAGCGTGCAAGTGGGAACTAGCGATAGCGTGCAAGTGGGAAATAGCAATAGCATGCAAGTGGGAAATAGCAATATCGTGCAAGTGGGGATAGCCGCTATCGGTTGGTCATAATACTACCGTACTATATACCGTACTAGCGTACCGTACATAATATACCGCTGTAGTATACGCTTATAAGATTCTGTTTTAAGTTGTGTTTTTTTTTTAATTTTTAAGTTTCTAAGTTTTACATTGTGTATAATTTTTTTTATTTTTATTTTTGGGTACAATGAAGAGTATTTATCTTACTACTGCAGTAGCTACTAGTAGGTCAGAGAAACACATCTCCGAGTTAGTACAAAGAAAGAAATAGTTTCATTGGCGAATCGTATGTTGACTCAAGGGCTAAGGGGGTGGGAAGTTGTCCCCATTTCATCTTCTCTGGATCCGCGGCTGCCCGCAGTACGTTTCCGCTAGTCATCATATTTATCTGTCACGTCACGGAGCGTGCTTGCAAGGCACAGGTAGGTACCTACTATAAATAAGGCCGCCTACATTGTACAATTTAAAAGTTTACTGTCTATTCTGTACTATTCTCTATATACATTTTTATTATTGTACAATAAAGCATATTTGAATGATTGATCCCATTAGATCGCATCATCCGGTTCCCCCACAGCCGTTGAGAATATCTACATCGTTGCCAACATCTCCTAAACTTGGGCAGCATTAATATTTTTCTAACTTTTTGGGCACGACAATTTGAAGAGAAAACCTGGGTGCATCTTTTCTTTGAGAGTTCCGAACTATTTGAAGGAAAAACTGTAGACACAAGGGCCTCACTGTATAATTACGTTCAAATTAAAACACCCAAAATTTTCGAAAGTTTTCCATACCTACAAAATTATAAAACAGCCGCACAACCTTTCGAATTGGCATCGGATGGGGACGATAAAGACTAGAACAAGTCCAAGGCGTCGCCGCCGTACAGCGAGCTCCGGACCTCCTCGAGGAATGCAAACACTCCGCGCTAACGTAACGCACTCCGCGCGCCGCGTGTTGCGCCGCGTGTTGCGCCGCGTGGTGCGGGCTTCACTCTCCTTTACAACGCACAATGCAATACGAGTATGTCCTGTCGTGGGAATGTCGTTGAGATTAATCATTTTTCTCCAAAAAATGTAAACTAAAGTAATGGTCGTCGCTCCACCGAGTGGGTCTGCCTACGCTACGTCTTCCGGCGCAGTCGCCTTCCGACGACGTTACTACCCCAACAGCCATCTGTACTACGAGCAAGAGCCCTGCCCACTGCCACTTAAGTTTAGCAATTCTGTGAGCTTACCTAGGTCGCACAGGACCGGACCGGTCGTTGTGGATATCTTTGAGGGAGGGCTGTGTCCAGCAGTGGACGTCTTTCGGCTGATTTGATGAATTGAATGGTAGCTCAGTGCAAGTTGCGTGGTCGCGTTGATCATGCAGATTAACTGACAGGAAGCACGGTCATTACCTGGATTAATATTTGTTTGACTTTTAACCACAATTACTACGACCGTTTCCGTGCTTCGCAGGGTAGCTTGAGCTGGTGATGCCGGTTGCTACTACTAGATGGTTGTCGTTAAGCGGTATCATTCAGCTTATAGGCGGCTTTAAAACTTCTGACCGTGGGGTCTACCACCAGCCCCGCTACCTCCAGCAATCTGAACTTCGCCCCCACGCGCCATGCGCCACGTGTGGAGTACCTATAGAGCATGGCTCACCTAGCCTTACCGAGTTTGGGAAGAGACCGGGTCACCAGCACTGCAGTGAGGGTGTTGGGCGTTGTTAACTCCCAACATTACTGCCAGAATATCCTAACGACAGATGCGTTGATCTGATTGTTGAAGACCCTCGACTCCGCGAAGGGTCCAGGAAGCGCTAGCGCCGGCTGGACGTCGAGAGGCGACAAATGAAGAAAATGACCTCATCTCACTAAGAACTGGATAAAGTGAAGAATGTTAGGTTGTATCGTTGATAGCTAAACCTTAGAAGAGAAGGGTGTTAAGTTGTATCGTTGACAAAGTTGCCATAAAGCGTTGACCCGTCAAACTCGTTAAAACATATGGCGAAATGCAAAAAACAACAATATCACAAACCACAATCCCACAAAATCTATATGACACAACGATAACGTTTTTAATTTCTAATTTCGAACATACAATTATTATAGAATTTTTTTGAATTCTAAGGCATATGTAATTTTTTTTGTAAATTCGACATGTTTCTTTGTTTGATTGTTAACTCTTCATTGTACAACAAAATATACAATTAAATATACAGAATAAGAAGTAGCATGCACAAAGGCGGACTTATCTCAAACGGCGATCTCTTCCAGCCAACCATTAATTACTGAAAGGCATTAAACTATAGGCAAAGAAACAAATTATTACACAATTTAAAAGAAATAAAAATAGTAATCCAAGTAATAAACAGATATTAAATTACAATTAGATACATTTAATAAATATATTACTTACATAATAAATTGAATATAATAAATATATAAATTAATAAACATACACATACTATAGTAGTTTACACAGGTACTTACATTACATTATATAAATACATACTTAGCTCAAGTAGAAAGGCACAAATAAGCGGATGTCATGTCTGCATAGACGGGCCTTGAACGTGGAGATGGAGGGACACATTCCTGTTTCCACTGGCAATGGCAATGCATTCCACAAGCGAGCCGCGAGAACCGCACACGATTAGTGTAGGTGTCAGTGCTGTGTGCACGTGCAGGGATCGCAAGTGCCAGGTTTTTGCTAGAGCGCAGCCGGTTATCCATATCCATTGCTGTGCGACATACGAACCTTCCACGAAGATATTGCGTGGCACAAGGTGTAAAAAGTGTATTAAAAAGATGATACAAGATATGGGTATTCCTGCGCTGGCGGGTGAGTGGCCAACCTAGCTGAGTGCGGAATACACTGATTCTGAAGTCTATCTAGCTTATCAAATAATTCGGCCGTCTCTGATGAATCTATGCACATTTACTGTGATTTTTTTAAGATTTGAGACCCAGTATTTTCGGAGATAAAAAGGGGGGAGGGGGCGAGCAATGGTAAATTTTTGCCTATTTAATAAAATAAATTCAAAACAATTCGTCTCAATTTTTTTTTTGAAATTCTCATTAAAAGCCTTTTCATTTAGTTTATCACACAATACCTTTAAGTATATTTAAAAAAACTTTATGTGTATATATAAATTATCAGTCAAAAATAATTGTTTTTAGGGAAGGGTGGGGATGTAGTATAGTGTAGTGTAATGTACGAGTGGTGTAGTTGGTGTAGGGTAGGGTAGGGTAGGGTAGTGTAGTTTAGTGTAAGGAGGAACGAAGTTCGCCGGGAAAGCTAGTAATACATATAAATAAATAATGATCGGAGTTTCGTTGTGTAGTTTAGTTCCGTAGGAGAACCAAAGTAACCGACATAGCTCTCAGAACTGCCAAACTTTAGTGGCAGAGGGCAGGGAACATAGCTCGTAGAACAAATGACCGTTGGGGCAGTAAAGTTCTCGAGTGGTGACCGCGCACCGGAAAACGTAGCGTAGACAGGTCCCCCACTGGAGCCTTGACTTGGTGAAGGTCGTGGAAAGCCGTTGGATGCGGGTAGCGCAGAATCGGTCGTAGTGGAAATCCTTGGGGGAGGCCGATATGATGATATGATGACTCTGATATGATGATGTGAGTCGATGACGCAAAGACGGCCAATTATATATATGGTCCCTTGTGGCCCGTATGTTTGAAATTTATTTAGAAAAAATATTTATAGTTATATAACGTGTAACGTCTGACGTGTAACCTTGGGGTCCCTTGTGGAGTCCATGTTTGAAACTCATTTAATTACGTTACATTCGTTTGGCAGCTTTAATACCACAGGCGGATACACATTTGCGTCGGATTTCGAAAGAGAAATTGAGAAACCAGTTTGAAATACGCGAACAGTTTAATAATTTGTTGCGATGTTGCGAAATAAACGACATCCTGATACCAATTAAATCGTTTTACAAAACTGAGTTTAAAATTCTTGATCCGAGAACTGTAAAGTGCACCACAGACTGCAATTTGGAATTCAATCGGCTTTTTCCTCTCTGTCCCCCCCGATAAAAACGGCGCGGGCGTGTAAAACGCGGTTTTTTGTTCGGTTGAAGAATTTGAATGCCGTAGTTGAGGGAAGGGAGGAATAATATCATCAGTGTGGTGTTCATAAAGCTGGCTTAATTTAATACTTTGTGTGTAGCTAGTAACCTCCATAACTTCGGTCCCAAAGTTGAGGTGTATGTAGGGAAATTTCAAACCAGCTAGCCTTACCAACAATCCGATTCAAACCAGCCAGCTTTACCAACATTCTGATTCAAACCTGCAAGCCTTATTAACATCCCGATTCAAACCAGCTAACCTTAACAACGATCCGATTCAAACCAGCTAGCCTTTTCAACAATCCGATTCAAACCAGCTAGCCTTACCAACATCCCGATTCAAATCAGCTAGCCTTACTAACATCCCGATTCAAACCAGCTAGCCCACAATCCGATTCAAACCAGCTAGCCTTAACAACAATCCAATTAAAACCAGCTAGCCTTTTCAACAATCCGATTCAAACCAGCTAGCCTTAACAACAATCCGATTCGAACCAGCTAGCCTTACCAACAATCCAATTAAAACCAGCTAGCCTTTTCTACAATCCGATTCAAACCAGCTAGCCTTAACAACAATCCGATTCGAACCAGCTAGCCTTACCAACAATCCGATTCGAACCAGCTAGCCTTTTCAACAATCCGATTCAAACCAGCTAGCCTTAACAACAATCCGATTCGAACCAACTAGCCTTAACAACAATCCGATTCGAACCAGCTAGCCTTACCAACAATCCAATTAAAACCAGCTAGCCTTTTCAACAATCCGATTCAAACCAGCTATCCTTAACAACAATCCGATTCAAACCAGCTAGCCTTAACAACAATCCGATCCGAACCAGCTAGCCTTACCAACAATCCAATTCAAACCAGCTAGCCTTAACAACAATCCGATTCAAACCAGCTAGCCTTAACAACAATCCGATTCAAACCAGCTAGCCTTTTCAACAATCCGATTCAAACCAGCTAGCCTTACCAAAATCCCGATTTCTTATATTGGATGTTTCAGTTTTTTTTTTAAACTAACTTATGCCCACTGTTTAACCCCCGTAGATATAGTTGCTACTGCCGCTATAAAAAGAAAAATGATTATAAAAATAAAATAAGGTAATTTAAAAAACTAAAAAACCCGACTGCGTTTCTGTGTAATTTGGAAATGAAAAACCCTAAAACAAGAAAGTCGTCATACCCGATTGCATTTAACTTAAGAAAAATTGTAGCAGTCGGGACCCATTCTAGAAAGTCAGCCGTCTAGTCAGTATATTGGAGTAATCTGCAACGTAATATAGGTATGTGCTCTCAATTCACTATGCCTCCATTTCTAGAATGGGTCCCGACTGCTACAATTTTTCTTAAGTTAAATGCAATCGGGTATGACGACTTTCTTGTTTTAGGGTTTTTCATTTCCAAATTACACAGAAACGCAGTCGGGTTTTTTAGTTTTTTAAATTACCTTATTTTATTTTAATCATTTTTTAGTTTTATTATTGAATGAGTTTGTGTAGTAACCTGTAAACACATGACACACATTAAGATTATGCAGATTATTAACTTATCAGTTGATATAATAATATTCTCGTAAACGTTGAAGCTCTATAAAAGAATTCTGATCGTGTGGCCGATTCAAAAGTTTTTTAGGATCAAGTGTACAGATGACCAGTCCAGCTAATGTTTTAACTCGACTAAGAGCTACATATGCTTGACTTTTAGCAAATATATGTGAGCCGAGGTCCACAAGTGTCAAATCGAGTGTAGCATCCTAAAGTTTGTGGACAGTTACAGCCCAACTTAGGATTCAGGGCAACATCCTGCGATCAATTTTTCAGTGTCCTCGAAGTGCGTCAAAATTAATCGTACATGGTTCAATCCGTATACGAGCTCCTGGTTGATAATTTTTTATTGTGCGATCGTCGACAAATAACGCTTGCTGAAATTCTCCGGAAAATTTGCTATTATGTTTCTTTATATTTTGATATACCTACCCAGTGTGACTCTCACAGTAAATACGTATCTAACGAAACCCCTTAAGCTAAAATTTATCGAGCCGTTCTGGCTGCAGTGCGTGCCTAACATTGGAATTTGGCACCAAAAATCCGCCATTTTGTTTTTTTTATTTTCATATACCCAGTGTCATTCTCACAGTAAAAACGTATCTAACGAAAACCCTCAAGCTATAATTCATCGAGCCATTCAGGCTGCAGAGCGTGTCAAACATTTGAATTTGGCGCCAAAAATCCGCCATTATGTTTTTTTTATTTTGATATACCCAGTGTCATTCTCACAGTAAAAACGTATCTAACGAAAACCCTCAAGCTATAATTCATCGAGCCGTTCAGGCTGCAGAGCGTGTCAAACATTTGAATTTGGCGCCAAAAATCCGCCATTATGTTTTTTTTATTTTGATATACCCAGTGTCATTCTCACAGTAAAAACGTATCTAACGAAAACCCTCAAGCTATAATTCATCGAGCCGTTCAGGCTGCAGAGCGTGTCAAACATTTGAATTTGGCGCCAAAAATCCGCCATTTTGTTTTTTTTATTTTTATATACCCAGTGTCACTCTCACAGTAAATACGAATCTAACGACACCTCTTAAGCCAAAATCCATCCAGCCGTTCAGGCTGCAGAGCGTGCCAAACAATTATACATACAAACATACATACATACATACATACATACATACATACATACATACTCTCGAAAAACATAACCCTCCTTCTGGCGCAGTCGGGTAAGTCTAGTCAGTATATTGGAGTAATCTGCAACGTAATATAGGTATGTGCTCTCAATTCACTATGCCTCCATTTCTAGAATGGGTCCCGACTGCTACAATTTTTCTTAAGTTAAATGCAATCGGGTATGACGACTTTCTTGTTTTAGGGTTTTTCATTTCCAAATTACACAGAAACGCAGTCGGGTTTTTTAGTTTTTTAAATTACCTTATTTTATTTTAATCATTTTTTAGTTTTATTATTGAATGAGTTTGTGTAGTAACCTGTAAACACATGACACACATTAAGATTATGCAGATTATTAACTTATCAGTTGATATAATAATATTCTCGTAAACGTTGAAGCTCTATAAAAGAATTCTGATCGTGTGGCCGATTCAAAAGTTTTTTAGGATCAAGTGTACAGATGACCAGTCCAGCTAATGTTTTAACTCGACTAAGAGCTACATATGCTTGACTTTTAGCAAATATATGTGAGCCGAGGTCCACAAGTGTCAAATCGAGTGTAGCATCCTAAAGTTTGTGGACAGTTACAGCCCAACTTAGGATTCAGGGCAACATCCTGCGATCAATTTTTCAGTGTCCTCGAAGTGCGTCAAAATTAATCGTACATGGTTCAATCCGTATACGAGCTCCTGGTTGATAATTTTTTATTGTGCGATCGTCGACAAATAACGCTTGCTGAAATTCTCCGGAAAATCTGCTATTTTGTTTCTTTATATTTTGATATACCTACCCAGTGTGACTCTCACAGTAAATACGTATCTAACGAAACCCCTTAAGCTAAAATTTATCGAGCCGTTCTGGCTGCAGTGCGTGCCTAACATTGGAATTTGGCACCAAAAATCCGCCATTTTGTTTTTTTTATTTTCATATACCCAGTGTCATTCTCACAGTAAAAACGTATCTAACGAAAACCCTGAAGCTATAATTCATCGAGCCATTCAGGCTGCAGAGCGTGTCAAACATTTGAATTTGGCGCCAAAAATCCGCCATTATGTTTTTTTTATTTTGATATACCCAGTGTCATTCTCACAGTAAAAACGTATCTAACGAAAACCCTCAAGCTATAATTCATCGAGCCGTTCAGGCTGCAGAGCGTGTCAAACATTTGAATTTGGCGCCAAAAATCCGCCATTATGTTTTTTTTATTTTGATATACCCAGTGTCATTCTCACAGTAAAAACGTATCTAACGAAAACCCTCAAGCTATAATTCATCGAGCCGTTCAGGCTGCAGAGCGTGTCAAACATTTGAATTTGGCGCCAAAAATCCGCCATTTTGTTTTTTTTATTTTTATATACCCAGTGTCACTCTCACAGTAAATACGAATCTAACGACACCTCTTAAGCCAAAATCCATCCAGCCGTTCAGGCTGCAGAGCGTGCCAAACAATTATACATACAAACATACATACATACATACATACATACATACATACATACATACTCTCGAAAAACATAACCCTCCTTCTGGCGCAGTCGGGTAAGTCTAGTCAGTATATTGGAGTAATCTGCAACGTAATATAGGTATGTGCTCTCAATTCACTATGCCTCCATTTCTAGAATGGGTCCCGACTGCTACAATTTTTCTTAAGTTAAATGCAATCGGGTATGACGACTTTCTTGTTTTAGGGTTTTTCATTTCCAAATTACACAGAAACGCAGTCGGGTTTTTTAGTTTTTTAAATTACCTTATTTTATTTTAATCATTTTTTAGTTTTATTATTGAATGAGTTTGTGTAGTAACCTGTAAACACATGACACACATTAAGATTATGCAGATTATTAACTTATCAGTTGATATAATAATATTCTCGTAAACGTTGAAGCTCTATAAAAGAATTCTGATCGTGTGGCCGATTCAAAAGTTTTTTAGGATCAAGTGTACAGATGACCAGTCCAGCTAATGTTTTAACTCGACTAAGAGCTACATATGCTTGACTTTTAGCAAATATATGTGAGCCGAGGTCCACAAGTGTCAAATCGAGTGTAGCATCCTAAAGTTTGTGGACAGTTACAGCCCAACTTAGGATTCAGGGCAACATCCTGCGATCAATTTTTCAGTGTCCTCGAAGTGCGTCAAAATTAATCGTACATGGTTCAATCCGTATACGAGCTCCTGGTTGATAATTTTTTATTGTGCGATCGTCGACAAATAACGCTTGCTGAAATTCTCCGGAAAATCTGCTATTTTGTTTCTTTATATTTTGATATACCTACCCAGTGTGACTCTCACAGTAAATACGTATCTAACGAAACCCCTTAAGCTAAAATTTATCGAGCCGTTCTGGCTGCAGTGCGTGCCTAACATTGGAATTTGGCACCAAAAATCCGCCATTTTGTTTTTTTTATTTTCATATACCCAGTGTCATTCTCACAGTAAAAACGTATCTAACGAAAACCCTGAAGCTATAATTCATCGAGCCATTCAGGCTGCAGAGCGTGTCAAACATTTGAATTTGGCGCCAAAAATCCGCCATTATGTTTTTTTTATTTTGATATACCCAGTGTCATTCTCACAGTAAAAACGTATCTAACGAAAACCCTCAAGCTATAATTCATCGAGCCGTTCAGGCTGCAGAGCGTGTCAAACATTTGAATTTGGCGCCAAAAATCCGCCATTATGTTTTTTTTATTTTGATATACCCAGTGTCATTCTCACAGTAAAAACGTATCTAACGAAAACCCTCAAGCTATAATTCATCGAGCCGTTCAGGCTGCAGAGCGTGTCAAACATTTGAATTTGGCGCCAAAAATCCGCCATTTTGTTTTTTTTATTTTTATATACCCAGTGTCACTCTCACAGTAAATACGAATCTAACGACACCTCTTAAGCCAAAATCCATCCAGCCGTTCAGGCTGCAGAGCGTGCCAAACAATTATACATACAAACATACATACATACATACATACATACATACATACATACATACTCTCGAAAAACATAACCCTCCTTCTGGCGCAGTCGGGTAAGTCTAGTCAGTATATTGGAGTAATCTGCAACGTAATATAGGTATGTGCTCTCAATTCACTATGCCTCCATTTCTAGAATGGGTCCCGACTGCTACAATTTTTCTTAAGTTAAATGCAATCGGGTATGACGACTTTCTTGTTTTAGGGTTTTTCATTTCCAAATTACACAGAAACGCAGTCGGGTTTTTTAGTTTTTTAAATTACCTTATTTTATTTTAATCATTTTTTAGTTTTATTATTGAATGAGTTTGTGTAGTAACCTGTAAACACATGACACACATTAAGATTATGCAGATTATTAACTTATCAGTTGATATAATAATATTCTCGTAAACGTTGAAGCTCTATAAAAGAATTCTGATCGTGTGGCCGATTCAAAAGTTTTTTAGGATCAAGTGTACAGATGACCAGTCCAGCTAATGTTTTAACTCGACTAAGAGCTACATATGCTTGACTTTTAGCAAATATATGTGAGCCGAGGTCCACAAGTGTCAAATCGAGTGTAGCATCCTAAAGTTTGTGGACAGTTACAGCCCAACTTAGGATTCAGGGCAACATCCTGCGATCAATTTTTCAGTGTCCTCGAAGTGCGTCAAAATTAATCGTACATGGTTCAATCCGTATACGAGCTCCTGGTTGATAATTTTTTATTGTGCGATCGTCGACAAATAACGCTTGCTGAAATTCTCCGGAAAATCTGCTATTTTGTTTCTTTATATTTTGATATACCTACCCAGTGTGACTCTCACAGTAAATACGTATCTAACGAAACCCCTTAAGCTAAAATTTATCGAGCCGTTCTGGCTGCAGTGCGTGCCTAACATTGGAATTTGGCACCAAAAATCCGCCATTTTGTTTTTTTTATTTTCATATACCCAGTGTCATTCTCACAGTAAAAACGTATCTAACGAAAACCCTGAAGCTATAATTCATCGAGCCATTCAGGCTGCAGAGCGTGTCAAACATTTGAATTTGGCGCCAAAAATCCGCCATTATGTTTTTTTTATTTTGATATACCCAGTGTCATTCTCACAGTAAAAACGTATCTAACGAAAACCCTCAAGCTATAATTCATCGAGCCGTTCAGGCTGCAGAGCGTGTCAAACATTTGAATTTGGCGCCAAAAATCCGCCATTATGTTTTTTTTATTTTGATATACCCAGTGTCATTCTCACAGTAAAAACGTATCTAACGAAAACCCTCAAGCTATAATTCATCGAGCCGTTCAGGCTGCAGAGCGTGTCAAACATTTGAATTTGGCGCCAAAAATCCGCCATTTTGTTTTTTTTATTTTTATATACCCAGTGTCACTCTCACAGTAAATACGAATCTAACGACACCTCTTAAGCCAAAATCCATCCAGCCGTTCAGGCTGCAGAGCGTGCCAAACAATTATACATACAAACATACATACATACATACATACATACATACATACATACATACTCTCGAAAAACATAACCCTCCTTCTGGCGCAGTCGGGTAAGTCTAGTCAGTATATTGGAGTAATCTGCAACGTAATATAGGTATGTGCTCTCAATTCACTATGCCTCCATTTCTAGAATGGGTCCCGACTGCTACAATTTTTCTTAAGTTAAATGCAATCGGGTATGACGACTTTCTTGTTTTAGGGTTTTTCATTTCCAAATTACACAGAAACGCAGTCGGGTTTTTTAGTTTTTTAAATTACCTTATTTTATTTTAATCATTTTTTAGTTTTATTATTGAATGAGTTTGTGTAGTAACCTGTAAACACATGACACACATTAAGATTATGCAGATTATTAACTTATCAGTTGATATAATAATATTCTCGTAAACGTTGAAGCTCTATAAAAGAATTCTGATCGTGTGGCCGATTCAAAAGTTTTTTAGGATCAAGTGTACAGATGACCAGTCCAGCTAATGTTTTAACTCGACTAAGAGCTACATATGCTTGACTTTTAGCAAATATATGTGAGCCGAGGTCCACAAGTGTCAAATCGAGTGTAGCATCCTAAAGTTTGTGGACAGTTACAGCCCAACTTAGGATTCAGGGCAACATCCTGCGATCAATTTTTCAGTGTCCTCGAAGTGCGTCAAAATTAATCGTACATGGTTCAATCCGTATACGAGCTCCTGGTTGATAATTTTTTATTGTGCGATCGTCGACAAATAACGCTTGCTGAAATTCTCCGGAAAATCTGCTATTTTGTTTCTTTATATTTTGATATACCTACCCAGTGTGACTCTCACAGTAAATACGTATCTAACGAAACCCCTTAAGCTAAAATTTATCGAGCCGTTCTGGCTGCAGTGCGTGCCTAACATTGGAATTTGGCACCAAAAATCCGCCATTTTGTTTTTTTTATTTTCATATACCCAGTGTCATTCTCACAGTAAAAACGTATCTAACGAAAACCCTGAAGCTATAATTCATCGAGCCATTCAGGCTGCAGAGCGTGTCAAACATTTGAATTTGGCGCCAAAAATCCGCCATTATGTTTTTTTTATTTTGATATACCCAGTGTCATTCTCACAGTAAAAACGTATCTAACGAAAACCCTCAAGCTATAATTCATCGAGCCGTTCAGGCTGCAGAGCGTGTCAAACATTTGAATTTGGCGCCAAAAATCCGCCATTATGTTTTTTTTATTTTGATATACCCAGTGTCATTCTCACAGTAAAAACGTATCTAACGAAAACCCTCAAGCTATAATTCATCGAGCCGTTCAGGCTGCAGAGCGTGTCAAACATTTGAATTTGGCGCCAAAAATCCGCCATTTTGTTTTTTTTATTTTTATATACCCAGTGTCACTCTCACAGTAAATACGAATCTAACGACACCTCTTAAGCCAAAATCCATCCAGCCGTTCAGGCTGCAGAGCGTGCCAAACAATTATACATACAAACATACATACATACATACATACATACATACATACTCTCGAAAAACATAACCCTCCTTCTGGCGCAGTCGGGTAAATACTAGACTTTTACTTCTTTTCGCTTCCACGTCGTTTATTGGATTGTATTACAGGGACATCATTTTATGATAATTAAACCTGATTTGCTTTTATAGAAGAAACACTATCTACCAAAACATTTTTGTCATATTTAAATATTCGGATGTCTTATATAGTAAGTAACCATTTACAAAGATTTCTTTTGACACAATATTTAAACTTATATCCTGACAAATTTAAGACATTGGGTATATTATAAGAGTACATTAGTGTTTCGCTAATTAATCTTAAAGTTTTATTGTTATGTAACAAATATAAAGAAAATACAACAGAATTGAGAACCTCCTCCTTTTTTTGAAATCTGTTGAAAAGTTCTGGAAAAATGCTATGTGCTATACTTCATTATGCTACGCTACACTACGTTATGCTACGCTTTACTACGTTTTTCTACGCTTTGCTACGTTATGCTACGCTTTACTGTGCTATGCTATGCTACGCAATGCTACACTACACTATGATATGCTACGATGTGCTATGCTATGTAACGTTATGTTACGCTATTCTACGCTATATAAAAGAAGAATGCATCTATATCTCACCTTTTCTATTTTGCGTCATTCACTTTACAAGCTATTATTTTAATATGCAATGTGTATATGTATGTATGTTTTAGTATGTGAGTGATGTTTTAATAACACGCTTCAAAATTTGCAAATTAAATTTGACCCACTTCCCGGTGTCCGTTGCATATCTACACGTTTAGTTTGAATGACAATGCAAGTTTAGCTAAGTTACGTCATTCTAAATCCAAAATGGAGGACTGTGGGTATCCAATGAAAGGGTTTGCTGAGAAAAATACGAAATAATTAAAGTTCTTTTCAAATAAAAGCTTGTACGTAAAAAATTTTAGGTTTTTCAAAATGAGCTTATTTATGACCTTTTTTATGTACATTCACATAGTAGATTCAACTTAGTGTCTTAGTGTACTTTCTTATGATGAAGATAATAGTACCATATTCGCAAATTATAGAGTGAAAGATTTATAGGTGACGCGTGAGTGCGGAAGGAGAGAGTTATTATACTTTATCACGAATATCTTCACGATATTCTTGTTATGTGATTTTTTTTCGTATACATATTCGGGATAATTAATGTAATGTACAGATGAAATTGTGGAACAATTAGAGGTGTTTTAAGCATTCACAATATATTAAAACTATACTAACTTTTTAATTTAGGACATAAATATCTAAATATAATATATAGGAAATGAAATGAAAAAATGAAAGAGCGTCGGTGGCGTAATGGCAAGGGCCGCTACCTTCTGTCCGGGAGGTCGTGCTTCGATCATACAACGTACCAATGTGTTTTCGAATTTCGATTGCATATGTACGTTTATCCGACGCTTTAATACAGTGAAAGAAAACATCGCAAGGAAACCTGCACAAACCTGCGAAGAAACTCGAAGTTTGTGTGTGTGGTCGACTAACCCGCACTGGGCCCGTGTGGTCGACTAAGGCCCGATCGCCCTAATTCAGGGTAGTCTCGAGCCCCTCGGTGGGGACGTATATGATCTGATACAACGAAATGAATGAAAATGATATGAAATTAAGTGAAATGAAATTATTATTTATTTGCAGTGAAATAGGTTACATAAAGGTGTTTTACAGTAAATTGTTTCTCTATTCAGCTGACAATGAACTAGTTTAGGTTTTACACTTAGTTAAGCTTCTATTTTTCTAGTCATTTGTTTGTTTGGCAATACTTTGATGTCATGAGGAATGTTATTAAAGATTTTTACACACATGTTATAACAATGGTTTTGACACAATGTCGTCCTAGGGATATGATCAAGAACGAGTCTATTCGGTTTTCTAGAGTTTCTACATTTTATTATTCACAGTTGTTTTGTTGCACTGCTAAGGTTGAAGCATAACTGGAACCAAATTGTATTCCTTTCACTGTCCCTTCCTCCTGGGAACTTTCCCTGGTCCTGGTCCTTTTCCTGTCCTATACATCCGGCCGGAGGCTGTCAGTACTTTAACAGCTTTACGATGCTGTCGAGGTGAACCACATTATTATTCACTTTTGTTTAACTGTCCTTTAATTATATCCTTCTTCTTATGTCCTTCTTAATTCAGTCTCACTTCTATTTCATCACATCACTCATAGATACTTCCCCATCGAGGGGCTCGAGCCTACCCTGAATTAGGGCGATCGAGCCTTAGTCGACCACGCGGGCCCATAGCGGGTTGGTTAACTTCACACACAACCTTCGAGTTTCTTCGCAGATGTGTGCAGGTTTCCTCACTTTGTTTTTCTTCACCGTAAGAGCGTCGGATAAACGTACATATGAGATCGAAATTTGAAAATACATTGGTACGTGGCAGGACTCGAACCACGACTTCCCGGATAGGAGGTAGCGGCCCTTGCCGTTGCACCACCGACCCTGGTGAACACTTCTATTTATCTAGTCTTATTACTATTTTCATATCATACTGGTTCTCCGAACCAGATATTTACGACTGGATCTCTACGCAATCTCTTTAATAAATTCATAATCTTCTATTCTCCATTAAATATATAATATTATATATTTACTCAAACTAATTAAATATCAATAACATATCGACTTGATTCTCTCAAAGTCCCTACGTACTACGATAACGCAACGCAGGATTCTTTAAAAGATCACATTTGGCCAAAATAATATTTAAGACCTGATTTTCCCTTATTTGTTTTCACTAAAAGCACGCGGTGCTTGCGACCGAGTAAAATGATTATCCCAACAAATAAATAAACGTGAAATGGGGCCAAGTTCGATATAAAATAATTGAAAACGCTAAATACGTCAAAAAACCGACTTCCATCGCAACAAATTAGTACATTTTTGCATTATTATTTTTGGTTTTTGTTAATTTTCTACTGAAGTACTACACCGATTTTAATAAAATTTATATGGGACTACACGGGAAGCACTAGCTTTCAAATAAAAAAAGAATCATAAAAATCGGTTCACCCAGTCAAAAGTTCTGAGGTAACAAACATAAAAAAAACATACAGACGAATTGAGAACCTCCTCCTTTTGGAAGTCGCTTGAAAACTACAGCGATTTAAATGGGTAGGTACAAGTTCTATAGTGGTTCCTAAAAATCATGGCTACAGAACTTCCAATAGAAATATTTATTTCAGACTTCTACAAATAATAAAGAATGCACAACGGTTATCAGTTATTGAAAAAAAAATGTTATGTTCTGTGCTACTAAATGGTGTAGCTTGGAAAGTTTAAATAGTCAAGGCGCCAAGCAAGCAAAGCTTACTTTTTAGAGTTCCGTAACCAAATGGCCAAAAACTGAACCCTTGTGGATGCCTGTCTGTCCGTCCGTCCGTATGTCACAGCGACTTTTTTCCGAAACTATAAGAAATATACTTTTGTAACTTGGTAAGTAGATGTATTCCGTGAACCGCATTAAGATTTTCGCACAAAAATAGAAAAATAAGAATATATTTTGGTTGTTCCCCATACTTGGAACTGAAACTCAATTTTTCTTTTTTTTATGGAACCCATACGTGTGGGGTATCTATGGATAGGTCTTCAAAAATGATATTGAGGTTTTAAATATCATTTTTTTCTAAACTGAATATTTTGCGAGAGAGATACTTCCAAAGTGGTAAAATGTGTGTGTCCCTCCCCCCTTTAACTAAAAAAAATATTATGATGTACATTACCATGCAAACTTCCACCGAAAATTGGTTTGAACGAGATCTAGTAAGTAGTTTTTTTTAATACGTCATTAATTAAAGATAATGGTGCGGAACCCTTTGTGCGCGAGTCCAACACGCACTTAGCCGTTTTTTTTAAAGTAAATATCAATAAGGAATAAAACTGGATAGTGATAAATTGCAAAGTTACACCATGTAGTAAGCACATAACATATTTTTTTTTTGAACTGAAACCGTTGTACCTACATTCTTTGTTATTTGGTAAAGTCTAAAATAAATATTGTCATATCATATCATATATCATTTGTGTGTTCCGGCATGAAGATAAGATAGCCAGTTCCCTATTGCATTG
The DNA here is from genome assembly GCA_947284805.1 of Coleophora flavipennella. Classification (NCBI taxonomy): domain Eukaryota; kingdom Metazoa; phylum Arthropoda; class Insecta; order Lepidoptera; family Coleophoridae; genus Coleophora; species Coleophora flavipennella. Next base: position 5,171,576 of record OX369290.1, on the reverse strand, counting down.
GGGAATCTTGGTAAGCCCGCTTCCATCTTCGGCAACATCGTCACTTACCACCAGGTGAGATGTTGTGAAGGGTTTACCAATTGTGAATAAAAAAAAACTATTTGAAATTCTGTAGCTATGATTTACTGTAGTTTTTTATATCGAACTTGGCCCCATTTCACATGTATGTTTTGTTGGGATTCAAATTACGCGGAACCGGCCCGACTCAAATTAATAAATATATTTTGGGTGTAAACATTTTTGGTCACTCTTCTACCACTATTAAAATAGAATCAAACACTTTTCAAAATGTTTTTAAAAATTATAAAATCCTGAAAGTCGCTGCGCCCACCCACATTGCCCTTATTTTCGTACCTACCAACCCTTGCATTTTCATCCCTAAACCTCGCGTGCGTAGATTCAACGTCGCTATTAATTTTTAATACTAAGATCACACAATTTCGCATCTCCATCGCTCAAATCCAAGTTCCGTTTAATTATTCATTTACTAGTATTCCTGGCGAAGTTCATACCATCTTACACAACACTACCCTACCCTACTCTACCCTACTCTACCCTACTCTACCCTACTCTACCCTACCCTACCCTACCCTACACTAACCTACACTAACCTACACTTCACTACACTACACTACCCTACCCTACCCTTCCCTACCCTATCCTATCCTATACTACCCTACACTACACTACACTTAACTATACTACCCTACCCTTCTCTACATAAGAACCTTCTCCTGACAATAACGAACTCGACAAAAAAGAATTAGCGAAATCGGTCCAGCCGTTCACGAGTGATGCCGTGACCAAGGGAAATAGGGATTCATTTATATATATATATAGATAGATTTAGTCCCAAGTCATTCCGTTACAAATGCATGGTTATTTTTAAGTGATGCCATTCTAAATCTCTGCTGGATACCTTGGACGCCATCGACCGACGCACCTGAAGACTAATTGGCGACGATGAGCTTGTCAAAAACAAGCTTCAAAGCCTTGAGCATCGCCGCAAAGTTGCCCGTCTTTCGGTTTTCTATCGAATTCATTTCGGAAAGTGTGCTAAAGAACTTCACGACCTCATTCCCCCAGCTCCATTCCACCTTCGGTCAACGAGACGCAGGAAGAGGTTTCACCCCTTTGTTGTTGAAATTCAGCCTATACGCACGAAGCGTTACGCTTCCTCATTTATTATCGAAAAGCGATGGAGTGGAACTCCTTGCCTGCGTCTGTGTTTCGCGACTCTAACAATTTGGGGATCTTCAAAGCGAGAATGAATAGGCATTATTTGAGTTTGCGTGTACCATCTTCTACTACATCGTCGCTTACCATCAGGTGAGATGTAGTCAAACGCACTCAAATTTTTAATAAAAAGAAGAAAAAAATCCAATAATATGCTGAACTCCCAAAGACGGCGGATGCGTCATTTTTATACACCCCCATGATATGGGTATCAAACGAAAGGGTTTGCTGATAAAAATAGGAAATAATTAAAATTCTTTTAAAATTTAAGCCTGTACTTAAAGTTTTCAGGCTCTTCAAAAATGATTACATATACTGTTGTGACTAGCAATAACATCGTCACAGCCTCATTCAGTCTGTGGCCCCACTCTCAAAATTAACCTGGAGTGGATCGCTTACCGGTTACGACAATGGCCCGATACCAGCACAAACAGATCAAAGCCAAAATGAGACACTCTGTTTCTCCAAATGTATATTGTATATGTTTACTAAAAGCATTATATGTATATATAATATATACTAGGGCGCTACATAAGTTTTGTCGTACTTTCTAGAATATTTTTTTTTTCGATGTAGTCACCACCGGCATTAATACAGGTCTTCATACGTGTAAACCAGGTGCTGAACACATTGCTCCAGTACCCTTATAGAACACAGCAGCATATCTCCTCAAAAGCTCCTATAAGCTGGTTATCGCTCGAAAACTACGAAATAATTACACGAATATCATAACGAGAAAAGGCCGCCATTTTCATTTAGAAAATTAATTTAAAAATCGAACAAACGATTCCTTGCAACTAAATTTGTTTTTTGTTATTTTCAAATAACTTAGATTTTATGGCTGTGGCCTCAAATCACAATATTATAATATGTAGTTGGCATGCGACAAAACTTATGTAGCGCCCTACGTATATACTTTAAAATATATATATATATATATATATATATATGTGTATAGGTGTAACAAAATTAGCTGAAACTATTTTAACTGGTGCTTCTACCCATGAAATTGAACAACTTTCCCTATGGAACCCATAGACAAATCGCAAAAAAAAAATTGGCTCTCCCATACTAACTCGATCAGCTGATCAGCCAACTTAGTATGGGAAGTTCAAATTCTTTTTGAGATTTGACTATGGGTTCCATGGGGAAAGTTGTTCAGTTTCATGGGTAGAAGCACCAGTTAAAATAGTTTCAGCTAATTTTGTTACACCTTATATATCATCATAATCATAACAGTTGACAGACGTCCCTTGTTGGATCAATGCCTCCCCCAAGGAGTTCCACAACAACTGGTCTTGCGCTGTCCGCATCCATTGGTTTCCTGCGACCTTCACCAGGTCGCCGGCCCACCAAGGGAAACTCCGCGCATAGCCGCATAGCTCACTCCACTTTCCCCCTTATTTATTATAAGAGCACAAGCCTTGTTTGTAGAACTATAGAACCCGTGTGTGACAAATGATACATTTTACCTGACTTGCCAAAAAAGAGAGGTAATGTTTTTATTCAGTCGTTTTTATAGTTAATTTATAGTTATTAACACTTCCTTGGATAACCGTACTTTAGCCGGTGTAAAAACTAATATCGCCAACGTAAAATAAGAATGCCGAAGGTGTAGGCGGATTTGCTGCACAAAATAAAAGGATTTTTTTTTTGTAAGTACACCACAGCAAATATAATTACTTATGTGGTTGTACGGAAACCTCGGTGTGCGAGTCAAACTCGCACTTGGCCGGTTTTTAGCCAATCAATCAAACCAAGTGGTATTATTTGGTACTTACTGCCGCAAGGGTAATTCTTACGCAGTACCTTGAAACGTAAATAAAACAATACTTATACTTGAAATAGTTTAGTTCGAACCACAAAAATCCATTAAACTTTGTTAACGCCAATAGGCTCTAAGCAATGGTACTTTGAAACTGCATGGAAAAATGGGTAATTATCATTTTACCACATCAGTGACTATCCCTACGCATAATAATTCAAGAAGGTAGAGTCAAACCGTGGGGAGATCGTCCTCAGGATACCGTTGTGGCTGCCGCGCAATGGAGAAGGGAGGATACTTTATTACGCACTAGCTATTGCCCGCGGCTTCGCCCACGTGGATATCGTTTTGATAACTGTAATTGAGGGTAAGAGGGCCGCTGCCACCTTTTTCCAGAAGGTTGCGGTTTGAATCCTGCCACGTACCAATGTGTTTTAGAATTTTGATGTCATATGTACGTATATCCAATCGCCGTGGAATAAAAGTTAGTCTATGCGTTAATCAGAATTTTATCAATATACCTACCAAATTTAATCCAAATCCGTTCAGCCATTTAGGCGTAGAATAAACAATACTTAGGCGAGTGATAATATAATTACTTTCCCCTGTCAGTACATTAATGAAAATATAATTTATTTTCGTAAAAATCTACATCTCTTTTCACTGAATAATGACAGGCACAGTCGTAATCTTTGGAATAGGAATAAACTTCAAGTAACTAATAACAGACTTAGCAAAATCAATAATTCCTTTGTGGGTCATGTATAACAAATTACCCGATGATGTCTTAAATTTATCAGAAAAACAGTTCAAAAGTTGTGTCAAAAGAACTCTTTGTAAAAAAGGTTATTATAACATAACACATCCGAATATTTAAATGACAAAAATGCATGGGTAGACAGTGTTTCTTCTATCAACGCTACTAATTATGTTTAATAGTAATAAAAATGAAGATCAAACTAAGAATTGACGTGGAAGCGACAAGACATTACAAGTATAGTACTTCTTTTAATAATTAATATTTTTATCTTAGTATTAACATGAGTGGTGCATGCTCTCTTAAATGTTCGTGCGGATGGTGGCGCATCGGGAGCCGGGTCGTTCCTTTCCCTCTAATATGGTTGAGAGGAGCGATGGCTGACTCTCGTGTTATACTCGTGACCGGGTGCTGTCCGTGTGAAATGTCCTACACTTGTCAAAGGCGTATATGACATTCAATGATTTTAATGTATAACTTCTCGTGTCATTTTGTTTTCATGTTCTAATGACATTATTTGTTTTTTAAAGTGAAACTTTTATTACATCGTCTCACATTTTTTCGTCTGTGTGTTGCATGTCACGTGACGGTTGCTTTCGTCTGACGGTATGATCGTTTCGTCCTCTGTACCGCAGCGAGAGCAGCCATGATCGTTTCGTCCTCTGTAAAGTTTCACTTTTACCGTGGTTTCATAAAACCACACACTTACTTCTTTTTTTATATCACGGATTGTATTTTGACGTTATTAACTAATAATTGTTTATTTCTTGATTATGTAATCACTTATGACTATCAGAAAGAGTGTAATTTGCACCTATTTTTTTGAATAAATATCTTGAAATCTTGAGTTCACATGTCTAGAAGAACTCAAATGTCACTCGCCTAAGTATAGATGTTTCAGCCAAAGATATATACTTACATACTTACATGCACCCGAAAACCATTTACCTGCCTTTTTGAGTAGTTGGGTAGTTATTAAATTGAAATGAAGTCATATACAAAAAAATAAAAACAAAAAGAATAACGATTCTAGTGTGGTTTGAACCCAGGTGATTCGGATTGTGGGCTAGACTCGTTAACCACTCGGGTAGGCACTCTTCTGAAATGTTTAGTTAAAGTATAGAACACAAAATTTTTCTCGCTGCTTCACATGTGTGGATAAAGTTTCTATGACTGTCTTGGAGGTTGCGCAGTGCGCGAACCGCAAGCGGCTTACGTAAAAAAAGTAGCCTATATGTTAATCCAGATCCTAATCTGTCTACCTACCAAATTTCATCCAGATCCGTTCAGCGGTTTATATTACGCTACCTACCAAATTTCATAACAGCGATATTACGCGAAAATGCAACGTGACAGAAATTTACAAAAAGAAAGAGAGTTTACAGCTATCACACGGGAACCACTTCAAAATTCGGGACGAGAAGTAGCCTATATGTTAACCCATGTCATAATATGTCTACTTACCAAATTTCATCTAAATCCGTTCAGCGGTTCTGGCATGATTTAATAACAGACATCCATCCTTCCACCCATTCATCCAAACTTTTACATTTTTAATACTAAAACTTGAAACTTGAACTTGAAACTTTATACACATAAGCAAGTTACAAATTTCTAGTTTGTAGATAGATTACAGTTTGGAAATACATTTTTGTTTTTTAAATATCCAATTTTAAAATTACTATGAAAACCTTAAATACTATTATTTAGTGAAAACACATTTTTTTATCTATCTACAAATAAGAAATTCGTGATTTACTTATGTATATACTAAAGTTTCATTAGAACCCATCCATTTTCCATTAGTCATCATCATCATATCAGCTGAAGGACGTCCACTACTCCCCAAAGGATTTCCACGACGACCGGTTCTGCGCAGCTTCCCGCGACGTTCACCAGGTCATCGGTCTACCGAGTGGGAGGCCTTCCTACGCTACGTTTTCACCACTCGAGAACTGTATTACCCCAACGGCCATCTGTTCTGTTTCCATAAATAGGTAGTATTTTTTGTTTGTATGGGAAACGATTGAGGCAGGCCTCCCATTCGGTGGACCGATGACCTGGTGAAGGTCACGGGAAGCCGCTGGATGCGGGCAGCGCAGAACCGGTCGTCGTCAAATCCTTGGGGGAGGCCTATGTCCAGCAGTGGACGTCCTTCGGTTGATATTATCATGGGAAACGATTTAGTGAATACGCTCTTAGTAATAGATCCAAGAAGAAGAACTCTTTTTGTAATCCGCAATGAATAAGCCCTTGGCATCATCTCACCTGATGGTAAGTGACGATGATGCCGAAGATGAAAGCAGGCTTACCAAGATTCCCAAACACAATGGAAATCTGGCTATTACCTTCAAGCCGGAACACATCAATGATATTAACACTGATGTTTAGCGGCAAGACTTAGATGAGACGGTGGTAGCTAGCCAGGCGGGCTATGAAAAGGCCCTACCACTAACCAAACAGAGTCTTACAAAGTTGACCCCGCCGGGAATCGAACCCGCGACCTCCTGGTGTGAAGCGAATGGACTAACCATTACGCTACAGAGATGGTTAACTAACCATTACGCCATTTTTCTTATGAACTTCCTGAAATTTCCCGCTGAATCTGGCACCCCACCCTTACTTCACGCACCGTTTTCTACTCTCTTGTTAACTTTTCAATTAATCTTATCTCTAAACTGAGACGTGGCTGAAATAAATTTTAAGGATAACAAAGGATATTGCCCTCTCACGTCAAAGTCAAGATGGCGTCTTACGATGAGCTTAGTTATAGAGCCAAGAAGAAGAAACTCATCCTATGAACTTCCTGAAATTTGCCGCTGAATCTGGCACCCGACCCTTATTTCACGCACCGTGTTCTACTCTCTTGTTAACTTTTCAATTAATCTTATCTCTAAACTGAGACGTGGCTGAAATAAATTTTAAGGATAACAGAGGATTTTGCTCGCTCACATCAGAGTCAAGATGGCGTCTCGCGATGTGATATACTTACCTACTTATTCTTAGTTGAGCCGAGTTTACGTGTAAAACGTTGTAACTTAGAATAAGTTGTTACGTTTTTGTTTTAATGAAAACAAAACTGTTATTAAATAATTGAGTAAGTTGTTTCTAAGTGTGTTGGAGGTAACTTCAGTGGCTCGAGTATCAGCAGTAGGTAATGAACTATACAATTTTAATAATAGCTATAATTTATTTTCGATAACTGAAAACGCTAAACACATTAAAATCGACTTCAATCAAATCAACTAAGTTAATTCTTAATCTTGTGTTTTTATTAATTTCCTAAAAAAATACTAAACCACTGTTGCTAAAATTTTAATGAGATCAACCTCGATACATTAAATTTATGATAAAAACGCTGAAGACGTTAAAAACAAATTACTTCAATCGCAACAACTACAATTTTGCTACATTTTTATGTTTTTGTTAATCATTTTAAAAAACCGGTCAAGTGCGAGTCAGAATCGCACACAAATGGTTCCATATTCTCATGATAGATGGCGCTAGTTTCTTCACGTTTAAAAATATATTTTTTTGGTATGGAGACCTTCACTTTTTCTAATATTTGGTATACCTGTTATTAAAGCGGCAACAGAAATACATCATTTGTGAAAATTTCAATTGTCTAGCTATCACGGTTCATGAAATACAGCCTGGTGACAGACGGACAGACAAACAGACGGACAGCGGAGTCTTAGTAATAGGGTGCAGGTTTTATCTTTTGGGTACGGAACCCTAAAAAGAATGATACTAATCGGTTAACATTTGGTGAAGATATCGAGTAACAAACTTCTTTGAAGTCGGTTGAAAAGCCAAAAGCAACGAGAGTGAATAAGCATTGTTTGAGTTTGTGTTTGCACCTACTATAATACTTGACTGCAGCTGCATCGTCACTATTGAATTGGTAAAGGTTTGGCGGCTGTACAATTGCTGCATTTAGCATAACCCATGGTTGCGTGAATTTGAGTGAGTATGCATTATTTGAGTTTGTGTTTCCATAATATTCTCGAATGCATCGTCGTTATAGGCATGGTCTGGCGGCTGTTTAATCTTAACACTTAGCATCATCCGCGGTTGCATGTAATTTTGTATGAATTATTTTAGTTTGTGTGTACTTACTAAGCTCGACTGCATCGTCGTTACAGGTATGGTTTGGCGGCTGTTTGATCTTTACACTTAGCATCATCCGCGGTTGCGTGTAATTGTGTATGAATTATTTGAGTTTGTGTGTACTTACTAATCTCGACTGCATCGTCGTTATAGTTGCGGTTTGGCGGCTGTTTAATCTTAACACTTAGCATCATCCGCGGTTACGTGTAATTTTGTATGAATTATTTGAGTTTGTGTGTACTTACTAATTTCGACTGCATCGTCGTTATAGGTATCGTTTGGCGGCTGTTTGATCTTTAAACTTAGCATCATCCGCGGTTAAGTGTAATTTTGTATGAATTATTTGAGTTTGTGTGTACTTACTAAGCTCGACTGCATCGTCGTTACAGGTATGGTTTGGCGGCTGTTTGATCTTTACACTTAGCATCATCCGCGGTTGCGTGTAATTGTGTATGAATTATTTGAGTTTGTGTGTACTTACTAATCTCGACTGCATCGTCGTTATAGTTACGGTTTGGCGGCTGTTTAATCTTAACACTTAGCATCATCCGCGGTTACGTGTAATTTTGTATGAATTATTTGAGTTTGTGTGTACTTACTAATCTCGACTGCATCGTCGTTACAGGTATGGTTTGGCGGCTGTTTGATCTTTACACTTAGCATCATCCGCGGTTAAGTGTAATTTTGTATGAATTATTTGAGTTTGTGTGTACTTACTAATCTCGACTGCATCGTCGTTACAGGTATGGTTTGGCGGCTGTTTGATCTTTACACTTAGCATCATCCGCGGTTACGTGTAATTTTGTATGAATTATTTGAGTTTGTGTGTACTTACTAATCTCGACTGCATCGTCGTTACAGGTATGGTTTGGCGGCTGTTTGATCTTAACACTTAGCATCATCCGCGGTTACGTGTAATTTTGTATGAATTATTTGAGTTTGTGTGTACTTACTAATCTCGACTGCATCGTCGTTATAGGTATGGTTTGGCGGCTGTGTGATCTTTACACTTAGCATCATCCGCGGTAGCATGTAATTTTGTATGAATTATTTGAGTTTGTATGTACTTACTAATCTCGACTGCATCGTCGTTATAGACATGGCTTTAGGTTTGGCGGCTGTTTGATCTTTACACTTAGCATCATCCGCGGTTACGTGTAATTTTGTATGAATTATTTGAGTTTGTGTGTACTTACTAATCTCGACTGCATCGTCGTTACAGGTATGGTTTGGCGACTGTTTGATCTTTACACTTAGCATCATCCGCGGTTACGTGTAATTTTGTATGAATTATTTGAGTTTGTGTGTACTTACTAATCTCGACTGCATCGTCGTTACAGGTATGGTTTGGCGGCTGTTTGATCTTAACACTTAGCATCATCCGCGGTTGCATGTAATTTTGTATGAATTATTTTAGTTTGTGTGTACTTACTAATCTCGACTGCATCGTTATTATAGGTATGGTTTGGCGACTGTTTGATCTTTACATTTAGCATCATCCGCGGTTGCATGTAATTTTGTATGAATTATTTTAGTTTGTGTGTACTTACTAATCTCGACTGCATCGTCGTTACAGGTATGGTTTGGCGGCTGTTTAATCTTAACACTTAGCATCATCCGCGGTTACGTGTAATTTTGTATGAATTATTTGAGTTTGTGTGTACTTACTAATCTCGACTGCATCGTCGTTACAGGTATGGTTTGGCGACTGTTTGATCTTTACACTTAGCATCATCCGCGGTTACGTGTAATTTTGTATGAATTATTTGAGTTTGTGTGTACTTACTAATCTCGACTGCATCGTCGTTACAGGTATGGTTTGGCGACTGTTTGATCTTTACACTTAGCATCATCCGCGGTTACGTGTAATTTTGTATGAATTATTTGAGTTTGTGTGTACTTACTAATCTCGACTGCATCGTCGTTACAGGTATGGTTTGGCGGCTGTTTGATCTTAACACTTAGCATCATCCGCGGTTGCATGTAATTTTGTATGAATTATTTTAGTTTGTGTGTACTTACTAATCTCGACTGCATCGTTATTATAGGTATGGTTTGGCGACTGTTTGATCTTTACATTTAGCATCATCCGCGGTTGCATGTAATTTTGTATGAATTATTTTAGTTTGTGTGTACTTACTAATCTCGACTGCATCGTCGTTACAGGTATGGTTTGGCTGCTGTTTAATCTTAACACTTAGCATCATCCGCGGTTGCATGTAATTTTGTATGAATTATTTTAGTTTGTGTGTACTTACTAATCTCGACTGCATCGTTATTATAGGTATGGTTTGGCGGCTGTTTGATCTTTACACTTAGCATCATCCGCGGTTACGTGTAATTTTGTATGAATTATTTGAGTTTGTGTGTACTTACTAATCTCGACTGCATCGTCGTTATAGTTACGGTTTGGCGGCTGTTTAATCTTAACATTTAGCATCATCCGCGGTAGCATGTAATTTTGTATGAATTATTTGAGTTTGTATGTACTTACTAATCTCGACTGCATCGTCGTTATAGTTACGGTTTGGCGGCTGTTTAATCTTAACATTTAGCATCATCCGCGGTAGCATGTAATTTTATATGAATTATTTGAGTTTGTATGTACTTACTAATCTCGACTGCATCGTCGTTACAGGTATGGTTTGGCGGCTGTTTAATCTTAACACTTAGCATCATCCGCGGTTGCGTGTAATTTTGTATGAATTATTTTAGTTTGTGTGTACTTACTAATCTCGACTGCATCGTTATTATAGGTATGGTTTGGCGGCTGTTTGATCTTTACACTTAGCATCATCCGCGGTTGCGTGTAATTTTGTATGAATTATTTTAGTTTGTGTGTACTTACTAATCTCGACTGCATCGTTATTATAGGTATGGTTTGGCGGCTGTTTGATCTTTACACTTAGCATCATCCGCGGTTGCGTGTAATTTTGTATGAATTATTTGAGTTTGTGTGTACTTACTAATCTCGACTGCATCGCCGTTATAGTTACGGTTTGGCGGCTGTTTAATCTTAACATTTAGCATCATCCGTGGTTACGTGTAATTTTGTATGAATTATTTGAGTTTGTATGTACTTACTAATCTCGACTGCATCGTCGTTACAGGTATGGTTTGGCGGCTGTTTGATCTTTACACTTAGCATCATCCGCGGTTACGTGTAATTTTGTATGAATTATTTGAGTTTGTATGTACTTACTAATCTCGACTGCATCGTCGTTATAGACATGGCTTTAGGTTTAGCGGCTGTTTGATCTTTACACTTAGCATTATCCGCAGTTGCGTGAATTTTTCGTATATAATTTCAGATTGTGTTAACTATTTTTTTAAATTTATTTACCAAATGATAAAAATGTTAAAAAAAACTAAAACACGACTACTGAAAAGTAAGAAAATAAGAGTTTTCCGCCTGAAATCATAGCCTTTGTTTTTCCCTTCATCTGGGGTAACAGGCGTGGTCGCAAGCTTTTATGATAGGTAGGTACTTGTGATAAAAACTTTGATAACGATAAGGCTTGTGACTACGGCTATTACCCCAGATGAAGGGAAAAATAAAGGGTATGATTTCAGGCGGAAAACTCTTGTTTTCATACTTTTCCGTAGCCGGGTTTTGGTTTTTTAACTTTTTGTCATTTGGTAAATACATTAAAAAATAGTATCTATTATATATGTATCGATCGTGTAAATATCGTTATATCAAACATCCCCGCGGACGAAGCCGGGGGCACCGATAGTTCACCTATAAAATCCACCATGTGAATTTTTAAATGCTATATAATATCCTATGACACGCAGAGTGATAACACGAATCCAGACATCACATTCTTCAAGATCGGTTAAGTGGTCGACCCTACCCTGAATTAGGGCGATCGAGCCTTAGTCGACAACGAGGGCCCTGTGCGGGTTGGTCAACTTCACACACAAACTTCAAGTTTCTTCACAGGTGTGTGCAGGTTTCCACACGATGTTTTCCTTCACCGTAACAGCGTCGGATAAACGTAATTTTTGGACAACTCAAGAAAAATCATCATCATTCAAACTCAACTTAAGATTTGATAACAGACACCGGGACAGGTGAAAATAAATAAAAGCGTTATACGTTTCTGTGATTTCAATTGGACCTACTTTTGAACTGCGAAAACAAACAAATGAAAAAGACCTTTAAAAAGGCCACATTTACGTGCAAAACATTTTACAAAAGATAAGCCCTACATACCTCGTAGGTGACAGTATCTCTTGCGTTCATCAGAGGAATGCGAGAAGTTCTCGGGAAACAAACTTGGCTAGTCTGACACGGAGCACTTTAGTATAGTTCATGCGACCTGCCTTGAATATTAAAAATAACTTTTTCTCACACATGCGCAGAAATATTGTCATTGTTTTAAAATAATTTTCGTAAACCTCCAAGCTTTTAGGTACAAGCTTTTATTTGAAAAAAATGTATGCCCAAAAGGCTAAATACACGGTTCCTAATTCAAAAAAGGTGAGCACAGTAAAGTCTAGTTGTTGAGAAATTGGTAAAAAATAATAGGGATGACGACAACATCAGAAATAAATTATGAACTCTTGATAACTAAACTTCGAAAAATCTTACTCGTTTTGTTTTCCATCCAGTCTTCCAATTTTTAATTCACCAAAATCACCAAATTAGTACATATATGACGCTGCTAAACTAAGACGTCACGCCTAGGTATTTCCAACATTTTTAGAACAAAATGTCGTTTTTGACAGATGATCAAAAGTAACTCAGATGACTAGCATTCGTCATCCCTATTCTATTGAAAAAAACTGGTTGTCTGTAAAGTCGGTTTACGGACGATAATTTAAGGTGATAACGTCATATGAAAACATTAATCACAAGATCGTGCCTCTCTATCGCTTGTTCCGCGCTCTCGCTTGCACGCGGAAGGTGACACTTTTTCGTGCATGCAGCCGGCGTTCATCGATTTATAAGACGTTATTTGGGACCTTGATTCCATCTCTTAAGTTCATCATCAGATCAACTTCAAAACACCAAAAGGATCTTAAAAAGCTTTTAATAAACTAAACTCGATACCTTCTCGCAGGAGCATCTATTTTATTTCAATTTATAATATGAAAGTTACATTCTTATTTTTTTTGATACATAGGGTAAAACCAGGATAGTTGTCCCAGGAGTATATGAATGAATGAATAAATGAATATTATTTATTTGCTCGAATACATGATATTACATTGGCTGGGAATAAAGATATAACAATAATGTATCGCATGATTCGCTTTTGTCAAAGAATGCAAAAATTAACACAACAGTAAAAATAATAATATAAAAAAATGACATATTAATATTTCGACATCATCATGTATCATATTTGTTACTATTACATACCATTAGTTAAAATAAAATACATTTTGTCGTAAAATTAAACAAAATGGTCAAAAAATTATTTAATTGAGTAGAAGCATTTTTATGAAAGCCATTTATAAAGTTTGCTTCTAAAAAGTTTAGATGGAGAGTGTCTTATGTCACTTGACAATCTTTATTGACATGTAGAAACAATTTTTTAAAACACAGCACTGTTGCATGCTGGTATTAGTAACCTAACTGGACTTCTTGCTCTCAGTCTAGGATTAGCCACAGGCGTTTCGAACAAAGTTGCATTTTGCATAACAAACATAGTTGTCCCAGGAGTATAGCTGTCCCAGGAGTATAGCTGTCCCAGGAGTATAGCTGTCCCAGGAGTATAGTTGTCCCAGGAGTTAGTTTTGCGGATGAATCGCATGCTATTTTATTAATCTTCGAAAGACTCTACAAGACCATGTCTCATGTCCCTGTGCAATTGCATGAAAAGGCAAAATACGTTCAAAGTTTTTGCGGGACAGATGTCCTGTTTCTCGGGGATACATCTATCATAAACGTAATTCACATGGATTAGGCAACTATCCCCTATGTGGAATTGATGTCACAAAATATAGAGGTTCGCAAAAATCGCTTATACTCTGGAAATATTAAAGATAATGCTTTTTACTTTTCATAAATGTGTAGGTAAAAATTTAAAGTACCGGTCAGTTTTAGAAATAAAGTATTTTGATTTTTGTAATAAGAGACATAGAGTGATTTCAAACGGTGTGGCAACTATCCAGATTTTACCCTACTATTTATGTCATAATTATAAACGTTCGTAATATTTCTCAATTGCGATAATGAAATAAGTAAACCTACTGGAATTTTGGAGAAAAATATTTTAAAACATTGCGTTGGTAAGCCCACTTCCATTTTCGGCATCATTGTCACTTATCATCAGGTGAAATGGTGTCATTGGCTTACCAATTGTAGATAAAAAAAACTCATTCATATTAAAATCTTATGAAATCTTTGCCATAACAATACCTTTTAATCCTTCGTCGCTCGAAAGCAAAAATATTAAAATTAAAGGATCCATTATATGTTTGTATATAAGGTCTAACAAAATTAGCGGAAACTATTTTAACTGGTGCTTCTACCCATGAAACTGAACAACTTTTCCCATGAAACCCATAGTCAAATCTCAAAAAAAAATTGAACTTCTCATACTAGCTTGGCTGATCAGCTGATCGAGTTAGTGTGGGAGAGCCAAATTTTTTTTTGCGCTTTGACTATAGGTTCCATTAGAAAAATTGTTCAGTTTCACGGGTAGAAGCACTAGTTAAAATAGTTTCAGCTCATTTTGTTACACCTTATATACATGATTTTGGATTTTGCATTCATTTAGAATTGCTTACTGAGATCCGCAGGAGAACCAAAGTAACCGACATAGCTCACAAATACGCTAAACTGAAGTAGCACGACGACCGGACCTGCGCTGCCCGTATCCAACGGCTTCCCGCGACCTTCAACAGGTCGGCGGTCCAACATGTTGGGAGGCCTGCCTACGTACGTCTTCCGGTACGCGATTGCTACTCGAGAACTTTACTGCCCCAACGGCAGCTATGTGTCCACTGCCACTGAAGTTTAGCTATTCTGTAAGCTATGTCGGTTACAAACTCAATATATAATCACCTTAACATTCAGCACTAGTGTTGCCAACCGTCCCATATTGCACGGGATGTCCCGTATTTCTTGCCGGGACAACCCATGTCCCGTATTCCTAGCTCAAATTGTTTTATCGCAAGAGTATTTTCGTAAATGAACTTAAAATGAACTGACGTCCTTAACAAATGCACGCCTCATTTAATAAAAGCCGAACCGATAACCATGTTTAACGACGATTTGACTGTGTTTGTTTTTATAATCATGGCAAAAGACAATAATTTCCGAAAAACCAAAAAAAACTTTTAGTTATAAGCTTTTAATATTGCATTGTCACGCGATATACATATGCATGCAAATGGGTCAAATGTAACTTGCAAGATTTCACCCGAACAAACATACATACATTGCAAGTCAAATAAAATCTTGTAAAAAGATATGTTACATGTAATAATATCTGTCACGAAGTCTCATAAAACTAATTTTGACTAAAAATGCTATGAATTTTGTTTGTCCCGGCTGAAACAGTGAATTCCCGTATATTTTAAGATTTATGATCGTTTGTCCCTTAAGGTCGAAAAAAAGTTGGCAAACCTATCAGCACCATTCATCATATCAGCTCATATACGTCCCCACCGAGGGGCCTTAGTCGACCACGCGGGCCCAGTGCTGGTTGGTCGACTTCACACACAACCTTCGAGTTTCTTCGCAGGTGTGTGCAGGTTTCCTCACGATGTTTTTCCTTCACTGTTAAAGCAATCTGTAAGTATATGTACGTAAGTTTTGAAAAACTCATTGATACATTTGGCCGTCCAGATTTGAACCCGGTATCTCTAGTTAGAAGAGCCGAGTCGTTACCGGTTGAGCCACCGACGCTTTTACATACATTCATCATCATCATCATATCAGCCGAAGGACGTCCATTGCTGGACATAGGCCTCCCCCAAGGATTTCCACGACGACCGGTTCTGCGCTGCCCGCATCCAGCGGCTTCCCGCGACCTACACCAGGCCATCGGTCAACCGAGTGGGAGGCCTGCCTTTACTATGTTTTCCGGTGCGTGGTCGCCACTCGAGAACTTTACTGCCCCAACGGCCATATGTTCTACGAGCAATGTGTCCCACCCACTGCCACTTAAGTTTAGCAATTCTGAGAGCTATGTCGGTTACTTTGGTTCTCCTCGTTTCTGATTCGATCACGCAGAGAAAATCCGAGCATGGCACGCTCGATTTCCCTTTGGGTGACCTTGAGCCTTCTTATGAGGCCTACAGTAAGAGACCATGTCTCAGTTCTCAGTATCTCAGTTACATACATTACTTCTTAAAAATTCTCAACTAGGTAGGTACCACCGCCTCCGTAGCTCAGAGGCAAAGTTCACTGGCTTTACACAGTACAAGTCGCGGGTTCGATTCGCGGCGGGGTCAATTGTAAGACTCGGTTTGGTTGGTGGTTGGGCATTTTCTAAGCCCGCCTGGCTAGCTACCACCATCTTATCTAAGTCATGCCGCCAAATATCAATGTTGATATCATTGGTGTGTTCCGGCATGAAGATAAGATAGCCAGTTCCCCATTGCGTTGGTGAATCTTGGTAAGCCCGCTTCCATCTTCAGCAACATCGTCACTTACTACCAGGTGAGATGTTGTCAAGGGTTTACCAATTGTAAATATAAAAACCGGACTCAGGTCGGCCGAAGTAAAGAAAACTTGTTCAGGTGGGGATTCATTGGAGATACGAACCTTGAGTGTAGGTGTGGTGCCGTCCCTCAAACGATGGATCACCTCATTACGTGTCCTTCTTGCCCTGTCACCTGCACGCGGGAGGACTTGATGCAGGCCACTGACAAGGCAATTTGCGTGGCACGGTTTTGGGATGGGACCATCTGAGTTTGTCGTCGACTCGAAAAGAAAAATAAAAAAACGAGACCTAGAGTACTCGCATATGATGTGTAACATGTGACAAAATACTTATGAAATTAATTAATTATCGGGTCGTACATTCACGGGCCGACCCTTCGAATAGTAGTATGTCATCTTTGCCTTTGCCATCACACTAGGCGGCATGGCTATGACAACCTTAGTTTTCGAAAATTAAAAAACGTTCGCATTTCCTGTTACACATTTCCCCATTTCACGAAATCACTCCCACAAATTGCTGTGCGCGAGTCCGACCCGCACTTGGTCAGATCGAATAGCGCGCGCTTTCGCGACTTCCTGTAACACATTTCCGTCCCATGTTACACATTTCCGTCCCATTTCACGAAATCACTCCCACAAATTGCAGGAAAGCGAGAGCAAAGATGTTACACATCAAAAAAACCATTGGTAGCAATCTTTTGCCGTCTCTCATCCCAAGACTAGTGTAAACTAGCGAATTATGCTCAAAGTTTGCTAGTCTGCAGACCTATGAGAGGCCGCCACTTCAGAACAGTTCCGGGGCTGGGGCGAGAACCTGTTTTGAATATTTATCGCCCGTCTCAACTTTGATGCAACCTGAGACTTTGTCCTTGTGGTGGAGCCTTTATGTAATATCGAGCTGAATATTAGAATTTGTGGCAGCGTAAACAGAGCGAATAATTTATTTTTTTTATTTACAATCAAAAATTTAAAAACCCAACTGATTCACTGAAAACTTAATCTCTATGTTTTGGCCAGTCGGGTAAAAATATATACTATGTCACTCACGGAATAAAAATTCCAAAATCCATCAAGACGTTTAGGCTACAGAGCATGCCAATGAAATGAATAACCTCTTTTTTTGGCTAGTCGGGTTAACATGTATCCTATGTCACTCACGGGATCAAGGCAAATCTAACGACATCTCGCACTCCAAAATCCATTAAGCCGTTTAGGCTACAGGACATGCCAAAGAAATAAACATACATACATACATATACTTGGTTCGCTCATTTAACTGCATCTTTGACGGCTCCCGACAAATACTACATCAAAGGTGCTGCTCTGAACTCAATCGTGCCGCCGGCGCGGCGGGCGGCTTCTCTGACAGTATTTGTCGGGAACCGTCAAAGATGCGGTTAAATGAGCGAACGAACTTTACATACACTTGAAAAACATAACCCGCAAACATAAACGCAGTCGGGTAGTAAAAAACGGTCCAAGTGCGAGTCATATTCGCGCATCGGTTTCGTACTACTGCACCTCTACATATAAGTAAAATAAAGATACCTATTGTTCGGTGCACGTGCACCGAACAGCCTTATCGCGCCGCAGTCACCGCCCGTGCGGCATAGAATTAACAGTGCATTTTTGGGCTGCGCGCGGTTCGGGTGCATTCACTGTTAGCATAGCTAATAAGCATATAATTAAGATTATTATCGTCTTATGAGGCCCATATTCAGCGACCATGTCTCAGTTCCATAAGTCATCACACGCTGGTCAAAGACCTTAGTCTTGAGGCATAAAAAGGCCTCAAGGTCACCCAAAGGGCAATGGAGCGTGCTATGCTCGGAGTTTCTCTGCGTGATCAAATCAGAAACAAGGAGATCCGTAGGAGTACTAAAGTAACCGACATAGCTCACAGAATCGCTAAACTGAAGTGGCAGTGGCCAGTGCACATAGCTCGTAAAACAGGTGGCCGATGGGGTAGTAAAGTTCTCAAGTGGCGACCGCGTACCAGAAAATGAAGCGTAGGCAGGCCTCCCACGCAGTGGACCGATGACCTGGTAAAGATCGCGGGAAGCCAATGGATGCGGGCAGCGCAGGACCGGTCGTCGTGGAAATCCTTGGGGGAGGCCTTTGTCCAGCAGTGGACGATTATTGGCTGATATGATATGATGATTATCGTCTGTATGAACAAAATAATATACTTCTCTATCAAAGACTCGAGTTTCCTACACATCCTCATCACGCACCCTACACCTACTTATATCATCATCATATCAGCTCATTTACGTCCCCACCGAGGGGCTCGAGCCTACCCTAAATTAGAGAACTTTACTGCCCCAACGGCTATCTGTTCTACGAGCTATGTGCCCTGCCCACTGCCACTTCAGTTTAGCGATTCTGTGAGTTATGTTGGTTACTTTGATTCTCGTGCGGATCTCCTCGTTTCCGAGTCGATGAACACGCGCACGCCTGCGAAGAAACTCGAAGGTTGTATGTGAAGTCGGCCAACCCGCCCGCGTGGTCGACTAAGCTACGATCCCCCTAACTCAGGGTAGGCTCTAGACCCTCGGTGGGGACGTATTAAGTTTATATGATAAATATACTTTTTTTTTAATTAATCTACTGTCTCTACAGTTTGCCATAAGTGGTGTGTCTAGAAAAACTCTATAAAGGTACCTTTATTACAAATTAAATAATGTTTGACGCTCCTGTGAGAAGGTATGTTATCCGTGGGGAGTTCAATTTATTAACCTACCTTATGCTAGTAAACAGTCTTTATTAATTCCTTAAGTATAAGTTTTATTTTCCGTTTCCTTTTTTCTGTCTTCCTCTTAATGATGTTAACTTTTAAAGTGTATTAAATAAATTGAATGGAAAAACAGCTGTCCCATTATTTTATTATTTATTGAGTGTCTCTATTATGAGTTCAATTTATTGACATTTCTTTATTTTGCAAGATTTCACCCGAACAAACATACATTTCAAGTTAATTAAAATTTAAAAGTTAATTAAAAGTTTTTAATAAAGACTATTTACTAGCATAAAGTAGGTCAATAAATTGAACTCCCCACAGATAACATATATTCTCGCAGGCGCGTCAAACATAATTTAATTAAAGGGATTGAGTTATTACAAACAACGAAATAGAGTGACTTAAAAGATAATTTAATAATGGGACACCTGATTTTGCTTATGCACGAGCTTTATTTTACGTTTCTTTGTTTCTATCTTCCTTCTAATGATGTTAACTTTTAAATTATGAAATAAATAGAATGTAAAATAAGGTGTCCCATTATTTAATTATCTTTTGAGTTTCTCTATTACTTTGTTTGTAATAAATCATTCCCTTTAATTATATAATGTTTGACGCACCTGCGAGAAGGTATGTTGTCCGTGGGGAGTTAAATTTATTTACCCACCTTTTGCTTGTAAATAGTCTTTATGATTTGCTTATGCACGAGCTTCATTTTCCGTTTCTTTGTTTCTATCTTCGTCTTTATGATGTTACCTTTTAAGTTATTAAATAGAATGTAAAATCAGGTGTCCCATTATTAAATTATCTTTTAAGTCACTCTATTTCGTTGTTTGTAATAACTCAATCCCTTTAATTAAATTATGTTTGACGCGCCTGCGAGAATATATTTTATCCGTTGTTGGGAGTTCAATTTATTGACCTACTTTATGCTAGTAAATAGTCTTTATTAAAAACTTTTAATTAACTTTTAAATTTTAATTAACTTGAAATGTATATTTGTTCGGGTGAAATCTTGCAAGTTGATTTTGACCCACTTCCCGGCTTCTGATTGAGATGAAATTTTGCATGCATATGTATATCGCGCGACAATGCAATATTAAAAGCTTGTACCTAAAAGTTTTTAGGTTTTTCGAAAATTATAATTTCCTTATGCATGAGTTTTATTTTCCGTTTCTTTGTTTCTATCTTTGTTGTTTATGATGTTAATTTTTAAATTATAAAATAGAATTTAGGATATAGGATTCGTATTTCAAGGCGGATGTCGTCAGATATTATTAGTTTGAGGCAATTTGCGGTCGCGTGCGGCGCACCAAATCTTACAATTTGTACTAAGCATCTTCAGTCTCACGCGCCTGGCGGTTTACAAAGTGTATCGTTGAAGAAGAAAAACTCACTGTGTGCGCTCCGACGAGCACACGGGGCCCTTTTTAAATCAAATTCCTTTACAATAGAAATCAAAACAGCCCAGCTTCATTTTATTTTACTCGTAATAACAAACCATGACTATAGGCGATAATCAGTAATGTAATTTCTGTATAACTCAGAATTTATTCGGATCCAAAAGTAAGGACTTAACTAAACTCGACGAGATTTTCTGTGAGTGCGCATCAAAAGATTAGAAGAAAACAACTAGAAAATTCTTATAAAAAATTTAACCATGCGCACTGTTTATAATTGTACAGGGAGCGTTAAATGAAACACAGATGTTATCCGAAATGATTTATTATGGCTGAGTAATGGCATTTTCGTAAACAAGACATCACATCAGGTTCATAACATATATTCAGTGGATTTTGATATTCTAAAACATGTAGGCGCTAAAGAATGACCATTTAATGTGTTGGATGGCTATCGTTCTATGCTGAATCATAATGGTTGATAAATAGTGAATTTTATGGTATCTGAGAGCTTACAAATCTGTGACTAGTTCGCAAATTTTGTAGCTTTTTAGAGAATGAACGAAAATACACATCAAATGTCACAAATGAAGTCTATACACTCTATAAAAACTTAATGAAGATAATGTCTAATTACACATATAAAGTTTCAGAAACAAAGAAATCTTTTTACAACTCGAGATAATAAATAATAACATAAAAACATTGGCAGTTTTCACTAGCAAACAAAGAAGAAACCTAAATTACTCTATAATTATATCTATGACCTATTTCTTCTTAAGTAAAACATTAATTACGAAACAGTAGCTCTATGCATATCTTTATACACGATCCTGAACTATATAAACTTATCTACGGTATTAATGTCGCATATTTTAAATTTGCATAACTTTTATGTATTTTTTTTTACATTTTCATTTCCTAAGACCCTTAAAATTAACCCTTACCTCTAAATTAGAAAGAAAAAGACTATTTTACTTATATTATTTGACCACGAGGTGGTGTCATGCAATTGCCAGATACCAATAGCAGTACCGTACTTCCGTCGGAATTTCCCTACTCTCAAAATAATACTTTGTCCTGTTAGATAACGACTGCAACATACATATTATTAATATAAAAAGCACACGGAGAAAAAAATATAGTCAGAATAACTATTCAAAGTTATAGTTAAATTAGTTAAATGACGTATCGTTGATGTAGTCAACTGTTTTCTAGAATTGAGGATCTGTATAGCCAATTCAGCGATACAGATCCTTAGTTTGACGAAACAGTTGGCTATATTAACGATACGTCTTTTAACTAATTTAACTATAAACTTTGAATAGTTATTCTGACGATATTTTTTTCTCCGTGCACCCTAGGTCAGTCGGGCCAATGGAGAAAGAAAAGATAAGAGAGAGAGAGGACCGTCTTGGAATCTGAAGATTGTCTGAAAATTTCATCGAAATCGGTCCAGCCGTTTTGGAGTCTATAAGGAACATTTTTTTTTCCTTCACATAACACAGAGATAGACTGGATTCAAGTGCTAATAACTACAGCCTCCCTGATATAATAAAAGGATTTGAATGTAAATCACATGTTAAACGCTCATAAGAATTAGAAATGATTTGAACGATTAAAAATTATTCAAAATGATTACAAATCAAATCATTTTTAATCCTTTTTAATGATTTTGTTTAATCAGGGCTGTGATTAAAATAACTAAAAAAGAGATTATAAGGTTTTCTTATTTGTTTACTTAGCTTAAGTAATAAAAATATGTATCGTTTATTTAAGTAAATAAACTTTAAACAAAAAAAAATGTTCTGAGGACAGGTTATAGCGGTGAATACTTATAACCTGTTTTGTCCGTTAAATTTGGAACCATATTAAAATAAATAAACTCATGTGAGTCCAACTATGTAACTTAATTAATTAATTCATTAACTTTAATTATCTTAACGTTAGTTAAAAAACACTATAATATTAAGAAATTATAAAGTCACATGAACAATGCGTTCATAAATCTTATTATTGGTCAACTGACAGCCAAAACCGTGTGCTAACACTGGTCTTATGTACAGTTGGTAATATTACAAATTATACAGTCAGTCATTCAAATCACCTACCCAGATAACCAGGGTTGTCAATTTTGAACTACATAAATATAATCATAAAGTTTAAAAGACACTTACAATTACAAATTTTGAAATTACATGAATACAAACGCAAATTTAAATTTCCAACTAATTAACCAAGAAAGTGTAACAACGGTACTTTTTAAAGATTATTTTAATTTAATTAAATCATGGTAGATCTTATCTATGGTTTCTGTATCTTTCCTTTTATTAATTAAATCTTGATGCCTCTCCATTTACATAGATTCCATAATCAGACGCTTTTTATAATTATGTTCTGTATTTAAAATTTTTAATATTTTAAGATTTTAGCCTGCTTACCCTCGAGTAGGCTTTATCATTACAAAATACAAAAGCTTTAGCTCAACCTTTTTTTTTAAAATAAAGACAAAAATAATATAAAACTCATGGCATTTAAAAAAACAGAAACAAAACGATTTACAAAAAGTATTGTATCATATAACACTTGACAGCCCTACCAGCACATCACACACCAGAAACTATGCACTCGCGACTTAGCTTGCTCAATAGCAAGTAAGTGGTTGTAGCATCGTCTTGAATTCATCCAGGGAAGCAGCAGTTGAAACAGCAGGTGGCACAAAGTTCCAGAAAGCAACTCCAAGGACAAGAAAAGAGCTCTTGTACATTGATGTACCCGGAATCGGCGATAACAGCGTATAGTCCGGTTGTTCTCAGATCATTGCAGAGTCGGATCGATAATAGCTTCCAGGTTCTTGAGAATACTAACTTACTCAATATCTTTACCAGCTAACGACAGCACTGGCTTCTCACTGCTATCTATGAGGATAGTACGTTTAGACAAACACCAAAAAAAATGTTAGACACGAAATTCATGATGTGTGAACGGAAGATTAACACTTATTTTTTTTTTTTTTTCTTCTCCTCCTCGATAAATTTATTTATTCCGCAGTCTCTGCACCACCTCCAAAAAGGGCTAAAGTCGTAACTTCGGCCACAATTGATACATATTTTTTTTTGGGACTCCATTTGACCGGAATGGTTGCAACAATATGAATCATTTCGACCCTCCGTCTCCGTTTAAATAGCAATGCTTATCAAAACTAGGGCTACCACTTTCTCATAACATTTTTTTTTGTTTAAAGTTTATTTACTTAAATAAACGATACATATTTTTATTACTTAAGCTAAGTAAACAAATAAGAAAACCTTATAATCTCTTTTTTAGTTATTTTAATCACAGCCCTGATTAAACAAAATCATTAAAAAGGATTAAAAATGATTTGATTTGTAATCATTTTGAATAATTTTTAATCGTTCAAATCATTTCTAATTCTTATGAGCGTTTAACATGTGATTTACATTCAAATCCTTTTATTATATCAGGGAGGCTGTAGTTATTAGCACTTGAATCCAGTCTATCTCTGTGTTATGTGAAGGAAAAAAAAATGTTCCTTATAGACTCCAAAACGGCTGGACCGATTTCGATGAAATTTTCAGACAATCTTCAGATTCCAAGTAGGTCCTCTCTCTCGCTTATCTTTTCTTTCTCCATTGGCCCGACTGACCTAGGGTCCTTTTTACTTTTAAATTGCATATTTTTAAGACCGTTTTTCAAACAACTATCAAATGTCCACGTAAGTTATTTATCTCTTGTTATTGAAGTCTGGTTTTCCTTAATAAATGCGATGTACCTATGCCGACCACTCTTATCTAAAAAGTTTTATGTTTACATATTTTTAGTTCGGGAATTCACATGACTAATATAATGTGTGTGTTACAGTCGTTATCTGACAGAAAAACATATTGTTTTGAGCGTAGGGAAAATCCCAAAGTTCTGTCATCCACGGATTGTAAGTACAGTCACCATCAACCAACTGATCTATCTCAACTGATCTATCTCAACCAGTTCACGTATTTTGGGTACCAAGAAGCTAGAAGCTAAGAAGCTAGTGGGTGTTTGATAGACATAAAATTAGCATATTATTTGACTAGGTTAGGGATCATCTATTTTGAATGGAAATTATTTATTTAAAAAAATGGTCAGATTTCAGACAAGTTTTGTCATCAAATAAATCCTATGTAATGAGTGGATAGATAGATAGGTTATTGTTATGAAAGTTTATACTGTATAGGTAAGGTATAAGGATGATACATTTTTTAAAAGGTTTAAAATGGTAGTGCGACGCACGAGCGCACTTAAGGTACATCCGCCACTGTAATCAGGTGTCCCATTATTAAATTATCTTTATTATTATGCTCGCTTAAATGTTCGTGCGGATGGTGGCGCATCGGGAGCCGGGTCGTTTCTTTCTCTCTAATATGGTTGAAACGAGCGATGGCTGACTCTCGCGTCATACTCGTGACCTGGTTCTGTCCGTGTGAACTGGCCTACACTTGTCAAAGGCATTCATGACATTCAATGATTTTAATGTATAACTTCTCGTGTCGTATTTTTTTCATGTTTTAATGACATATATATTTTTTTATATCAAGAATTTGCGTTTGACGTTAAATATTTGTTTATTTCTTAGCGCGAATTCTTCTGGCACAAGTATTCTTATACTTAAAAGAAGTCTCCTGCAACATGTATTATTTTTCACAATGAGATACCGCAATAAACTTTTTTCATTTTCATTTTCATTCTTGATTTTTTGCAAATGAAATTATGTAATCACTATTTTATGACTATCAGAAAGAGTGTAATTTGAACCTATTTTGAATAAATATCTTGAATCTTGAATCTCGAGTTTGCCTATTACGTTGTTTGTAATAAATCAATCCCTTTAATTAAATGATGTTTGAAGCTCCTGCGAGAAAGTATGTTATACGTGGGGAGTTCCATTTATTTACCAACCTCATATTTTTGATTAAAAATTTGAGTGCTTCTGGCCGCTTCTCACCTGATGGTAAATGCCGACGCAGCCGAGGATGTAACATGCAAGCTCAAAAAGTGCCCATTCACTCTCGTCTTGAAGATCCCTTATTTATAAGAACCGGGGAATACAGACGCCGGCAGGTATGCTATAAATAGTCTTTATTTTATGTTTCTTTGTTATGTTATTGTTTTATGTTTCATATTTCTTGTTTCTTTCTTTGTTTATCTGTTTATCTGTTTATCTGTCTTTATGATGTTAATTTTTAAATGATCAAAGTAAGTAAGTGTTACAGCGCCATCTATCGTGTAACTCCTTTTCTATATTCAGCTTGGAAGGCCTACGCTACTATTGATATACAGTATGTAATAGTTTATTTGTTTCTGCTGAACATTACTATTATAAAAAAATTGCCTGATTAACATAACTATTATAAAAAAAAACTTTACTGAGCTATTTCGTCCATTTTGATACTGCACCTAGCGAACGAAATATAAATCGTAACTATCTTATCAAAACATGTTTTTTCTCTTTTGGTCACCAATCCTACAGTAAGTATAAGTAAATATTATTTTTCTACTACCATTAAAATTTGGTAATGTGCTTAATACATAATCTCAAATTATAATATCACAAAAGTATTCATTCCTACAAGTCGTTTTATAATGATCATTTCAAAACGAGACCAATGTGCTACAATAAAACTTTTTAAATATTTTTTATGGCTTTAGCTTCAAAAATAAGTATTTGTTCCAACAAGTTGTTTTACAATGCTCATTTCAAAACGAGACACTATAGGTTTGGTTTCAAAAATTCAATATAATATTATGATTATGACAAAATTTAAAATTTCAAAATACTCGTATTTTAGTTATTTCATGGTCGTAGAAAACGTATTGTATGCCACTGCACGCAATTAGCCATTACTTGACAGTGGCATAAATAACTATTCATACACACCAGAAAAAATACGAAAACTTAGTTAAAAATATGTACTGTGCAAAAGCGGCCCTATCGCTTTTAGCGATGTCTTCCAGGCAACCTTTAAGTAACCGAGAGGAATTGATAGGTAAAAAGGCTAAATCAAATGGAATGTATAATCAGGTGTCTTATTATAAAATATCTTTTTAGTTTTCCTTTATTACGTTGTCGGTAATAAATCAATCTTCATTTTAATTCAATCTATACTAACAGCTTTTGTTAAATTTCTCATAGGTACTGACTCTCTCGTATCTGCTTGTACCCAGCCAAAGTATATAATATTAGTATATTAATACTGACATACAGTATAGACACTCCCTGCCGCTCTCTAGATTGCGACCTCACCCTCTCGTCATCCAGATTAATTCAGATTGGTTACAGTTTGGTTCTCAAACTTATAAGATTTCACCGTGATTTTGTTTGCATGTGCAGGCCCAAGACCACACTACCCACTAAACTCCCCCTAAGCTTAAGCCTAAAAGCTCATCGGAGCGACGCCCACCCCTATCCCAGCTGCCATTTTCTTCTAATTCTTATTTGTATATCCATATGCTTCTAATATCTTCACTATTTGTTAGCTTATCTAAAATTGTAAGTATCCTCATGTTTATCTAGCACTTTTAACCGCCTCTGTGGCGTAATGGTTATTTGGTTAAGTCAATTAACTAAAAATCTAGTCACCAGTTCGATTCTCAGCGGAGTGTATCTTTCTAAGACTTGAATTTATTGGTAGAAGGGAATTTTTTAGGCTTAGCTATACCACAATCTTATCTAAGTCTTGCCGTCAAACATCAAAGTTAACAGCATTAACGTGTTCTAGCTTGAATTGAAGATAGCCAGTTCCCCATTGCGTTATGAAATCTTGGTAAGCCCGCTTATATATTCAGCATCATCGTCACTTATCATCAGGTAAGATCATAAAGATTACCATTGTGGATTTTAAAAAATCCTTACTAATATTATAAATGTGAAAATGTGTTTGTTTCTTTGTTAACTTTTCACGCTTCAACACCTTTACCAATCTTGATTAAATTTGGCATGCAGATAGCCTATTTTACGGCGAAGGACATACTTTTTACTTTACTTTTTACTACTTTTTATCTCGTGAAAACAGCGTAGTCCGATGCAGTTCCTGAGGGAACTGAAAAAATAACCTTTTTTTGTTTAATTTCTTTAATATCACAACGGAACAATGGATTTTGTGATTTTTTGCACAAAAATGGTTAAGGAAGTGGAAAAGGACATAGACTGCTAATCAGAGTAAACATAGTTCCTGAGCGATCTGGAGAAAACTCATGTCCACTTACTACTCACCCTCAAAGACCTCAAAGACAGCCATAAAAACGACGTCCACGCGGGCGAAGCCACGGGCAAAAGCTTTTTTTTATTTACAATTGCTAAGACCTTGGCATCACCTCACCTGATGATAAGTGACGATGATGCTAAAGATGGAAGCGGGCTTACCAAGATTCCCCAACGCAATAGATAATTGACTATCTTATCTTCAAGCCGGAACACAACAATGTAGTTAACACTGATGTTTGGCGGCAAGACTTAGATAATATTGTGGTAGCTAGCCAGGCGGGCTTCGAAAATGCCCTACCACCAACCAAAACGAGTCTTAAAAGTTGACCCCGCCGGGAATCGAACCCGCGACCTCTTGGTGTGAACCGAATGGACTAAACATTACGCCATGGAGGCGGTCAGTAGCTAGTAAAAAATGAACTGAACCTGTAAGTAAAACTAAAAATATTTCCTATTTCAATCAACTTTTTAGCTAAAATCTAAATTGCTCACTCAACGTGCTCAACGCTGTTTGGAGTTGGTATACGTAGGATCAAGATGAATGTTTTTAGCTTGAATCGGGGCCAAGTTCAATGTACTATCAAAGCTGAGCTTTTCGGAATGTGCTTTTGACGGCTGGGACAAGTTAGAGAAACTGTTATTTGAATCAGATTTTTTTAAAATTATTGTTTTTGACGTGATACTCGTAACGTCCTATAAATCGATGAACGCCGGCTGCACTCATGAAAAAATGTCACGTCCTTGTCACGTTCCGCCTGAGCCGAGCGTGCAAGCGAGAGTGCGGAACAAGCGATAAAGAGTCACGATCGACCTAAGCGTTCGGCTTGTGACACGTTATCACGTAGAATTATCTTTTGTAAACCGGCTTTACAGACAATCAGTTTTGGTTTTTTATCAATCTTGCTAGCCAAATCTGCCCAAATGGCAGAAATCTGCCACAAATGGTCATAATGTAAGGTGACAAACTGGCTAGAATGGGATCACAGACAACAATATGTGGTCCAGAACCGAGGATAGGGCTACCAAGGAGCACTATTATAAGGGCATTAAAGGGACAGGCCGAGGGAAGACACAGATTGACATGGCTATCCAGAGATGGACATAAACACTCTAAGCTCTTTATCGGTGACGTCACCATAGGGGCAACCAAGTACATTTGGAATAACAGCAGGACGCGAGTCACGGGCCACTTTGCCACAAACGCACACCTGCA
This sequence comes from Coleophora flavipennella, assembly GCA_947284805.1. Classification (NCBI taxonomy): domain Eukaryota; kingdom Metazoa; phylum Arthropoda; class Insecta; order Lepidoptera; family Coleophoridae; genus Coleophora; species Coleophora flavipennella. The sequence goes on along the minus strand of OX369290.1, from coordinate 5,142,468 downwards.
AAAAATCAGCCTGACGAACGACCCGACCTGCAGGGCCTGTGGTGAAGATATAGAATCAATGGAACACTTACTGTGTCACTACGATGTCCTGGCTAGCAAGCGTATGTACCTCCTATGTGATGGCTACCCAAAACCGGAGAACTACAAGCACCTTCCAATCAGGGGAATTGCTGAATTGATGCAGCACATCTTCGAGTAGGTTGGGGTGCAAAGGTTATAGGGGGGTAGAAACAAAAGGTCTCATTGGGTCGAAGTGTCGCTGTAACTGACTACCCCACTTACAAAGATAAGATAAGATAAGGCTAGCCCGACCGTCTTCTGACCACCCGAACCCAAGCTGTCGATGACCGAACGAATGCGCGCAATGCCCGTTCCATTCGGCACCGTTTCGTCCGCACTCGCACCCCGCTCGAGAAGAATTCTTAGCCAATGTTTCACAATAATAGGGATGACGACAGCATCAGAAACATTTTAACCGCCTCCGTAGCTCAAAGGCAAAGTTCACTGGCTTTACACAGGAGGTCTCGGGTTCGATTCCCGGCGGGGTCAATTGTAAGACTCGGTTTGGTTGGTGGTAGGGCATTTTCTAAGCCCGCCTGGCTAGCTACCACCATCTTATCTAAGTCTTGCCGCCAATTATCAATGTTGATATCATTGGTGTGTTCCGGCATGAAGATAAGATAGCCAGATCCCCATTGCGTTGGGGATTCTTGGTAAGCCCGCTTCCATCTTAGGCAGCATCGGCACTTACCACCAGGTGAGATGTTGTCAAGGGTTTACCAATTGTGAATTTAAAAAAAATTATGAACTTTTGATCACTAAAATGCTCTCCTACTTAAACTCCGGAAAACCTTACTCGTTTTGTTTTCCGTCAAGTATTCGATTTTTAATTTACCAAAATCACAAAATGAGTACATAAATGACGCTTCAAAACTATGACGTCACGGCTAGGTATTCCAAACATTTTAAGAACAAAATGTCGTTTTCGACAGAAGATAAAAAGTAACTGAGATGACTAGCATTCGTCATCCCTATTCGCTGGGAATATTTATTCGAATCGACGTTCCAAATCAGGGGTTCCTCAACTTTTAAATTAACGGAACACCCACTAAAAACCTTTCATTTTATGGAACCCCATAAAAAATGATTACAAATCAAAGACTCATAATATAAATAAAAACCAAAACTTTTATAAGAAATATTTTAAAAGTGAAACACTTCATTTTGTAATTTAAATTTCAATGTGAAGAATAAACTCTTTTCACTGTTTTATCAGTAATTTCTTTATAGTTCACTATTATGTCGCGGAACCGTGGTAACTTTTCTACGGAACCCCTATTTTCCGAGGAACTCACTTTGGGAATTGCTGATCTAAATGTTCCAAATGTTTTGAAAATATTCCACAGAAATGATTAGTATTTTTTCCCGCCAGCATGTATCCTTCGCACTCCTTCAAAGGTATTATTTTTTTCTAGTTTTAAGTATAGGTAGGCGAGTTGTTGTATGACATTAATAATAATAATAAATATTCTTTATTGCAATACCAAAAAACTTTACAGAAACTTAATTTAAAATTGTACCGTAGAATAGTGTTAAAGCACACTCCGGACACTTCATACAACGGTTCAGAAATGACATTTCAAAAAAGGAATGACAGAAATCCTATACGTTCGACAACCAAACTGTAACCAATCTGTATCAATCTGGATGACGAAGGGGTAGAGAGCGGCACGGAGTGTCCATACTGTATGTTAGTCCTAATATAATATACTTTGGTTAAAAGAAACTTCGCGATTTTTGTCCATCGAGGAATTTACAAGCAATCGTTTTTAGGGTTCTGTACCCAAAGAGTAAAACGGGACCCTATTACTAAGACTCCGCTGTCCGTCTGTCACCTGACTGTATTTCATGAAACGTGATAGCTAGACAGATGAAATTTTCACAGATAATGTATTTATGTTGCCGCTATAACATCAAATTAGAAAAAGTGAAAAAATAAGAGGGTCTCCATACAAAAAACTTGTTTTTTTCTGAAACGTGAAGAAACTACCGCCATCTAGTATTATGGTACGGAACCTTTTGTGTGCGGTTCTAACTCGCACTTGGCTGGTTTTTTTTGCCTCAAGTCAGCCCTTAGTCAGATGTTTATTGATATTTTTTTAGCCTAAATCAGGCATAAATTAATAAATTAAGCTAAAATCAGATGAATCTTTTCTAAAATGATTATTTTGCTTTATGGGGTGTTAGACCACGTAGTTTAGTACGTCAAAAAGGGGGGGAGGTTCTGTCACATTATCCTTTCGACATATAAAGCAAGGACTTGCACCACAAACCAAATCGTGCTTTAAGAGTAAAGCCGTCTCCAACTTTGGATATCGTCCAACTTCCTTTGGAGTGCCATTAAAAAGTATTTAGTGGCTCTAAATTAGTACTGTAGTACGAACTTCAGGCTAATTCTACAGTTTTCCGGAAATGAAGTGATAAAGAGGCAATAAGTAAAAAATATTAGGTTGAAGTTTTGCAATTCAAAGTTTTTCTACACCATTGCTGGAAAATTTATTAAACAGTACATAAAGTATAGTCGTCCAGAAATACGTTGGTACCTTGTTGTACTGATAATACTGGGTAGTTGAGTGATTAAAAGAAGTAGGTAAACACGTTTTTTGTATAGAGACCCCACTTATTATTACACTTTTACTATTTTTTAGTATTTGTTGATAAAGCGACAACATAAATACATCATCTGTGAAAATTTCAATTGTCTAGCTATCACAGTTCATGAAATACAGCCTGGTGACAGACGGACAACAGCGAGGTCTTAGTAATAGAGTGCCGTTTTTACCCATTGGGTGCGGAACCCTAAAAATATATTTTTTTCTAAAATAGTTTCTTTTCATTTTATAGTTTTTTTATCGTCAGTTGACTGTACTTGTTTTATAGTTTTCAAAGGATAAGGTAAGTTTCTTTTGAAGTTTTATCAGTAGGACAACTTCATAAACAATAAGTTCAGACTTTATGTATTCAACTACCCAAGTCCATTTGGGAAAATGGTCATTTTGGAAAAGTAGAACACCTTCTACTGAAGGATGTCTCAGCGCAACGAGAAACTGGCTTTCTTATCTCTACCACAATATTACAGTATAGAGCCATATCTCAATACTTGGTCTCTACTGTGGGAACCACAGCGTTTCCGGAACACATCAATGGCGGCAAGAGCAGATAAGACGTTGGTTCCGGTACAGGTCTATATGGCTCTTCACGAAACTGATACGAAGGTCATGTGGGCGCAGTTTCACAGCCTATCGTGATGGAATTTGTAAGCTCTACTTATCAGCCAAAAGACGTCCACTACTGGACCACACCTTGGACACTTCATACAACGGGCCAGAAATGACAGTTCATACAACGGGCCATAAATACACTTCATACAACGGGCCAGAAATGACACTTCATACAACGGGCCAGAAATGACACTTCATACAACGGGCCAGAAATGACACTTCATACAACGGGCCAGAAATTACATTTCAAAAAAGTATGACCGAACAAACAAAATGGCGGCGAAATCCTATACGTTCGACAACCAAACTGTAACCAATCTGTATCAATCTGGGTGACGAGGGGGTGAGGTCGCAATCTAGAGAGCGGCAGGGAGTGTCCATACTGTATGATAGTACTAATATATATATACTAGGGCGCTACATAAGTTTTGTCGTACTTTGTGGATTTTTTTTTTCGAAGTAGTCACCACCGCCAGTAATACAGGTCTTCATACGTGTAAACCAGGTGCTGAACACATTGCTCCAGTATCCTTCTGGAACACAGCCTCATATCAATACAATACAATACAATAATTTTATTGCGTCTTTCGTGTTGCAGGTCAGGTTGCGAAATTTAGTTCACAAAAATATATCTAAATATAATCAATCATAACAATGTCGCAATAGCGAATGTCAATTTTACAATTAATAATAACAAAATACATTAAATCTTTAAATTGAAAAAATCATTAAGGCTATGAAATTGGTTATGAGATAGCCATTTCCTGAGCTTGGACTTAAACACCGCGGTGGATGCTGCATCTCTAATATTATCTGGTAGTTTGTTATAAACGACGGGGCCACCGATGTATACGGACTTTTCCGATTTTTTCAGCTTGTGGAACGGTATCACTAGCTGGTCCTTGTTGGCGTTGCTACGTAAGTCGTGTCTTGGGTTTGTACCCTTGCGTTTATATGTTTCTAAGTTAGCGTGCACGTATAGGGCCACCTGGCAGATGTATTCGCAAGGGATTGGCAAGATGTTGTACTTGGTGAAGAACGTCCGACACGACTCGTCATCGGCTATCGTTGCCATAGCTCGTACAGCGCGCTTCTGCATGACGAACGCTCGCTGTATTTTTACCCGACTGCGCCAGAAGGAGGGTTATGTTTTTCGAGAGTATGTATGTATGTATGTATGTAAGTATGTATGTTTGTATGTATAATTGTTTGGCACGCTCTGCAGCCTGAACGGCTCGATTAATTATAGCTTGAGGGTTGTCGTTAGATACGTTTTTACTGTGAGAATGACACTGGGTATATCAAAATAAATAAAAACAAAATGGCGGATTTTTGGCGCCAAATTCAAATGAACTCATTCAATAATAAAACTAAAAAAATTAATAAAATAAAAAACGGTAATTTAAAAAACTAAAAAAGCCGCCTGCGTTTCTGTGTAATTTAGAAATGAAAAACCCTAAAACAAGAAAGTCGTCATACCCGATTGCACTTAACTTAAGAAAAATTGTAGCAGTCGGGACCAGAGAAACGCAGGCGGGTTTTTTAGTTTTTTAAATTACCGTTTTTTTTTGGTAAGTGTCTGAAAATGACGTTTCAATTGGGAAATTTTCTAAGTTTTTTAAAAGCTCCTACTTTCTATTGTAATAATTATATGGGAAAAACAACTAAACATAGGGGCATGGCCATGGTAGATACTATAATACAATAATACAAGAGCACAAGTGTTTTGTCGCATCGAGGGTGACAAATAGCGTAGCGACAATGGGGTCTTGTTACTAGTGCAGACTTAAGCTGAAATCCCATCTAGACCATTAGCCAACAGTACCAATTTAAAGCTCCCCACAAAACCTGAATGCCATATTTCATCCCTATTATATTCAAAGCTCAGTGTCGTAACTCTAGGGTGGCAGTACTTGGGAAATACTAGAGGCCTATGGTCCTTAGATAAGCTTGGCTTCAAAGAGGGCCCTAATTCACAGCAGGCCTTCGAAGCGAATGCATTATTAGTTGTTCGAACTATTTTTAAAATTTGTTATATTTTTGGTCTCATAAATTATGAATGTATGGACTATCTGAGTAATTAAAAGTTTATCAATCGTACAATAGTCAAAAGTATGTACTTTTTAAATATTTTTCAACTTAAAAAAAAAACACTTTCCTTGTAGTCAGGACCTATTTAATTTTTTAATTTTATTTCATTTTTGTTATTTTTTGTTAAACTAGCAAACTATCTATTGTGGTTCATTTAAAACAGCCCGCTGCCAGACAGACGGACAGATGTACAATGGAGGCTTAGTAATAGGGAACCCTTGACACCCTTAAAGTACGGAACTCAAAATAAATATTAAAGATTTATAACTTTTTTTTTTTCATTAAAAAAATAAGTGCGTTTGACTGCATCAGCTCACCTGATGGGAAGTGATGATGCAGTCGAAGATGGTATACGTTAACTCAAATAATGCTTATTCACTCTCGCCTTGAAGGCCTTAAAAATTATAGGAATCGGAGAACACCGACTCAGGCAGAGTTCCACTCCTTCGCTGTCCGCATCATAAATCAGGAAACGTAACGCTGCTTAAAGGTGGAACATCAACAACAAAGGGTTGCAAAGGGTTCCCTGCGTCTCGTTGACCAACGGTGGAATGGATCTGGGAGAATGAGGTCATGAAGTTCCTGCGCACACTCTCAGAAATGTTTTTTTTTATTCATTATTGGTAAGCCCTTGGCATCATCTCACCTGATGGTAAGTGACAATAATGCCGATGATGAAAGCGGGCTTACCAAGATTCCCCAACGCAATGGAGACTGGCTATCTTATCTTCAAGCCAGAACATATCAATGTTGTTAACACTGATGTTTGGCGGCAAGACTTAGATAAGATGGTGGTAGCTAAACAGGCGGGTAGAAATGCCCTACGACCAACCAAACAAAGTCTTACGAAGTTAACCCCACCGGGAATTGAACCCGCGACCTCCTGGTGTGACGCGAATGGACTAACCATTACGCCGCGGAGGCGGTTAATTTGATAGAAAACCGGTAGATAGAAGACTTTGCGGCGATGCTCAAGGCTTTGGAGCTTATTGTTGACGAGCTCGTCGTCACCATGAGTCTCATGTAAGTAGTACCTAGATGTGGTGAAACTTTTTACAAAAACCGGCCAAGTGCGAGTCAGAACTGCACGTACCATCATACTAGATGGCGCTAGTTTATTCACGTTTAAAAAAACCACGTTTTTTGTATGGAGACCCCCTTATTTTTTCACTTTTTCTATTTTTTTGTATTTGCTGTTATAGCGGCCACAGAAATACATCATCTGTGAAAATTTCAACTGTATAGCTATTAATACAGCCTGATTACAGACGGACAGACAGACCGACAGACGGATGGACAGCGGAGTCTTAGTAATAGGTTCCCGTTCTTACCCTTTGGGTACGGAAGACGTATAAGATCTATGATGGTGATGAATGTGGTAGGGTATAGCGCGGTGCGCAGTTATTCGTTCTCCTTTCATTCCATCTATTTATATTCCACGCATGCGCTGTCAATCTATGTGATTATGTTATTTAAAAAAAAACAAAAATTCTATCATCCAACAATTCATCTCGATATATCCATCATTCAAATTTTCTTCTATGTAATTATTTACTAATGTGCTGCTTTCGTAAAGGCCCTTCTCTGGTAAGATAAAATTATGTTTTTGTTAATTGTGATTTTTATTTTAAATTTAAGTGTATTATTGTTTTCTTATTTTTCTGTTATTTTCAGGTCTTTTACTTTTACTACTAATAAAATTATCCGAGTACACACGGCATTTTACTTTGGGGCCAGATGACCATGTGTGATTTGTCCCAGAATATTTATTTATTTATTTATTTATTTTAAGAATCTACGCCCTGCTACCTATACCTACCTGCCGTGTGACACGGGGCCCCATTTTAAGAGGCCCCACACAGTTACAGCCCTGTGGAAGCCCGTAGTTTTCCGACGGATGGTACCCACTATTAATCAACGTCCGTCTTACGAATTTGCATTCGCCGATCTTACCTACCGACGATATTTCAGATGAATTTGACTTCGTAAAATACCCTTTAGGAACATTTTTTATTCCGTTATTTGTGTGTCATTTTGGTAAGGAATAAAGTTTTTTTTTTTAATTTTATTCTTCGAATCAAAACAAACAGGAGTAGACATTTGAAAGCGAAATTTGGAAATGATTGAACAAGATAAGTAATCTTTTTTTAATTTTTTTATTCTCAATTGGTAAGCCCTTGACATCATCTCACCTGATGGTAAGTGACGATGATGCTGAAGATGGAAGCGGGCTCACCAAGATTCCGCAACGCAATGGGGATCTGGCTATCTTGTCTTCAAGCCGGAACACATCAATTTTGTTTCAATTTCACATGAATTGGACTTCGTAAAATACCATTTAGGAACATTTTTTACGCCGTTATTTATGTGTCATTTTGGTAAGGAATAGAGCTTTTTTTTATTCACAATTGGTAAGCCCTTGACAACATCTCACCTGGTGGTAAGTGACGATGTTGCCGAAGATGGAAGCGGGCCAACCAAGATTCCCCAACGCAATGGGGATCTGGCTATCTTATCTTCAAGCCGGAACACATCAATTTTGTTAACACTGATTGTTTGGCGTCAAGACTTAGATAAGATGGTGGTAGGGTAGCTAACCAGGCGGGCTTATAAAATGCCCTACCACCAACCAAACCGAGTCTTGCAAGTTGACCCCGCCGGGAATCGAACCCGCTACCTCCTGGTGTGAAGCGAATGGACTAACCGTTACGCCACGGAGGCGGTTAATATACGAGCTTACGAAGTAACTAGTATTTCATCTGAGATATAGCTGTCAAGATTCAAGGTATTTATTCAAAATAGGTGCAAATGACACTATTTCATATATTCATAAAATAATAATAACATAATTTCATTATTGAAAAATCAATAAATAAAGAATCATTGGTTAATGGTTAATTCATCTATCTATTCTATTAATATAATAAAACTGTAACGGGGCCGTGTCTGTACATCAAATATTTTTAGAAAATAATAACTGTGGTGGACATTACTAACGATACAGAGGCCAACACAACAACTTTTGGAATTTTTGTCTGTCTGTCTGTCTGTCTGTATGTTCGCGCATCACGCAAAAACTACATTTTGTATGGCGGGTTCTTATAGCCCGGGTTAACATATAGGATACTTTTTATCCCAGAAAATTCAAGAGTTCCCGTGGGTAAAACAAAAGTATTCATTTGGCTCACCACGCAAATGTGGCTTGACCTATTACAATCAAATTTAACACGTTGATACCCTTAACGCGTACTAAAACTGGGACATTGTGAATCCCAAAAAAAATAAGGGTTCCTGCAGGAATGCAAAAAATTGTATCTTTAGAATGGCTCAACGTAACAATACGAAACCTTTACATTGGGATGGGGTGTTTTGACCATCATTGTATAGTCGAGTATTCTTTATCCCGGAAAACTAAAGAGGTCCCGTGGGAAATTATCTATCGATACTTACTATAATAACAATAGAGTACTTTTTTCCACATATTAACTACACACACCACACATTATAATCATAACAGCAGAATGTCAATAGATGGCACTGCAGGGATAATAAAACGCTCTTAAGTTGTATTAAAACATTAAAATATTATTTCATACTTTTGAGTGGATTTCTTTTATGTATTTTTCACCATACGCTACTTTACACAACTCTTACTCTGGAACTATGGCACGTAGCGATGTGTTTCATAGACGAACAGATTCCAATCGTGTAAAAAAATTAAAAACACATAAATCGAGTTTAGCATCTTTTAACAGGAGGCACAGATATGGGAACTCTTCTGACGGCGACTATTTGCGTGTGGCAGTTGCTCTCCGTCTGCAATACAAATATATGTGAACCTCATCAATGTATTTGCGGGCCCACGGTGGAGGCAATTGGCCATCACTCAGTGAGTTGCGGTCGTTGTTTGTGAAGATTCCCACGTCACCAATTACTTAATGACCTCACTCGGAGGGCACTGGTCTCGGCCAGATGGAATATTTCATCTTTGATGCAGCCGCCGGGCTTAAGTCGATCTGATGGCAAAAGGCCGGAGGGTTTAAACAGGTGCTATGGCAGAGACGAACGTGCCTGCTTTGGGACGCCACTTTTTCTGCCTCACTCGTCACCCGTACGGTACCGCTGCTCAGAAGCATAATAAGTATTCGGTCTTGGTGGCAAATTACTGCTTTGTGCCGCTGGTCTGTGAGACAACCGGCTGCTGAACCCTCAGAGGCCTTTGCCTTCGCAAAGGAGATTGGTCGTCGCCTTCGAGAGAGAAGATGTGACGAGAGGTCCTACCTGCTGCTAAGGTTGTCTGTTGCCACCCAGCGCGGCAACGAGAAGTGCGTCATGGGCTTCTTTGGAGGTGATACGACTCGAGAATTTGACCCATAATAGTATTTTTAGGAAATTTTATTACTAGATTGATATAATGATTTGAATTAGTTTTTTGACAATATAGGTATATGTGTTATTTCATCATATCAGTTTATATACGTCCCCACCAAGGGGCTCAACCTGCCCTGAGTTAGGGCGATCAGGCCTTACACGATCACGTGGGCCCAATGCGGGTTGATTGACTTCACACAAAAGCTTCGAGTTTCTTCGCAGGCGTGTGCAGGTTTCCTCACGATGTTTTTCTCTTCGTAAGAGCGTCGGATAAACGTACATACCAGTATGAAATCGATATTCGTTTAGATATTGGTAAGTGGCAGGATTAGAACCACGGCCTTCCGAACAGGAGGTAGTGGCCCTAACCGTTCTGCCACCGACGCTCTATATGTTATTTAAGATTTAGAAATCCTTACTTAATATTATAAATGTGAAAATGTGTTTGTTTTTTTGTAACCTATTCACACTCCAACACCTCTACCAATCTTGATGAAATTTGGCATGCAGGTAGCCTGTATCACTGGGAATGAAATAGTCTACTTTTTATCTGTGGAAATTATCATAGCCCGATGCAGTTCCTGAGGAAACTAAAACAATACTCTTTGTTCGTTGTTATTTAAAATCGTAACGAAAAAATGGGTTGGTGTGATTTTTAGCACAGAGATGAGGTGGAAAATGATATAGTTTATTAATAAGTATATTCTGACATAGTTCCCGAGGGATCTGGGGACAACTGTTTTCTACGCTCGCGCACGTCGGTGGCGTCGCAACGGAGCAACGGATTAAAGTGATTTTATGTACGGAATTTATTGAGGGGGTGGGATGTGACAAAGACTGCTAATCCGAATAGCCCGATACAGTTCCTGAAGTACCCGGAGAAAACTCATGTCCACGCTTGCGAGCTGATTGCGGCTCGCGCACCACTCACCCTCAAAAAGAGTCATAAAAGCTATGTCCACGCGGGCGAAGCCGCGGGCAAAAGCTAGTTACTTAATAAACCAGGCTATGTCATTAGAACATGAAAACAATATGACACAAAAAGTTATACATTAAAATCATTGATACCTTTGACAAGAATAGGACAGTTCACACGGACAGCACCCGATCACGAGTATAACGCGAGAGTCAGCCATCGCTCCCATCAACCATATTAGAGGGAAAGGAACGACCTGGCTCCGATATATCGAATAGCTTTTCATAATGAATAGCTTTTTCATATAATCAAAGGTGACTCAATTTACTTTGTGTAGATTTGATTAGAACCTAGGTTGACTGAAAGAGATCCCGAAAGGGATAAGTCCGCCTTTGCTTTACAGTCATTCTTTTGTTAACTTCATCATATCAGCTCACATATGTCCCCACCGAGCGGCTCGATCCTACCCTGAATTAGGGAGATCGGGTCTTAGTTGGTCACGCGGGCCCAGTGCGGATTGGTCGACTTCACACACAACCTTCGAGTATGATTTTTTTGTGTGCCTTTTTCCTGACGATGTTTTCCTTCAGCGTAAGAGCATTGGATAAACGTACATATATTCGAAAACACATTGCTACGCGACAGGGTTCGAACCACGACCTCCCGGACAGGAGGTAGCGGCCCTTGCCATTGCGCCACCGACGTTCTTCATTATTATGTCAGCTCATATACGTCCCCACCGAGGGGCTCGAGCCTACCCTGAATCAGGGCGATTAGGCCTTAGTCGACCACGCGGGCCCAGTGCGGGTTGGTCGACTTCACACACAACCTTCGAGTTTCTTCGCAGGCCTGTGCAGGTTTCCTCACGATGTTTTCCTTCACCGTTAAAGCAATCGGTAATGATATGTACGTAAGTTTTTGAAAAACTCATTGGTACATTGGCCGTCCAGATTTGAACCTGGTACCTCTGGTTAGATGGACCGAGTCGTTACCGGTTGAGCCACCGACGCTTTTCGTTCGACGTTCTTCATATAATCAACTAAATACTAACTTTACTAAAATTACTTTGTATAGATTCTATTAGAACCTAGGTTAACTTAAAGAGATCCCAAAAGGGATAAGTCCAAATTTGCTTTATTGTTATTCTTTTGTTAACTTATTTGTTTTTAAATGCATTAATGAGTTTACAAACAAACCTAGTCACTCGAAATTACTATACATTTTTTGACATCGCAAAAGTAAAAAAAACTTTTAGATGGCTTGAGCTGTGACAATTTCTTTTAAGTACCTATCTAAGTATATTTTATGACATTCTGAGGACATTCTAGACAAAAGCTGTAGGTACTTATGTCGTAAAAAAAAAAACTTTTGAACAATTTCACGACGAGCTAATAAAATTAAAAAGTAATCTTTACTTCTTCAAAGGAGCTCCTACAAATTTTTCGACAATGAAACCTAATTATGCGTCAAACTTTCTCCTCGAAAAGATGTTTTAATTTAAAGTACCTACCGACGAAGAAAATTAACGACAACCATTTTTGAGAAAACTTTTTTTTTGTTGGGAGAAAAAATTAAATTACTCGAAGTTGAGGGTAGATTGAGTCTCGAGGTTGTTGTTTGGAGTTCAAGTGAGAAGAGTCGTGCTAAAACGACTAGAGAGAGAATATTTTCAGTTTTTTGCAGGATGAATCCCTACTAATCCCTACTATATCCCTACTAATATTATAAATGCGAAAGTAACTCTGTCTGTCTGTTACGCTTTCCCGCAAAAACTACTGAACGGATTTGACTGAAATTTGGTAGGTAGACAGATTAGGACCCGGATTAAGACATAGGCTACTTTTTACCACGCTCGCGAGCCGCTTGCGGCTCGCGCACTGCGCACCCTCGAAAAGTCATAGAAACGTGGTCCACGCGGGTGAAGCCACGGGAAACAGGTAGTAATATTATAAATGCGAAAGTAACTTTGTCTGTCTGTTACGCTTTCCCGCAAAAACTACTGAACGGATTTGGCTGAAATTTGGTAGGTAGACAGATTAGGACCTGCATTAAGACATAGGCTACTTGTTACCACGCTCGCGAGCCGCTTGCGGCTCGCGCACTGCGCACCCTCGAAAAGTCATAGAAACGTGGTCCACGCGGGTGAAGCCGCAGGAAACAGCTAGTATTATATATATTATGAAGTTAAGGCGGTTTAGGAACGATGCGTTCCAACTCGAAAAGATCAAAGGGAGATATCTCTGTTTACTCTCTTCAAGTAGGAACGCACCGTTCCTAAATTGGGGACCCCGATACTCCATCATCAAGCCTCCAGCTGGCAAAGCAAGCTTCAGCAGCACAGCAGTCACATCGCACTGAAGTTAAAATCAGGACCATCGCAACCCGAGACGTCGAGTTTCAAGCCTGCTACTTCACCTTCGGGCAGCAGCAGACCCCAGGCAACCTCGCCTGGGGTCTGCTGCTGCCCGTAGGTGAAGTAGCAGGCCAGGAAACTCGACTTCTCGGGCTGCAATGGTCCGGATTTTAACTTCAGTATTTGACTGCTGTGTGCTACTGGGGCTTGCTTTACCGGCTGGAGGCTGGATGATGGAGTATCGGGGTCCCCAATTTAGGAACGGTGCATTCCTACTCGAAGAGATCAAAGGGAGATATCTCCGCCAGGCTAGGTGGTATATGCCTGGGGTCTGCTGCTGCCCAAAGGTGAAGTAGCAGGCTTGAAACTCGACGTCTCGGGTTGCGATGGTCCTGATTTTATCTTCAGTGCGATGTGACTGCTGTGCTGCTGAAGCTTGCTTTGCCGGCTGGAGGCTTGATGATGGAGTATCGGGAACCAATTTAGAAACGGTGCGTTCCTACTTGAAGAGAGTAAACAGAGATATCTCCGCCAGGCGAGGTGGTATGCCTTGGGTCCGGCCGTGGACCAATCGTTGATGATTGGTATCTGTATATATACTCAGCGCTGAAGAAATTCTAATAGCGCGTTCTAGATGTTGTATTTCTTTTGTTCTCTCGTCGCTTGTGTTAAGGTTTAGTGGCGGGTTACTGCAGTAATATTTCAGATTTTCGTTATTATTGACGTCAGTTACTCCTAAATGATAGAAAACCCAAGGTTGAAAAAAAATATACACTTATTGCTGATAATGTTCCTTATAGTTAAAAGCTATTAGAAACACGATTGAGCAGTTTTGGCTCGATAGAATAAAATCCCAAAGATAGGTCTACACCGTTACTTTTAACTCTAGTTATGACTAATATTTTAAAGTATAAATTTTTAAAAACATACAAAAACATTTGTTATGAAAATACAAAGTGAGTTATGTTATTATTTTTTATTAGTTTTTGATTGAAACTAAAAACCATTGAAAAAATTACAAAATGTGTGTTTTTTTCTTTACTTTACTTCACACGTAAAGAAAAAGACAGAGATAACTGTTCCATTCAATGCCTCGCATAAAAAAGCTAAAGTTAAAGATGCATAAAATTGCTACGTCGTCAGTATCTTACTTTTGGGGCAGGATCAAGGATGTTTTCGAGCCTTAACTAAACAATGTCCCGAAATTAAAACCATTATGGTCACAGTCGTCCCTGGACCAGGACAAACTTTGCGAACTGAGACATTTTCAAGGCATACTTCAGGGGAAGTTTTGTGCACTTTATAATTGTGGCTTATCTTTTATAGCTGCAGGCTTACCAGCAGGAAGTTTTCAAATAAGAAGGAGAACGTACCACTCACTCACTTATTGTGTGGCGCAATTAACACGCTAACAGTCCCATACAAGCGTTCTGAAACACGCCTTATGTCCATATGGTGTGAGCCCGTAAAGTAACAATGGGCTCGTGTGTCTCATAGGGTACAAGAATTCGACGGAACCGCTCGCCGTGTACCATATACTGAACACTGGACTGTTAACGTGTTAACCGTGCTATCCAAGGGATAGACGGCGATTGCCTGGTATCGTACTTAACATCACCCGCGGTCACTTATAGGGCATTTAGATTTTAAACCTACAGACACGCGACCTTCATACACTTCTTGAAGCAGATGTGCAGGTTTCTCACAATGTTTTCCTTCACAGTTAAAGCTATCGGTAAGTATATATTGTGATGATGATAATGGTCCTAGCCGTTTTCGGCTACAGCGACCGCAGTGTCGTCCAGCTCAGCTGCAGCAGGCGTTCCGCTGCTCCGCCCTTTCATGCGCCCGCACATGTACGTATATCCTGCAATCCATTACACTATAGACACTATATGTCAAATATGAAAAAAAATTTGGTCTTTTATACATTTATGTCGATTTAATAACTCATTATGTATCGAGGACCAATAATTTTTTTTTCTGATCTAACATAAAGTTTCTTTGGGAAAGTTGTTTGTAATCACGAGTACATGCATAACTTTTGTTATCAAGAACTAATTAAAAGTCACCCTATATAAGTATTATGTACGTAAGTTTCGAAATACTCATTGGTACATTTGGCCGTCCAGATTTGAACCCGGCACCTCTGGTTAAAAGGACCGAGTCGTTACCAGCTGAGCCACCGACGCTTATATCTAAATGTATAAAAAATACATTACTTGAACTATCCTTACTTAATATTATAAATTTGAAAATATGTTTGTTTGTTTACTTTTCACGCTTCAACACCTTAACCAATCTTGATGAAATTCGGCATGCGGGTAGCCTGTGTCATTGGGAAGGATATAGGCTACTCTTTATCCCGTGAAAAAAGCATGGTCCGATACTGTTCCTGAGGAAACTGAAAATATACTATTTTTTTGGTTAGTTTCTTTAACATTGCAACGGAACAATGGATTGGTGTGATTTTTTGCACAGAGATGGCTGAGGAAGTGGGAAATGACATAATTTACTAATAAGCATATTCTGACATGGTTCCCGAGGGATCTGGGAAAAACTCATTACCGCGCTCGCGCACGTCAGCGTCGCAACGTAGCTACAGACTGAAGTGGTTTTTTGTATAGAATTGTGTAACAGGTACAGATATTAGTTATTGTATTTTACATAACAGTTATATATATTAGCCACTAGTGCTGCAAGTTGCAAAGAGGATATAAAACTACTACGTTGTCCATCCAGTCCGGAGCGCTGTCTGAGTCTTCGTCAGAGTTTAGTTTTTGATATGGCACTGCGTGCCTTTCGCTGTGGATATTATAATATTTAAGATCGATGGAATAAAACAATGTGAAGAGGATTCCACGACTTTTATTGGAGTAAATCCCTGAAGGTTACAACTTTCAGAAGCGGGGATAACACACCCACACTGGAATTTAAAGGTACGAATTATAAATTTTTTATGTATTGCTGGAGGAAACAAACAGTTTAGAAATTAGAATAACCTCTTGTTGTACGACGTGATGGTGTCCGTACAGATGTTATAGAAAAAAATGATAAAAGAATTGAATAAACTTATTGCCACTGAATTTAATTCATATTATCTTGGCCGTCACGTAAGACTTTTTTTGTCTTGAGTTTTTTTTTGCCCGGTTTGTTCTGCATTCTGAGTTTTTCCATAAGAAAATCTATCGTAGGTAAATTCTGATTTAAAAAAAACTGTACCTTTACCGTATATTTGCGTGATTTTATGTTTGTAGATTGAAATGTTAGCTTAGGCATAGATTACTAAATAGTTACTTCGGGTTGGGAAATATTTTGTCTCAATTGGATTGTTAGGCCACAGTATGAATTGCTGCCCGAATTAGAAAATGTGTGGTTACTTACCTATTTTATGATAAAATATCTTACATAGTTATAAACTACCCTCGACTTAAATTATCACAAATTATTATTTTTGGGGCCAGAATTATATTACATTAGATAGTAGGTACTTGCTTTATTTGTTGAGTGTAATACTTTACAAAAGGTACATTTTTACTGGAAATATTTACTGTGGTTTTATGAAAAGAAATAAAGAAACGGTCACATCGTGTTATTCATTACATTTTATATTTTGGTTACTTACATTTCTAAGTCGATGTTATTAACACTTATTATTGTTTTTTTGTTTCGAGTTTCAATGGGCTCCAGTGATGAAATGGACGTAGTGGCACAGTTGCAGCCGCAATAGAAACCAAATTCCTACGATTCGTCAGGAAAGATACTTAACCAGATCACAACACACAACGCCGTAGCCAAATTGACGTCATATTCGAGATGGTAGCCGGCTTATTCTCGAATCACTTAAAGTCTGTTTCAAAGCTTGCTATCTTCTATTTTATAGAAGATGAACTGGAGTAGAAATGGAGGCTAGAGCAATGGAAAAACAGCTATGACTCAGTATCAGTCTTATTTAGTAAGTATTTGATATATTGTATAAAAGGTAGACCCAGTGAACGCTAAAACTTTTTGCTACTGTGCAATCCCGAATTCCGTCCCCTGATAAAAGAACAAACAATTGACGTTTGACAAGACAAAACAGATATTAAAACGATAAGCAGACTACCCACTACGCTTTGCGCAGACTGGTGGTAAAATATAAAATACAGTATGAGGACTTGCCGTAGAAATAAACATACATGGGTGGAATTGGAAGCAGCTTTTATAAAATATTCCTTTTAATCAACCAAAAAAATATCTGTAACTGTGTTGGTATTTTAATCGTCTCAAAGTACCTATGCTAAAAAAATGGACTAATTATTGAAGTTGACTAATTTGAGATGCTGTAAATTGGTCGTGCTAAGCTCCTTCCATATTCAAATGTGATATTTGTTATTATTTGACTTTGATACTACACATTTTATCTGTGTCCAATGAGCAAAAAGCCTAAAATCTAAACACTGACAAAAAGTGAAACTGGAGACTTCAATGTAAAAACTATCAATTCTAGGTCATATCTACTAATTTGAGTGTTGTGAAAAAAACTGTATAATTATGGTAGTTGACTGCTAATCACTTGAGTTACTTTTTATTGTCTGTAAAAAAAAAGGAGTTTTGTTCTATAAATATTTTGTAATAACAAGGCACGAGGTGATAGTTTTTGTCATCATTGAATTGATGCGCTTACATACTGTATAAAATAAAATCAAATAGGTGGTTTTTCTTTAAACTAAACAAGAGTTCATAATTAATTTTTGATGCGGTTAACTACACGATTATCATACCTGCTACAGAGGCTAAAGAAAAAAAAAACACAATTTAAAGAAGTTGTTAAGAGTAACTGTGTAACATTAACTTTACATTGAAAAAAAGTCATAGTTATCTTTGCCCGACATGGCATTCCTTATACAATAGTTTCCAAAAATGATCCCCCATTTAATTGCCAAGAATTCAAAGTATTCTGTAAAGGCTGGTATATATAAAACATACAATGTCTAGCCCATAGCATAGCCAGTCCAATGGATTGGTAGAAAGATCAATTGAAACAACTAAAAATATGTTATACAAATGTCACAAGGATGGTTCAGACCCTTACCTAGAACTTTTACAGTTAAGAAATACCCCAAAAATATACTTTTGTCCCCAGGACTACTTTGTTTTTCTAGACATCTTAGAACAAGAATTTCTGTGACAGTTAAACATCGAAACCAAAACTAGTAAATTACAAGGATTTGGGAAATAAAATACAAGATTATAAGGAATAACAAAATTAAAATTTATTATGATAAAAAGCGTCGGTGGCTCAACCGGTAACGACTCGGTCCATCTAACCAGAGGTACCGGGTTCAAATCTGGACGGCCAATGTACCAATGAGTTTTTCAAAACTTACGTACATATACTTACCGATTGCTTTAACGGTGAAGGAAAAACATCGTGAGGAAACCTGCACACGCCTGCGAAGAAACTCTAAGGTTGTGTGTGAAGTCGACCAACCCGCACTGGGCACGCGTGGTCGATTAAGGCCTAATCACCCTGATTCAGGGTAGGCTCGAGCCCCTCGGTGGGGACGTATATGAGCTGTTATAATAATGATAAAAATAGTAAAAACTTGCACTACATGTTGCTGGATACTATACAAAAAAAATCTCCCATATGTAACTGGTTTCCGGTTGCCGTAACGAGCCAGAACCACGTAGTTATGTAGTTCAAGGATCCGAAGGATCAAACCGCAGAAATCGTAAACACTTAATTGTTCGTAAACCAGACATACACACTAAATATGTTCCCAAAACAATATCTGAAAGCGTTTCACATTCACATCAGCAGTTCATGTCAAAATCTGTAAATAAAAAC
This sequence comes from Coleophora flavipennella, assembly GCA_947284805.1. Classification (NCBI taxonomy): domain Eukaryota; kingdom Metazoa; phylum Arthropoda; class Insecta; order Lepidoptera; family Coleophoridae; genus Coleophora; species Coleophora flavipennella. The sequence continues at coordinate 5,123,623 of OX369290.1, read as the reverse complement.
AACAGACAATCACTAATATGGTCGAGAAGTCCGTTCGCCAAAACGCTACTATGGTTTTTAGTGATTAGTTTTGTTTTTTTTTTAAACTATAATTAATATAGGTAGGTTGCATTTAGAAGGTCTATAATTGTTTACAATTTACATACATAGGTACTACGAGTTAAAATGAGTACTCTTTGTATGCGTCAGATGACAGTATTTCTTTAATACGTAGTGAGTTCCTTTATACGCATACCTACTTTGCCAATAGTCAAGATTGCTGTTTCAAATTGTACTTATGTAAAATTGTTTTGCGAAGGAGAGAAGAGTACTAGATTTAAATGTCAATATTTTGAAAACACTGTTTTCCAAAAAGAGGAAAGGACCTATTGTAGGTCATCTTTGTTTATGACAACTGATTAATAATAGGTCATCTTTGATAACACCTTAGTAATTGCGTGCCAAACTGACTTTTTCTCACACCAGGTGGCGCACGATCGACTGTACTATACCTTTATTTGTTAAGCTGTCAAATCGCATGGATTTTTTTTGTGTTTATTTGCGAAAAATTGTTGTGTTTTCAAAAGTGCCTCAATGCAGTGCTTTAAATTGTAAAAACAAGGGAGTACACTTGTTTCCCAATGATGTAAAACGAAAGAAACAGTGGGAAATTGTTCTCTCTCTCTTTTCGTCCTAGCCTCGACAAGCACAGCGATTTCGCAGACACTTTTGTGTGAGTCAATACAAAAATAATTAATAGAAGGTTCTCTTGCCAAGGCACCTCAGTACCCACAACCCAACGTAACAGATACAAACAATGTACATAATATAATGTTACTAGTAAATTATTGATAACATGATCCTAATTGTGTTTAGGTAGTAAAGCTGCTTTGATACGTGAGATGCTGGAAAGTGAAAGAATAGAGTAGAATAGAAAGCTTTAATGGAAGAGCGTTGATGGTCTATTCTTTCAATGATTAGGCAACGTAGGTACCATGCCAGTTGGTTTCGCAAAACTTGTTTTAGAGGTAGGTACATGGTTCTCATGAAAAAGAAGTAGATGTTTATGTTGTAGATATTCAAATTCAAATCATTTTATTATCAAGTCAGCTATACAGAGCATATCCCCATTCGCGAATTATTAAAACTATGACAGACCTCTTAATTAAGTTTCCCTGGGCAATACTACAATCTCAGTGAAACATTTGTGTAAAGTCCGCCACTTTCAATGATGGAAATATTTATGTGGCTAGGCCAGTGAGGGATGAATTTGGTAGTGAGAATTATTTATTACCTGATTAATGTCTTAATCATGTATTTGACACTAAAAGAAATTTAATTACTCGGAGAATGTTATTTGCTATATTGCTATAGTTCATGGCTTAGGAATTAAAACTACTTTCTTGCTAGAAGTAACTCTCTTCACATTAGATCTATTATGATTAAAATTAATTTTGTATTAACACATTCCCTGCCACGATGATGATGATAATTAGATGGCAATGATTATGATAACTAGAGTGGACAGGCACCAAAATAATTAAATATGAATTTGTTAAAAAAATAATTGAAAAGGCTAAACACGTTAAAAAACCGACTTCCATCGCAACAACTTAGTACATTTTTGCATAACTATTTTTGGTTTTTGTTAATTTTCTACTAAAGTACTACACCGATTTTGATAAAATTTATATGGGACCACACGGAAAGCACTAGCTTTCAAATAAAAAAAGAATCATAAAAATCGGTTCACCCAGTCAAAAGTTCTGAGGTAACAAACATTAAAAAAAAAAAAAAAAAAAAACACAGACGAATTGAGAACCTCCTCCTTTTTGGAAGTCGCTTGAAAATTAAATTACTGCAGTAGATATATAAGAGCAAAACAGCAAGATATAGATAAAACTGAGATATAAAATTTGCTTCACATGGGAAAATGTTTCCCAGTATTACAGTTTAATTACGTAAATTCCGCAAATGCTGGAAATAGCACAAACACGAACGAGCGATGAATTGAATTTATATTAGCCTAGTAAAGTTGTTCACAGCAAATCTTAGCAGAATGACGCATAGCCAGCATAGTTTTATTCTTAAACTGACAATAGCCCTAACTTTCGTTGATTGCACGTTCACTGGCTACTTCTTTTGCTATAATATACTTTGCATAGATGATTGTTACTGGTACTCAGTCATTGCAGTCATTAGAGATGACACTGTAAAGTAGGTGCATTTTTTTGTCATTTGAGATGGCACAGTAAAGTAATATCGTCATTTGAGATGACATGGATTTGGAATTTTGTCATTTGAAATGGCACAGTAAAGTAATATGGTCATTTGAGATGACATGGATTTGAAATGTTGTCATTTGAGATGGCACAGTAAAATAATGTGGTCATTTGAGATGACATGGATTTAAAATGTTGTCATTTGAGATGGCACAGTAAAGTAATATGGTCATTTGAGATGACCGGAAGAGGAAGATCTGGAACTGCTTATATAGACCAAGTTAAGAAGAAAGTTAAGGTGGAAAGAAGGAGATTGTGTGGGAGAGAGAGACCTGGAAAGAGCTACACCAACAAGAGCACGGCTCTTAAATGATGATGATGATGAGATGACATGGATTTGAAATGTTGTCATTTGAGATGGCACAGGTAAGTTACTATGGTCATTTGAGATGACATGGTTTTAAAATATTGTCATTTGAGATGGCACAGTAAAGTAATATGGTCATTTGAGATGACATGGATTTCGAATTTTGTCATTTGAGATGGCACAGTAAAGTAATATAGTCATTTGAGATGACGTAGGTTTGAAATGTTGTCATTTGAGATGACACAGTAAAGTAATATGGTCATTTGAGATGACATGGAGTTGAAACTACAGTAATCAGTTTGAACCGGTGTCATAACCAAAGGTGATCAACGGGAAGCACAATTGTCTCATTGCCAGTCACTGGAGGGCAATCTTTGTAGGTTATTTCTTTAAATTTTTATCTTAAGTTAATGCATTTTTTATTTAGTTTGACGTTTATTTTGCTTAAGATTTTTTTTAAATTATGATACTGTTGGCATTTAACTAATTAATTATTTTTTTTGACGGGTTGAAACATGATTGAATTGTATATTTTACTACTATGAAAATTAATTTCCTGAAATAAAATGTTTGGATTAAACTGAATTAGACATGAACAGATTTAAAAATTTTAAAAATCAACATTACAGATGACAATTTTATAAGTAAAACTTGTCATTCGAGATGACACAGTAAGTTTTAGTCATTTGAGATGACAAAATATTAAGTATGGATTATTTGATTTTTATTTAAAGTAAATAAATAGTGTTACATAAATTTGTACGTATCTAATATTACAATCTAATGATGAGCTATAAATTAAAGTACCAAATGTCGTTAGAGATAGATAACTTGTGGATTTAGGTTTTGCATTGAATAAAGAAATCATGGTTAAAATAGTGTCATTTTCGATGGCAAAGTTCTTAATTAGATATTATACAGATATGTTTATCATAAGATGTTTTCAAGGGTTTACCAATTGTGAATAAAAAAAAAAGAGATGACAAAGTTTTAACAAGATGATAGACTAAAGCGTTTAGAATTACTGGTCAACAAAGGATTTAAGGTGAAAGATGTTAGATGTAATTGCTGCACTAATTATATGTATCAATGTTAAGTAACAAGAAAATAACAAATAATAGAAAATATATTTGATATACAACAACACAGTAAATGAAAAAAATGAAAATCACAATTATGGTTTAAATATAGAATGTTACAGTTAATTAGTGCAAAGCAATGATTCAAGTATTATTAAGTCTAAGTTCAAATAATGAAATGTTTAACATTGTATTATATTTTAAAAAGAGTAGATAATATTCACTGTATGTTTAAAATAAGTACTGTTGTTATTAATTAAATAAAATATTTTTTATTTAATATACATAATAATAGAACAAACGAGAGGACTCGTTCTAGGAAGGATGGCCGACTGTAACAGGTACAGATATTAGTTATTGTATTTTACATAACAGTTATATATATTAGCCACTAGTGCTGCAAGTTGCAAAGAGGATATAAAACTACTACGTTGTCCATCCAGTCCGGAGCGCTGTCTGAGTCTTCGTCAGAGTTTAGTTTTTGATATGGCACTGCGTGCCTTTCGCTGTGGATATTATAATATTTAAGATCGATGGAATAAAACAATGTGAAGAGGATTCCACGACTTTTATTGGAGTAAATCCCTGAAGGTTACAATTGGTTGAGGGGGTGGGAAGTGACATAGACTTCCAATTAGAATAGCCCGATATCGTTCCTGAGGGATCTGAGGAAAACTCATGTCCTGAAACTCACTTTGAAAGACAGTCATAAAAACGATGTCCACGCGGGCGAAGCGGCGGGCAAAAGCTAGTATGAAATAAAGTTTGTTAAAATTAAGGATACGTCACTTTCACACAAAAAGAAGAATAAAGCATCGTTATCTCTTGAGAGTGCGAGAGTGACTGATTGCGGTGATTTACTCACCAGTTTTCGTTGGCTCCGTGGTAAAGTGCCTAGCTGTGCGTCCTGCTTAGTACCGCTTCCGTACCGAACCAAGTATCAATGAGCATTTAAAAAAATTCTGAGCAAATCTGTTTATCTAAGATAATGAAAGTTAAATGTGCATTTATATTTGCGATACATAAGATCTTAGGTGTAAATTTTCAATTTATATATCTATCTATATATATAAAAATGAATTGCTGTTCGTTAGTCTCGCTAAAACTCGAGAACGGCTGGACCGATTTGGCTAATTTTGGTATTGAATTATTTGTGGAAGTTCAGAAAAGGTTTAAAAGGTGAATAAATATGAAAATGCTCGGAATTAATAAAAAAAAACGAAAAAATAAAATCAGTCAAAAAATAATTGGTTTTAGGGTAGGGTAGTGTAGTGTAGGTGTAGGGTAGTGTAGGGTAGGGTAGGGTTGGGTAGGGTAGTGTAGTGTAGTGTAGGGTAGTGTACGGTAGGGTAGTGTAGAGTAGTGTAGGGTATTGTAGTGTTGGGTAGGGTAGTGTAGGGTAGGGTAGTGTAGTGTAGGGTAGGGTAGTGTAGAGATGGGTAGTGTAGTGTAGGGTAGGGTAGTGTAGGGTAGGTAGGTAGGGTAATGTAGTGTAGGTTAGGGCAGTATAGTGTAGTGTAGGGTGGAACGAAGTTCACCGGGACAGCTAGTTATACATAAAAATGAATCCCTATTTTACTTGATCACGGCATCACGCGTGAACGGCTGGACCGATTTCGCTAATTCTTTTTTTGTCGAGTTCGTTATTGTCACGAGAAGGTTCTTATGTAGGGTAGTGTAGGGTAGTGTAGGGTAGTGTAGTTTAGTGTAGTGTAGTGTAGGGTAGGGTAGTGCAGTGTAGGGTAAGGTAGGGTAGTGTAGTGTAGTGTTAGGGGTAGGGTAGGGTAGGGTAGGTAGGGAAGGGTAGGGTAGGGTAGTGTAGTGTAGGGTAGGGTAGTGTAGTGTAAGGTGGTACGAAGTTCGCCGGGAATACTAGTTTAATATATATTTAAATAATTCTCGTATACTCGTTTTGTTTTCCATCAAGTCTTCGATATTTAATTCACCAAAATCAAAAAATGAGTACATAATTGACGCTGCTATACTATGACGTCACGCCTAAGTATTTCAAACATTTGGAGAACAAAGCGTCGTTTTTAACAGATGATGAAAAGTAACTCAGATGACTAGCATTCGTCATCCCTATTAAAGAATTTTCAAAAAACGTAAATGCTTTTAAGTGCAAGCTTCTATTTGAAAAAAGATTATACCGTCAAAAAGGCATATGTGAAGAAGTACACGAAGTTTCCAAATCCATAAAAGGCAAGCATGGTATTTCTTACGATTCTGGGATCTTGATTCCACTTCCAAAAATTATACAAACCAAATTTTAGCTCAATTGGATTTCTGGAAGTCGCTCTAAAATCGTTTGCAAGATTTAAACTAACGTACATACATACATACAAACATACAAACATTGCATTCTTATTAATATTATAAATGTGAAAATGTGTTTGTTTGTTTGTTACCTTTTCACGCTTCAACAACTTAACCAATCTTTATGAAATTTGGCATGCGGCTAGCCTGTGTCACGGAGATGGATATAGGCTATTTTTATCCCATAAACGTATCATATTCCGATGCTCTTTTTTGGTTAATTTCCTTAACATCGCAACGCAACAATAGGTTGTTGCGATTTTTTGCACAGAGATGTTTGAAAGGGTGGGAGGTAACATAGACTGCTAATCAGAATAGCCCAACTTGGAATAAGGATCTGGAGAAAACCCATGACTACGCTCGTGAGCCGCTTGCAGCTAGCGCAACACTCACCCCAAAGACAGCCATAAAATCTATATCCACGCGGGCGAAGCTGCGTAAACCAATAAAGCCTTTTAGTCATCAATATCATCCCTTATATTACTCCGATTTGTTGATTCTGTAGGGACACAACAGTAGTGTCAGCGTTTTTTTTACCGACTTCAAAAAAAGGAGGAGGTTTCTCAATTCGACCGTATATATTTTTTATTTTTTTTTGTGTGTTCGCGGATAACTTCGTGGTATATGAACCGATTTTGGTGATTCTTATTTTGTCGGAAAGGAGATATCCCAAGGGTGGTACCGTGATAAGAAAACCAGGATCTGATGATGGCATCCCAGAGAAATCGAGAGGAACCTTAGTTTCCTTTTTGAAGTAGGTTTTTTTTGTTCAAAATCATAATCATAACAAGGCGAAGCTCGCCCGTTATGCTTAAAGAGCCGGTAGTTGCCTTCGTTCGCGCTCAATTTAACCAGTGACCATGCAGTACACTATTTTTTAAGTAACTAGTACCTACCTAGTATAATTAAAACAGACTTAATTTTGGACAATACAAGATTAAAACTTTTAATCTTGTTTCACTGAACACCCTCATCTGACCGGAGTGATAGTATTTGTTAAGAACTATAGAACATTGATTTTACCCTACATACGGACAATTCTAAACATTATTTGCTTATAAGCTTTACATGTTTTTTTTCCACCAGTATAGTATATTGCGTAGCTTTTAAATACTCTGCTTATTTCACATCATGTTGATAACGAAACTACCAAAAAAGTCTTTTAGTCATCAATATGATCCCTTTTCTTAACTCCGATCAAGATTTCAAGATTCTTGATGTGTAACATCTTTGCTCTCGCTTTCCTGCAATTTGTGGGAGTGATTTCGTGAAATGGGACGGAAATGTGTGCCATGGGATGGAAATGTGTCCCACGGAGTCGCGTTTTTTCAGGCTTTAAAAGCGCGGAAAAGGCAAAGGTACCTATGACCATACAGCCTAGTCTGCCGTATCTTTGCCGTCCTTTTATAAAGTGTTTTGTCACATGTTACACATCATATGCGAGTACTGTAAGTCTCGCTCGAATTTTTTTATTTAACTATAAAGAACAAGGTTATAACATTAACACCTTAAGTTGTAAACAACCGCAGTAGTTGATGAAACTTTGTCGCAGTTGTTTACGCCCCATTCCGGTTGTTAAGGAAGTTCTTAACTACAATATATTGAAAAGAAGAAACAAAAATATCTGTTGATTCTAAACAGAATTTTCTTATGAGCCTTACAGATTTTTTTTCCACCTGTATAGTATATTGCGCAGCTTTTATATAATATGTTTATTCCACATCATGTTGATAACGAAACTACCAAAAAAGTCTTTCAGTCACCAACATGATCCCTTCTATTAACTCCGATCTGTTGATTCTAAACAGAATTTGTTTATGGGCCTTACATTTTTTTACACCATGTATACTATGTTATTGCGTGCCTTTTATTATATTCTGTTTACCCTCGTTTTTGTTTAGATAAACTGTTACGGATGTTGTTATGTTTTTCTTAGCTTTTCTGATTTGCGATCGTTCGTTCCACCGTGCAAGGGATATCCTTTTTATGCGTTTTATGTTGCCTTTGGATATTGAAAACAATGAAATCGGATGTTTGCTAAAAACGTACTGAATATAAACATGGTTTTCTTTTCGATGTAAATTGTTTTCTTAGGTGTGGGAAAAGGAAAGCGTTAAGCCTATCATGCCTGATGGTAAGTTATGTGACACTGCCTTTGGATGACGTGTCCTTTTTACTCTGATCCCGAAGCAAATTTACGCATTGGGTATTTTGTATTTTTTTTTATAAAGATAAAAAAACCGGCCAAGTGCGAGTCAAACTTAAAAAAAATTAAAAGGCAACTTATTGCTGTCGTCGTATTTCTAAGTAAATTAACTATTTATAAGATGCTACTAGATCCCACTAGGTGTCGCTAGTTTCTAAAAAATCGGACTTTGGAAATTTCATTTTTCCTGTACCTAAGAACGAAAGGACTTTAGATTTTCTCATAGATTTTCCTGTAATCTATGCATTTTTCTCTGTGATTTTAAAAAAATTTAGGCTAAGTAGTAAAGTTGGGGCAGTAAAGTTCTCGAGTGGCGAACACGCACCGGAAAGCGTAGTATAGGCAGGCCTCCCACTCGGTGGACCGATGACCTGGTGAAGGTCGCGGGAAACCGCTGGATGCGGGCAGCGCATAACCGGTCGTCGTGGAGATCCTTGGGGGAGGCCTATGTCCAGCAGTGGACTTCCTTCGGCTGCTTTCCGGTGCGTGGTCGGCACTCGAGAACTTTACTACCCCAACGGCCATCTGTTCTACGAGCAATGTGTCCCGCCCACTGCCACTTACGTTTAGCAATTCTGAGAGCTATGTCGGTTACTTTGGTTCTCTTACGGATCTCCTCGTTTCTGATTCGATGACGCAGAGAAACTCCGAGCATAGCACGCTCCATTGCCCTTTGGGTGACCTTGAGCCTTCTTGTGAGGCCCATAGTTATCGACCATGTCTCAGTTCCGAATGTCATCACTGGCAACACACACTAGTCGAAGACCTTGGTCTTAAGACACTGCAGTATCTGGGACGTAAAGATATTGCGAAGCTTCCCGAACGCTGCCCAGCCGAGTTGGATTCGACGATTGATCTCTTTCTCGAAGTTGGACCTACCTAACTGGACTGTTTGTCCCAGGTATTCGTATTCGGTAATATCTTCGAGTGTAGAGCCTCCAACCTTCAGAGGAGTAGGCATGACGGAAGTTTGACATAATTTTCGTCTTGTCCATGTTCATTCTAAGTCCCACTTGTTGAGAGGCTCTACTGAGGCCATCGAGCATTGTGCCTAAGTCGTCCATAGTCTCAGCCATGACCACGATATCATCAGCGAATCGAAGGTGGGTGATGTACTCGCCGTTGAAATTGATGCCAAGTCCACCCCAGTGCAAAAGCTTAAAAACATCGTCCAGGGAGGCGGTGAACAGTTTCGGAGATATAACGTCTCCTGTCTCACCCCTCGCTGCAGCTGGATAGGTTCCGAGTTTTGATCCTGGAGGCGAACCGACATGGTTGCGTTTTCATACAAACACTTCAGCACTTGGGTATATCGATAGTCAATTTGGCACCTCTGGAGAGACTGTAACACAGCCCAAGTTTCGACCGAATCGAAGGCTTTCTCATAGTCCACGAACGCCAAGCATAGTGGCTGATTGTACTCTTCCATAAGTATAATCTGCCGCAAAGTATGTATGTGGTCTATGGTACTAAATCCTTTTCGGAAACCGGCTTGTTTGGGAGGCTGGAAGTCGTCAAACCTGCGTGCGAGACGATTCGTAATGAGTCTCGAAAACAGTTTGTAGACATGGCTCAGAAGTGAGATGGGTCTGTAGTTCTGAGGCAGGGTATTGTCGCCCTTTTTGAAGAAAAACACGACTACACTTCTGTGCCATGCCTTAGGCGTTTGCCCCTCAAGTATAACGGAATTAAATTATTTCTGAAGAGCTTTAAGTACCGGTGCTCCACCTGCTTTCAGAAGTTCAGCCGTAATTCCATCATCACCCGGTGCCTTATTGTTTTTAAGCTGTTTAAGAGTCATTCTAATCTCGTACAGACTGACGTCCGGGATATCTTCAGTATAGTGTCGGGTAAGTCTAGCTCTTGGGTCTTTAGCCAGATCGCTGACAGGCAGACGTGTGGTCGTTTACAATTGTCCGTAGAACTTCTCAACTTCTTCCAGCAACTCAGTCTTAAACGATATGATCCTGCCATCCTCAGTCTTCAGCTCGGTTAGTTGGCTTTGACCAACAGACAGATCTCTCGCAAACACTTTTGAGCCTTTGTTGTTCTCAATCGCCTCTTTAATACAATTTATATTATAGTGGCGCAAATCGCGAGTTAGAGACTTAGAGGTCTGCCTGTTTAGTTGCCGATACTGAGTAGCGTCTTCAGAGGACTGCAAAACCAATCAGCGTCTTTCTTCCATGAGGTTGTTGGTGAAGTTCGAGATTTTTTGGTTCTGTTTGAACGGCGAGTTTTAAAAATCTTAGACCCGACCGTTAGAACAATTTCCACGAACCTGTCGTTATAATTGTCCACATTCTCGCAGTCTCCTAGGCATTCAAAGCGATTGTGCAACTCAAGCTGAAAGTTTTCGGGGTTTTGGAGCTGGATAGGCGCTGGTCGGAGCGTGGAATTCATCAGTCGACATCTTTCTAGCTTGGTCTTAGATTCAATGTGCCTCTTACCATTCGGTGATCGCCTCCTGTTTTTACTGAGTTGATCACAGAGACATCATTGAATATTTGCCTTCTCGTCGGCAAGATAAAGTCGATCTCGTTCTTCGTTACGCCATTGGGATGCAACCATGTCCACTTTCGCTGTTTAGGCTTTTTGAAGAAGGAGTTCATCATAAAGAGGCCCTCCCTCTCCATAAAGTCGGCCAGCAGCTGGCCACGTGAATTTCTCTCTCCATATCCAAATTGACCCACTCTCAGCTCACCATCAATTCGCTCGCCTAGTTTCGCGTTAAAATCCCCCATAACAATAGTGTATTGGGTCCGGGAGCTATTATGTAGAGCTCTAGAGATATCCTCATATAGGATCTCCACTTCGTCGTCGGAGTGTTGCGCGGTCGGTGCATATACCTGAATAACTTTCAGCGAATACCGTTTGGTAATTCGGAGAATAAGGTACGCTACACTCGTCGAAACACTCTCGATCCGGACCACATTGTTAATGAGGGACTTGTGGACTAGAAACCCGACACCACCCTCGGACAGTTGGTCGCCCTCCCGGAAATAGAGCAGGTTTCCGGATTTAAGGATTATGGTGTCCTCCCTCTCTCTTCGGACTTCACACAATCCAACGATGTCCCTTCGTAACCTGCTCAATGCTTCCTGGAGTTCTGTTAACTTTACGTCGGTTCGCAGTGTGCGCGTATTGTAGGTTTCCAGGGCCAGAGGTCTTTTGTTTTGGTAGCCTGGCATCTGCCGGGGATTCTTAGCACCCCATGCCCCGCCGTTACCTTGACCGCTACCGGAGCCAGGAATAGCGGGGCCGCCGGGGACTAGGGGCCGTTTTTTATTTGTGTCTATCATTAGGGGGTTTTGCCGTAATTGCCACGCTTGGCAGGCGGGTTGGCGATCGCAGTGTTGTTGCAGATTGGCTGCAAGTCACCGAAAGATGCTGCTGCCCATCCTTCGGTTTGAATCCCTTATTCGGCTCTTACGATACCTATTGGATGAAATAGGATGGCCAAAACTATTTATCTTAAAATTATAAAAAAAAACATACTTGAGAACTTTACAACAGGCGTGAAAAAAAGTAGCCTAAGTGTTAATCCAGGTCCTAATCTGTCTACCTACCAAATTTCAGCCAGATACGTTCAGTAGTTTTTGCGAGTAACAAACATACATCTATACATTCTTACAAACTTTCGCGTTTATAATATTAGTAGGATTTTTTTTTATTCACAATTGGTAAAGCCTTGACAACATCTCACCTGGTAGTAAGTGACGATGTTGCCGAATATGGAAGCGGGCTTACCAAGATTCCCCAACGCAATGGGGAACTGGCTATCTTATCTTCATTGCGGAACACACAAATGATATCAACATTGATATTTGGCGGCAAGACTTAGAAAATGCCCTACCACAGACCACACCGAGTCTTACAATTGACCCCGCCGGGAATCGAACCCGCGACCTCCTGTTTAAAGCCAGTGAATTTTGCCTCTGAGCTACAGAGGCGGTAAAACCATCGTTACCAACATGATGTGCCATAAAACCGTACAAATAGGAAGGGGCCAAGTGCGTTTCGGACCACGCGTAAAGTAGAGTTCCGTAGTCTTTTGGAAAAATAAATGTATATTTAGGAAAAACAAAATTGCAAAACAAAAAATTATATTTTAAAAAACATTTTGTATGGAAAATCAATGAACGAGTTACAAATCCAACAACATACCTTTTGTTGGTCGACTATTTCTTTTAAACTAAGAAAGCCTTCTCAGCCGTGATAACTCTCCTTTAAATTTAATATAATATGTCCATTATTATTATTATAATTTTTGACGTGATAAAGTCTTATAAATCGATGAACACGGGCTGCATAAACGAAAGAGTGTGCCAAGTTTTATCCCGATCTGCGCAATGGTTGAAGCGTAGAAGAGTAACAAACATCCATCCATACATACAAACTTTCGCGTTTATAATATTAGTAGGATTGACGATTGTAACATGATCTCCCTCTCTCTTATCGTGTGACACAATTAACCGTGCTATCCAAGGGAAAGACGGTGGTTGCCTGTTGTTACACTTAGCATGACCCGCGATCACGTGTAGGGCATTAAGATATGTGTGCAACGCGACCTTCATACACATCTGGAATAATGGAATTCATCAATTAATATCATGATGTGCGCAGCGGATATTGAAGATTTCATGAAATTTGACGATTTCGTTATACCATTTCATGAATTGATGTAGTCTATGATCATCATATCAGCTCATATACGTCCCAACCGAGGGGCTCGGGCCTACTGTGAATTAGGGCGATCGGGCCTTAGTCGACCACGCGGTCCCAGTGCGGGTTGGTCGATATCACACACAACCTGCGAGTTTCTGCGTAGGTGTGTGCAGGTTTCCTCACGATGTTTTCCTTCACCGTAAGAGCGTGGGATAAACGTACATATGAAATCTAAATTCGAAATCACATTGGTACGTGGCAGGATTCGAACCACGACCCCCCGGACAGGAGACGGCGGCCCTAGCCGTTACGCCACTATTCTATGATATCGTCATGATTATTTCCATCATCATTATTTTTCAGACTAGATGATAATATGCTTTAACAAAAATACAGACATAAAGTACTCGTAGGAATCTCTTCAGCTTCAAAAGAGCTTTTAAGATAAAGGGGTTATTAGACTGCAAAATGCTGATCTGATTTTTCGGAAAAATATTGCTTAAATACTTCCAGTACGGTTATGCATTGGTCCAAGGTTACCGAGGGTAGTATTGGATATTTGCGGGATGAAAAATATTTCAGTAAAGTTGGATAGCCCGCATTCTAAGTTTAGTTACAAAGTGGAACTTTTATGTTAGGATGGCGGGTGTACTTCTTGGAATCGCATGTTTTTTTAGTAGAACTTATGTACCTACCGTTTACCTGTACCTAACTTTCATAATAAAATTATTAATTTTATGTCAATAAGTATATTTTGACCATATTAAATACTGATTATGTTTGTTTTTAGTTTATTCAGAAAATATAAAACTATGCAATGCAATGAGTAATTTATGATTATTAGCAAGAGAGTTACTTTGAATAAACATTTCAACGCACAGTGAGAAATTATCAACTTTGCGCCCGCAAAGTAAACAAACTTTACATACCTAATCTTTTTTACGTCCGCAATGGCAACGTTAACGCAGCGTAAAAAATAAACAACTTTGCGCCCGCTAAACTGGCATACAAAGTATCACTTTACGAGCACTGTAATAGTTCTTTGTTCGCCTCGCTCACTACGACTTGTAGGCTCTGTATGGGTGTTCTTATTTCTATACCTTAAGAGGAAACGCGGGTGCCATTTTTTCCATACAAACGTAGTCCCCTGTTTCCTCCCTGGATAATGACAATAGAGCAAAAATATTTTTTTTCCATCAACCTTATATCTACTATGGCCTTGCCCCTGGGCTATGTTTTGTTTTTTCCCATATTCTAATTATATTATGAAGTAGGAGCCTTCAAAAACTGAGAAAATTGCCAAATTGAAACGTCATTTTCAGACATCCACCAAGAAAATAATACGCATCCTTACTAATATTATAAACTAGCTGTCCCGGCGAAATTCGTGCCACCTTACACTACACTACATTACCCTTCCCTACCCTACACTACCCTACCCTACCCTACACTACCCTACCCTACCCTACACTACTCTACCCTACCCTACACTAGACTACCCTACCCTACACTACACTACTTTACCCTACCCTACACTAACCTACCCTACACTACCCTACCCTACACTACCCCACCCTACACAACACTACACTACCCTACCCTACCCTAAAATTAATTATTTTTTGACTGATAACATTTTTTTTTATTGATTAATATCATATTTTAATACTTACTTATTATCCTATTCCGGACGAAGACAAATGCAAAAACAAAAAAATTATAAATATTGGTCCTGCCGTTCTTGAGTTATAAATACTAACTAACTAACACGACTTTCTTTTATATATATATATAGATGTGAAAATGTGTTTGTTTGTTACCTTTTCACGCTGCAACGCCTTGACCAATCTTTATACAATTTGGCATGCAGGTAGCCTGTGTTACGGGGAAGGACATAGGCTACTTTTTTCTAGGGAAAATAGCATAATCTGATGCAGTTTTCTGAGGAAACTAAAAAAATACTCGATTGTTGTGATTTTTTGCACAGAGATGGTTGAGTAGGTGGGAAACGACCAAATTTACTAATCACCCTTAAAGACAGTCTTAAAAATGATGTTCACGCGGGCGGAGCCGCGGGAAAAAGCTAGTATGAACAATAAAATGAAAACATAGAAGCATTAGGTTCTCAAGTTTTGGAGGAGGAAATAGGGGACTATGAAATGCTGTTTTGGGCAATTTTAGTGCCTATTATCGGTCTGCGCTGCAGTTCTCCCTTTTTTGCTGTATACGAAGAGACTTGGGGGAGGGAGACAGCAACATTTTATTCACATACCTATACTTTAGACCACGTTTTTTCATAAGTAAGTAACAAGTGGAGCGTGCCAAGTATTGACCCATTAATGCGTTATTGAATATTCAATATCAGTCATTGGGCTGTTCAATAACAACCCACAAACATCCCCACTGCTGGGGAACGGGTCTCAAGGTTAGGCCAATTACTCCACTCACGGGGGCCAAGTCCTGTTGATTGTAGGCATTAGTGATGGACCGCCTATCAGAAGTTTCTCAAGCTTTCTATAAGGCATCTGACCCAGCTTAAAGACCGCCATTTAGTAATAGCAACCGTCACCAATAGCTTAACGTATACCTTACGAAGCACGAAAACAGTCGAGAAAATGCCACTAGATCACTAGATAGATAAACTTATCCATGGAATCTCTCTCTTATCGTGTGGCACAATTAAACGTATTATCCAAGGGATAGACGGCGGTTGCCTGGTGTTGCACTTATCATCACCCGCGGTCACGTGTAGGGCATTTAGATTTACACCTACGGACGTGTGCAACGCAACCTTAATACACATCTGGAATCAAATGTGCACGTTTCCTCAAGATGTTTTCCTTCATCGTTAAAGCAATCGGTAAGTATATCAACGTAAGTTTCGAAAAACTCATTGGCACGTAAATTACCGTCCGGATTTGAACCCGGGACCTCTGGCTAGGAGGAGCGAGTCGTTACCTGTTGAGCCAATGACGCTTTTTTGATTTCGACGCCGATCCAGCTAATGACGAATTGGACTCGGGCACTAAGAGTTCGGTGCCACCACACCTCTCCACTAAGTATAATACTCATTACAGCTCATATACGTCCCCACCGAGGGGCTCGAGCCTACCCTGAATCAGGGCGACTAGGCCTTAGTCAACCACGCGGGCCCAGTGCGGGTTGGTCGACTTCACACACAACCTTCGAGTTTCTTCGCAGGCGTGTGCAGGTTTCCTCACGATGTTTTCCTTCACCGTTAAAGCAAGTATAATACAATAGGTATTATTTCAAACATATTTTAAACGCCTCCGTATCGTAGTGGTTAGGTACATTAGCTTTACATAAGAAAGTCAAAGGTTCCTGGCGAAGTCTAACTTTGTAAGACTCGGTTTGGTTGGTAGAAGGGTTTTTTCTTAGCACGCCTGTCTAGCTACCACCATCTTATCAAGGTGTTGGTGGTGACAGCGTCTCTCTCGACGGTGCGGAACGTGAGGGCCGCTATGTTGGCGTACTCGCTAGGATGTATCAGCTGTAATGTAATAAAACAAGGTAACAAATCTTAAGGTCGCGGTCTCAAGGACGGCAATCCTCTAATTTTATTTTTTTCATTGGTCTAGTCTACATAAATATATTTTTATTTTCATCATCGTCATCATATCAGGCGAAGGACGTCCACTGATGGACAAAGGCCTCCCCCAAGGATTCCCATGAAGACCGGTTCTGCGCTACCCGCATCCAGCGGCTTCCCGTGACCTTTACCAGGTCATCGGTCCACTGAGTGGGAGGCCTGCCTACGGTACGTTTTCCGGTGCGCGGTCGCCACTCGATAACTTTGCTGCCCTAACGGCCACGTGCTATGTGCTATGTATTTTAGATAATGATATTACTTTTAAAAGTCACCTAACTTTTAACATTTCATCAGGTGAGATATAGTCAAACGCACTCAAATAAAAAATAAATAAACAAGATCTAACAGAATTGGTGTAGAAGTCGTTAATACAATGAGTTTTGCACCCTGCAACAGTTTTACAGCCTGTATATTTGACGACTGGAATGCATAGTCTTAGGGTCTCAATGTATGTCCAACGCGCTATTATGGAATGCATAGTCTTAGGGTCTCAATGTATGTCCAACGCGCTATTATGGAATGCATAGTCTTAGGGTCTCAATGTATGTCCAACGCGCTATTATGGAATGCATAGTCTTAGGGTCTCAATGTATGTCCAACGCGCTATTATGGAATGCATAGTCTTAGGGTCTCAATGTATGTCCAACGCGCTATTATGGAATGCATAGTCTTAGGGTCTCAATGTATGTCCAACGCGCTATTACACGGAGCTTACCAAAGCAAGTTTAAAATAAAACCTCAGTACACTATTCCAGTAAAACCGACACCTCTCCAAGTAAAACAATGAATCCTATTCATTTCAATCAAAAGAAATCAACGAGAGTGACAGAAAAATGTTTTAAGAGTTCCGTTCCGTAAAAAATTTCATTGAGCGCCACCGCGACAAACTAAGTCTGAGAGCAGTACAGAACATCAAAAAGGCAAGAGCAGAAAAAAACACTATCAGAATTTGAGCAGTTTTTCAATAATATTGAGTCTGTATTGGAAAACGTGCCGTCAACACACATTGCAAATTACGATGAGACAAATTTCAGCGACGACCCGGGGTCTGCAAAATGTATATTCCGTCGAGGTATTAAATATCCGGAACGCGTAATGAACAGTTCCAAAGGCTGTATATCAGTTATGTTTGCAGCTACAGCCAAAGGATCAGTGATGCCTCCATACGTTGTTTATAAGGCGGACAGCTTGTGGTGTCAATGGGTCGAAGGAGGACCTGAAAATGCGCGGTTTAATCGATTCAAAAGTGGTTGGTTCGATTCAACAACGTTTCTTGACTGGTTTAACACCATAATACTGCCATGGGCACGCAAACTGGAAGGTCCAAAGGTCGTCATTAGCGATAACCTTTCCAGTCACATAAATACGGAAGTTATAGAATTATGTGAAAAATATAATATTCGATTTATGCTTCTGCCACCAAATTCGACTCATCTAACCCAACCGCTAGATGTGGCTTTCTTTGGTCCATTAAAAAAGGTTTGGCGAAAAATTTTAACAACTTACAAGATTGAAAATCCGAAGCAGACAGGGCTTAATAAGACCCATTTCCCGCCTCTTCTTGCGAAGGTAAGATACTCATAGACTCATAGAACGGGGTAAATGGTGGAGGGGGAGAAGTAGACTGACCGCCAAACAACAATTTTTACAGCTTGAAGATAAGATAGCCAGTTCCCCATTGCGTTGGGAATCTGATAAACCCGCTTCTATCTTCAGCATCATGGTCACTTACCATCAGGTGAGAGGATGCCAAAGGCTTGAAGTTGAAGTTAGGGGCGGGCTGATTTCCGCAACCAAGCGACCACTGCGCCCATTTTGCGTGCTTGGCCGGCATAACTGCCAGCCCAGCTCCTCCAAGAAGCCCAGTAGCCCCCGTAGGTTGCCGACGACTTTCTGAAGTGACCTCGGGTCACCGAGGTGCACGACCCTGTACTGTTCCAGCCCCCCGCAATCCAGTTCTGCATAGGGGGCTGTCGGTGATACCTAGAGCGAATAGGTGTTTATTAAAATGGCCATGTCCGGCAATAGGGGCTGTTACCTTGCGGACCTGACCTCCCAAGTCTCAGAAGCCTCCAGGAATCACTTGGTATCACCTGAAATCACCAAAGTAGCATGGCATCACCTGCTGTCATCACCTGGTGTCACCTGCGATCATCTGCTGTCACTTGAAATCACCTTGTGTCACTTGGCATCATCCGCAATCACAAGATGTCTACTGGAATCACCTGCTGTCACCTGGCATCACCTGTAATAACATAAAGTCACGTGGTGTCACTTGAGATCACCTGGTGTCACCTGAAAACATCTGAAGTCATATGGTGTCACCTATTGTCTCCAGAAATCACCTGCAGTCACCTGAATTCACCTTGTTAACCTGCGACCACCTGGTGTCACCTGGTGTCGCCTGACATCACCTAAAGTCACATGGTAACACCTGCTGTCGCCTGAAAACACCTGGTGTCAGCTGATGTCATCTGGCTTCACCTGAAATAATATCACCTGGTATCACCTGAAGTAACATTGGTAACACCGGGTGTCACCTGAAAACACCTGAAGTCACATGTCTCCAGAAATCATGAATAACATCACCTGGTATCACCTGAAGTAACATTGGTAACACCGGGTGTCACCTGAAAACACCTGAAGTCACATGTCTCCAAAAATCATGTGAAACGCTGTACATGCGTGTTTGACTCATTCATACTCATAGACTCATAGAACGGGGTAAATGGTGGAGGGGGAGAAGTAGACTGACCGCCAAACAACAATTTTAACAGCTTGAAGATAAGATAGCCAGTTCCCCATTGCGTTGCGAATCTGATAAACCCGCTTCTATCTTCAGCATCATGGTCACTTACCATCAGGTGAGAGGATGCCAAAGGCTTGAAGTTGAAGTTAGGGGCGGGCTGATTTCCGCAACCAAGCGACCGCTGCGCCCATTTTGCGTGCTTGGCCGGCATCACTGCCAGCCCAGCTCCTCCAAGAAGCCCAGTAGCCCCCGTAGGTTGCCGAGGACTTTCTGAAGTGACCTCGGGTCACCGAGGTGCACGACCCTGTACTGTTCCAGCCCCCCGCAATCCAGTTCTGCATAGGGGGCTGTCGGTGATACCTAGAGCGAATAGGTGTTTATTAAAATGGCCATGTCCGGCAATAGCGGCTGTTACCTTGTGGACCTGACCTCCCAAGTCTCAGAAGCCTTCTGGATAGACCAGGGTTAGCTGCCGGAAGGGCCGCCCTCGCTTGCCTGCAGGTTTACCAAAGGCTTACCAATTTTGAAAAAAAAAAGAAAAATTTCGTTTTTTTTTTTTCATTTAGTTTGGACCATGAAGGAAAAAAATTCGGCGCCCATCGCCATTGCATCTGTTTCACGACCTAAGTGCCCTGCCCACTGCCTCTTAAGTTTTACCGTGGAATTTTTATTATTTGTTAGTAAATCCCCTATAATAACACATTCTTAAAAAAGTCTGCTGACTGCCTACGTTTTAGATTATTAAAATTCGGACAGACGCAAGGACGGACATATAGACATACAGACAGACAGACGGATGGATGGACGGCGTAGGCTTAGTAATAGGGTCGCTTCAACTGGTAAAAACATTGAAAACAAATATTTTATTTGTTAAGTGTTTCACAGCACATAGCTCATAGAACAGATGACCGTCGGTGCAAAAAGCTCTCAAGTGGCGACCGGCAGTGGAATTCCTTCCGATGATTATGATACATAGGTACATACATACATAGTCCCAAAAAATATTACCCTCCTTTATGGCGGTCGGGTAAAAAATATATTTTAAATGTCACTAAAACTTCAATGCCAGGTCAAACATTTAATACCTATTAGTTACCTCTACGCTTTTAGCTTTCTGTAGCTTCCAATAAATATACTAATGAATTTTCAAACTTCAAAAACAAAATTCAATATTAAATGGTGAAAGCATAAAAGTCTAGGTGATCAAGTTCAAAGTTTTGGAGGAAAACTAATGAGCTATTATAATGCGAAGCAACTTGCTTTAACGTTTGACGCTAATACAAGGTTTGCTTTGAGACTGGAAGAGATCATCATATCACACTTTAAACTTTCACGATTATTCATAATGACAAATTGCAAGCGGGACTTGACGTGATATCGAAACGTTGAGGTAAAAACAACATCAACACTTGCTCATATGTTCTATGAAATCACGTAAAGTCCCGCTTTCAATTTGTCATGTCATGGCCATCTGTTCTACGAGCTATGTGCCCCGCCCACTGTCATTTCAGTTTAGCAGTTCTGAGAGCTACGTCGGTTACTTTGGTTCTCCTACAGATCTCCTCGTTTCTGATTCGATCACGCAGAGAAACGCAGAGAATAGTCAATTTGGCACAGAAGCACAGTATATATATTAGTACTAAACAGAAGTGTGGTCGTGTTTTTCTTCAAAAACGGCGACAATACCCTGCTGAGACCCATCTCACTTCTGAGCCATGTCTACAAACCGTTTTCGAGAGTCATTACGAATCGTCTCGCACGCAGGTTCGACGACTTCCAGCCTCCCGAACAAGCCGGTTTCCGAAAAGGCTTTAGTACCATAGACCACATACATACGCTGCGGCAGATTATACAATAACACCCAAGCGTACAATCAGCCACTATGCTTGGCGTTCGTGGACTATGAAATGTTTAATGTTTTAATGTTTTTACCAGTTGAAGCGACCCTATTACTAAGCCTACGCCGTCCATCCATCCGTCTGTCTGCCTGTATGTCTATATGTCCGTCCTTGCGTCTGTCCGAATTTTAATAATCTAAACCGTAGGCAGTCACCAGTCTTTTTTATTTAAGAATGTGTTATTATAGGGGATTTACTAACAAATAATAAAAATTCCACGGTAAAACTTAAGAGGCAGTGGGCAGGGCACTTAGGTCGTGACTGGAATCACCTGCTGTCACCTGGCATCACCTGTAATAACATGAAGTCACGTGGTGTCACCTGAAAACACCTGAAGTCATATGGTGTCACCTATTGTCTCCAGAAATCACCTGGTGTCACCTGGTATCATCCGAAATCACTTGGTGTCACCTGCAGTCACCTGAATTCACCTTGTTAACCTGCGACCACCTGGTGTCACCTGGTGTCGCCTGGCATCACCTAAAGTCACATGGTATCACCTGCTGTCGCCTGAAAACACCTGGTGTCAGCTGATGTCACCTGATGTCATCTGGCTTCACCTGAAATAACATCACCTGGTATCACCTGAAGAAACATTGGTAACACCGGGTGTCACCTGAAAACACCTGAAGTCACATGTCTCCAGAAATCATGTGAAACGCTGTAGTTTTTTTTTTCCAAACATCAGGTGATGGTAAAGATATATATATTGATATATCGTGGTGATCGCAGGTGAAGTCAGGTGACATCAGGTGACACCAGGTGTTTTCAGGTGACACCAGGTGATCGCAGGTGAAGTCAGGTGACATCAGGTGACACCAGGTGTTTTCAGGTGACAGCAGGTGATCGCAGGTGATCGCAGGTGAAGCCAGGTGACCAGGTGACACCAGGTGACATCACCTGCGATCACCTGGTGTCACCAGGTGACATCGCCTGCGATCACCTGGTGTCACCTGGTGCCATCTGAAAACACCTGGTGTCACCCGATGTCACCTGACTTCATCTGACATCACTTGGTATCACCTGCTGTCACCTGCGATCACCTGTGATCACCTGGTGTCACCTAGTGTCACCTGAAAACACCTGGTGTCACCCGACTTCACCTGCGATCACCTGCGATCACCTGGTGTCACCTGAAATCACCTGGTGTCACCTGATGTCACCTGAATTCACCTGCGATCACCTGGTGTCACCTGAAAACACCTGGTATCACCTGAAATCACCTGATGTTTGGTGTCGCCTGAAAACACTTCAGGTCACTTGTCTCCAGGAATCACCAAAGCATGGCATCACCTGCTGTCATCACCTGGTGTCACCTTTTATCATTCTGAACAAAGTTTTCGCCACGCTCACATAGTCAATTATGAAATAACTTTTTGGACTTATTCGTACAGTTAGCATATCAGCGTAATTTTTATTAAACATTACTGAACAACTTCTCCATTATTTATTATTTTCTTCATATTTTCTTCTTCTTTATTGGCGAAGTTGTTTTGTATGTTAAATATACAGGTTGTAATAAAAGTGGTGTAGGTTCCGTTAACTGGGACTTCTACTCATCATACTAAAGAAATTTTGTTCTACGAGTTGAAATCGCAAACATTTTTTTTACTCTTCATACAAATCGATCAGCTAATTTTGTGTATTTTTGTATGGAGGGTCCAATTTTTTTTTTGAGAATTGACTATGGGTTCCTCGGGGAAAGTTGTTCAGTATAACGAGTAGAACCCCCAGTTAACGGGACCTACACAAAGTTTTTTACACCCTGTGTAGGAAGCACCAGTAAAAAAAGAAATATTTTTTTTTCACCTGCATAGTTCGAGAAATTTTAAAGATAGATGTTATGTAAGTCTTCGTGATTGTAATTTATATTCAACTTTTATTCTTGTCTCTAGGCTTTATGTTAACACCAGTTATTTTATAGCGCATTTAATAGTAACAATAAATTATATTATAGTCTTGGCTTTGGCTGAAATGTTGTTGTGTTATGTGGTGTAGTGTCGACCGAGGTTCGCCGCTTCGGTATTCCGAAACTTGCTCGTGGTCGAGACAATTTCCATTGGCTCCAGATATCGTTGTACTAGATAAGACAACGAAAGCTTTTCTATGGCTACGGCATTATCGTCATCATGTCAGCCAAATTTAATTCAATTCAAATTACACTCTTTCTGATAGTCATAAAATAATAATAACATTTTTTTTGTAAAGAATTAAGATATAAACAATAATTAGTTAATAACGTCAAAATTAAATCCTTGATATAAACCAGATTATGTCATTAGAACATGAAAACAATATGACACGAAAAGTTATACATAAAAATAATTGAATGCATTTAACAAGAGTAGGCCGGTTCACACGGACAGCACCCGGTCACGAGTATAACGCGAGAGTCAGCCATCGCTCCCATCAACCATATTAGAGGGAAAGGAACGACCCGGCTCCCGATGCGCCACCATCCGCACGAATATTTAAGCGAGCATGCACCACTCATGTCAATGCTAAGATAAAAATATATATTAAAAGAAGTACTAGACGTCCACTTCTAGGAGACAGTAAGAATGTCTGGGAAACTAAGTAGCCCAGTTATATTAGGGGAATGAGAGATAATAAGCTGTAAATCCGTATGTACACCTTCATTTTGGTGTTCTAATTCGATGGATGGACGGCGTAGGCTTAGTAATAGGGTCGCTTCAACTGGTAAAAACATTAAAAACAAATATTTTATTTGTTAAGTGTTTCACAGCACATAGCTCATAGAACAGATGGCCGTCGGTGCAAAAAGTTCTCAAGTGGCGACCGGCAGTGGAAGTCCTTCCGATGATTATGATACATAGGTATATACATACATAGTCCCAAAAAATACAAGCGTACAATCAGCCACTATGCTTGGCGTTCGTGGACTATGAAATGTTTAATGTTTTAATGTTTTTACCAGTTGAAGCGACCCTATTACTAAGCCTACGCCGTCCATCCATCCGTCTCTCTGTCTGTATGTCTATATGTCCGTCCTTGCGTCTGTCCGAATTTTAATAATCTAAACCGTAGGCAGTCAGCAGACTTTTTTAAGAATGTGTTATTATAGGGGATTTACTAACAAATAATAAAAATTCCACGGTAAAACTTAAGAGGCAGTGGGCAGGGCACTTAGGTCGTGACTGGAATCACCTGCTGTCACCTGGCATCACCTGTAATAACATGAAGTCACGTGGTGTCACTTGAGATCACCTGGTGTCACCTGAAAACACCTGAAGTCATATGGTGTCACCTATTGTCTCCAGAAATCACCTGGTGTCACCTGGTATCATCCGAAATCACTTGGTGTCACCTGCAGTCACCTGAATTCACCTTGTTAACCTGCGACCACCTGGTGTCGCCTGGCATCACCTAAAGTCACATGGTATCACCTGCTGTCGCCTGAAAACACCTGGTGTCAGCTGATGTCACCTGATGTCATCTGGCTTCACCTGAAATAACATCACCTGGTATCACCTGAAGTAACATTGGTAACACCGGGTGTCACCTGAAAACACCTGAAGTCACATGTCTCCAGAAATCATGTGAAACGCTGTACATGCGTGTTTGACTCATTCATACTCATAGACTCATAGAACGGGGTAAATGGTGGAGGGGGAGAAGTAGACTGACCGCCAAACAACAATTTTAACAGCTTGAAGATAAGATAGCCAGTTCCCCATTGCGTTGGGAATCTGATAAACCCGCTTCTATCTTCAGCATCATGGTCACTTACTATCAGGTGAGAGGATGCCAAAGGCTTGAAGTTGAAGTTAGGGGCGGGCTGATTTCCGCAACCAAGCGACCGCTGCGCCCATTTTGCGTGCTTGGCCGGCATCACTGCCAGCCCAGCTCCTCCAAGAAGCCCAGTAGCCCCCGTAGGTTGCCGACGACTTTCTGAAGTGACCTCGGGTCACCGAGGTGCACGACCCTGTACTGTTCCAGCCCCCCGCAATCCAGTTCTGCATAGGGGGCTGTCGGTGATACCTAGAGCGAATAGGTGTTTATTAAAATGGCCATGTCCGGCAATTGGGCGCAGCGGTCGCTTGGTTGCGGAAATCAGCCCGCCCCTAACTTCAACTTCAAGCCTTTGGCATCCTCTCACCTGATGGTAAGTGACCATGATGCTGAAGATAGAAGCGGGTTTATCAGATTCCCAACGCAATGGGGAACTGGCTATCTTATCTTCAAGCTGTTAAAATTGTTGTTTGGCGGTCAGTCTACTTCTCCCCCTCCACCATTTACCCCGTTCTATGAGTCTATGAGTATGAATGAGTCAAACACGCATGTACAGCGTTTCACATGATTTCTGGAGACATGTGACTTCAGGTGTTTTCAGGTGACACCCGGTGTTACCAATGTTACTTCAGGTGATACCAGGTAATGTTATTTCAGGTGAAGCCAGATGACATCAGGTGACATCAGCTGACACCAGGTGTTTTCAGGCGACAGCAGGTGATACCATGTGACTTTAGGTGATGCCAGGCGACACCAGGTGACACCAGGTGGTCGCAGGTTAACAAGGTGAATTCAGGTGACTGCAGGTGACACCAAGTGATTTCGGATGATACCAGGTGACACCAGGTGATTTCTGGAGACAATAGGTGACACCATATGACTTCAGGTGTTTTCAGGTGACACCAGGTGATCTCAAGTGACACCACGTGACTTCATGTTATTACAGGTAATGCCAGGTGACAGCAGGTGATTCCAGTCACGACCTAAGTGCCCTGCCCACTGCCTCTTAAGTTTTACCGTGGAATTTTTATTATTTGTTAGTAAATCCCCTATAATAACACATTCTTAAAAAAGACTGGTGACTGCCTACGGTTTAGATTATTAAAATTCGGACAGACGCAAGGACGGACATATAGACATACAGGCAGACAGACGGATGGATGGACGGCGTAGGCTTAGTAATAGGGTCGCTTCAACTGGTAAAAACATTAAAAACAAATATTTTATTTGTTAAGTGTTTCACAGCACATAGCTCATAGAACAGATGGCCGTCGGTGCAAAAAGTTCTCAAGTGGCGACCGGCAGTGGAAGTCCTTCCGATGATTATGATACATAGGTACATACATACATAGTCCCAAAAAATACAAGCGTACAATCAGCCACTATGCTTGGCGTTCGTGGACTATGAAATGTTTAATGTTTTAATGTTTTTACCAGTTGAAGCGACCCTATTACTAAGCCTACGCCGTCCATCCATCCGTCTGTCTGTCTGTATGTCTATATGTCCGTCCTTGCGTCTGTCTGAATTTTAATAATCTAAACCGTAGGCAGTCAGCAGACTTTTTTAAGAATGTGTTATTATAGGGGATTTACTAACAAATAATAAAAATTCCACGGTAAAACTTAAGAGGCAGTGGGCAGGGCACTTAGGTCGTGAAACAGATTCAATGGCGATGGGCGCCGAATTTTTTTCCTTCATGGTCCAAACTAAATGAAAAAAAAACCGAAATTTTTCTTTTTTTTTTTTTTCAAAATTGGTAAGCCTTTGGTAAACCTGCAGGCAAGCGAGGGCGGCCCTTCCGGCAGCTAACCCTGGTCTATCCAGAAGGCTTCTGAGACTTGGGAGGTCAGGTCCGCAAGGTAACAGCCGCAGAAGTGTGGTCGTGTTTTTCTTCAAAAACGGCGACAATACCCTGCTGAGACCCATCTCATTTCTGAGCCATGTCTACAAACCGTTTTCGAGAGTCATTACGAATCGTCTCGCACGCAGGTTCGACGACTTCCAGCCTCCCGAACAAGCCGGTTTCCGATAAGGCTTTAGTACCATAGACCACATACATTCGCTGCGGCAGATTATACAATAACACCCAAGCGTACAATCAGCCACTATGCTTGGCGTTCGTGGACTATGAGAAACTTGGGCTGTGTTACAGTCTTTCCAGCGCTGCCAAATAAATAATTCAAATTATTTATTGTTAATAATATTTCATCAATTTAGCAACATTATCCATGGTATTATTCACTGAGATTCACGGTTGACCTTGCATTACAGTGAGTATGGCTGAGCTCTGCGGGCTCTCCGCCCTCTGTCCTAAAAATTAGTAGGGCGTATTAAAAAAAAATTAAACAAAATTTGACGCTTATTTTATACTCTACAATTCTTCTAATACATGTCAACATCATTGGAGCTATAGGAACCGAGATAATCGCTAAAAACTGATTTTTGTCACCTTAAATAACTTACGATGCAGACACGAGATTTTATAAGACTTTTGAACAACTTTTAGAACACCAAAATGAAGGTGTACATACGGATTTACAGCTTATTATCTCTCATTCCCCTAATATAACTGGGCTACTTAGTTTCCCAGACATTCTTACTGTCTCCTAGAAGTGGACGTCTAGTACTTCTTTTAATATATATTTTTATCTTAGCATTGACATGAGTGGTGCATGCTCGCTTTAATATTCGTGCGGATGGTGGCGCATCGGGAGCCGGGTCGTTCCTTTCCCTCTAATATGGTTGATGGGAGCGATGGCTGACTCTCGCGTTATACTCGTGACCGGGTGCTGTCCGTGTGAACCGGCCTACTCTTGTTAAATGCATTCAATTATTTTTATGTATAACTTTTCGTGTCATATTGTTTTCATGTTCTAATGACATAATCTGGTTTATATCAAGGATTTAATTTTGACGTTATTAACTAATTATTGTTTATATCTTAATTCTATACAAAAAAAAATGTTATTATTATTTTATGACTATCAGAAAGAGTGTAATTTGCACCTATTTTGAATCATCATTACAGCTCATATACGTCCCCACCGAGGGGCTCGAGCCTACCCTGAATCAGGGCGATTAGGCCTTAGTCGACCACGCGGGCCCAGTGCGGGTTGGTCGACTTCACACACAACCTTCGAGTTTCTTCGCAGGCGTGTGCAGGTTTCCTCACGATGTTTTCCTTCACCGTTAAAGCAATCGGTAAGTATGTACTTAAGTTTTTGAAAAACTCATTGGTACATTGGCCGTCCAGATTTGAACCCGGTACCTCTGGTTAGATGGACCGAGTCGTTACCGGTTGAGCCACCGACGCTATTTTGAATAAATATATTGAATTGAATTAAATTTGGCTGACATGATGACGATAATGCCGTAGCCATAGAAAAGCTTTCGTTGTCTTATCTAGTACAACGATATCTGGAGCCAATGGAAATTGTCTCGACCACGAGCAAGTTTCGGAATACCGAAGCGGCGAACCTCGGTCGACACTACACCACATAACACAACAACATTTCAGACAAAGCCAAGACTATAATATAATTTATTGTTACTATTAAATGCGCTATAAAATAACTGGTGTTAACATAAAGCCTAGAGACAAGAATAAAAGTTGAATATAAATTACAATCACGAAGACTTACATAACATCTATCTTTAAAATTTCTCGAACTATGCAGGTGAAAAAAAATATATTTCTTTTTTTACTGGTGCTTCCTACACAGGGTGTAAAAAATTTTGTGTAGGTCCCGTTAACTGGGGGTTCTACTCGTTATACTCCATGTGACTTTAGGTGATGCCAGGCGATACCAGGTGACACCAGGTGGTCGCAGGTTAACAAGGTGAATTCAGGTGACTGCAGGTGACACCAAGTGATTTCGGATGATACCAGGTGACACCAGGTGATTTCTGGAGACAATAGGTGACACCATATGACTTCAGGTGTTTTCAGGCGACACCAGGTAATCTCAAGTGACACCACGTGACTTCATGTTATTACAGGTGATGCCAGGTGACAGCAGGTGATTCCAGTCACGACCTAAGTGCCCTGCCCACTGCCTCTTAAGTTTTACCGTGGAATTTTTATTATTTGTTAGTAAATCCCCTATAATAACACATTCTTAAAAAAGTCTGCTGACTGCCTACGGTTTAGATTATTAAAATTCGGACAGACGCAAGGACGGACATATAGACATACAGACAGACAGACGGATGGATGAACGGCGTAGGCTTAGTAATAGGGTCGCTTCAACTGGTAAAAACATTAAAAACAAATATTTTATTTGTTAAGTGTTTCACAGCACATAGCTCATAGAACAGATGGCCGTCGGTGCAAAAAGTTCTCAAGTGGCGACCGGCAGTGGAAGTCCTTCCGATGATTATGATACATAGGTACATACATACATAGTCCCAAAAAATAATACCCTCCTTTATGGCGGTCGGGTAAAAAATATATTTTAAATGTCACTAAAAGTCAACTTCAATGCCAGGTCAAACATTTAATACCTATTAGTTACCTCTACGCTTTAGTTTTCTGTAGCTTCCAATAAATATACTAATTAATTTTCAAACTTCAAAAACAAAATTCAATATTAAATGGTGAAAGCATAAAAGTCTAGGTGATCGAGTTCAAAGTTTTGGAGGAAAACTAATGAGCTATTAAAATGCGAAGCAACTTGCTTTAACGTTTGACGCTAATACAAGGTTTGCTTTGAGACTGGAAGAGATCATCATATCACACTTTAAACTTTCACGATTATTCATAATGACAAATTGCAAGCGGGACTTGACGTGATATCGAAACGTTGAGGTAAAAACAACATCAACACTTGTTCATATGTTCTATGAAATCACGTCAAGTCCCGCTTTCAATTTGTCATGTCATGGCCATCTGTTCTACGAGCTACGTGCCCCGCCCACTGTCATTTCAGTTTAGCAATTCTGAGAGCTACGTCCGTTACTTTGGTTCTCCTACAGATCTCCTCGTTTCTGATTCGATCACGCAGAGAAACGCAGAGAATAATCAATTTGGCACAGAAGTATAGTCGTGTTTTTCTTCAAAAACGGCGACAATACCCTGCTGAGACCCATCTCACTTCTGAGCCATGTCTACAAACCGTTTTCGAGAGTCATTACGAATCGTCTCGCACGCAGGTTCGACGACTTCCAGCCTCCCGAACAAGCCGGTTTCCGAAAAGGCTTTAGTACCATAGACCACATACATACGCTGCGGCAGATTATACAATAACACCCAAGCGTACAATCAGCCACTATGCTTGGCGTTCGTGGACTATGAGAAACTTGGGCTTTGTTACAGTCTTTCCAGCGCTGCCAAATAAATAATTCAAATTATTTATTGTTAATAATATTTCATCAATTTAGCAACATTATCCATGGTATTATTCACTGAGATTCACGGTTGACCTTGCATTACAGTGAGTATGGCTGAGCTCTGCGGGCTCTCCGCCCTCTGTCCTAAAAATTAGTAGGGCGTATTAAAAAAAAAATTAAACAAAATTTGACGCTTATTTTATACTCTACAATTCTTCTAATACATGTCAACATCTTTGGAGCTATAGGAACCGAGATAATCGCTAAAAACTGATTTTTGTCACCTTAAATAACTTACGATGCAGACACGAGATTTTATAAGACTTTTGAACAACTTTTAGAACACCAAAATGATGGTGTACATACGGATTTACAGCTTATTATCTCTCATTCCCCTAATATAACTGGGCTACTTAGTTTCCCAGACATTCTTACTGTCTCCTAGAAGTGGACGTCTAGTACTTCTTTTAATATATACTAGCTTTTGCCCGCGGCTTCGCCCGCGTGGACATAGCTTTTATGACTCTTTTTGAGGGTGAGTGGTGCGCAAGCCGCAATCAGCTCGCAAGCGTGGACATGAGTTTTCTCCAGGTACCTCAGGAACTGTATCGGGCTATTCGGATTAGCAGTCTTTGTTACTTTCCACAAAAAATCACTTTAATCCGTTGCTCCGTTGCGACGCCACCGACGTGCGCGAGCGTAGAAAACAGTTGTCCCTAGATCCCTTTGGGAACTATGTCAGGGTATACTTAATAGTAAATAATATCATTTTCCACCTCATCTCTGTGCTAAAAATCATATTTTCGGTAAGATTTTAAATAACTTAACGAACAAAGAGTATTGTTTTAGTTTCCTCAAAAACTGCATCGGGATATGATAATTTCCACAGATAAAAAGTAGACTATTTTATTCCCAGTGATACAGGCTACCTGCATGCCAAATTTTATCAAGATTGGTATAGGTGTTGAAGTGTGAATATGTAACAAACAAACAAACACATTTGAACATTTATAATATTAAGTAAGGATTTCTAAATCTTAAATAACATACAGAGCGTCGGTGGCAGAACGGTTAGGGCCACTACCTCCTGTCCGGAAGGCCGTGGTTTGAATCCTGCCACTTACCAATATCTATACGAATATCGATTTCATACTGGTATGTACGTTTATCCGACGCTCTTATAGTGAGAAAAACATTGTGAGGAAGAAACTCGAAGCTTATGTGTGCAGTCATTCAACCCGCAATGGGCCCGCGTGATCGTCTAAGGCCTGATCGCCCTAACTCAGGGCAGGTCGAGCCCCTTGGTGGGAACGTATATAAACTGATATGATGAAATAACACATATTATTAAAAAACTCATTCAAATCATTATATTATCAATCTAGTAAAAAAAACCTGAAAATATTATTATGGGTCAAATCCTCGAGTCGTTTCACCTCCAAAGGAGCCCATGACGAACTTCTCGTTGCTGCGCTGGATAGCAATAGACAACCTTAGCAGCAGGTAGGACCCGAAGCGGGCGTCATATCTCCTCTCTCGAAGGCGACGGCCAATCTCCTTAAAGAAGGCAAATGCCTCTGAGGGTTCAGCAGCCGGTTGTCTCACAGATCAGCGGCACAAAGCAGTAATTTGCCTCCAAGACCGAGTACTTATTATGCTTCTTTCTCGCCGCAAATTGAGCAGCAGTACCGTACGGGTGAGGAGTGAGGCAGAAAAAGTGGCGTCCCAAAGCAGGCACGTTCCTCTCTGCCATAGCACCTGTTTGAACCCTCCGGCCTTTTGCCATCAGATCGACTAAAGCCCGGCGTCTGCATCAAAGATGGAATATTCCATCTGGCCGAGACCAGTGCCCTCCGAGTGAGGTTATATTGGTGACGTGAGAATCTTCACAAACAACGACCGCAACTCAGTGAGTGATGGCCAATAGCCTCCACCGTGGACCCGCAAATATATTGATGAGATTCACAGATATTGATATTGCAGGCGGAGAGCAACTACCACACGCAAATAGTCGCCGTCAGAAGAGTTCCCATATCTGTGCCTCCTGTTAAAAGATGCTAAACACGATTTATGTGTTTTTAATTTTTTTACACGATTGGAATCTGTAAAAAAAATACTTGTTCGTCTATGAACCACATCGCTACGTGCCATAGTTCCAGAGTTAGATTTGTGTAAAGTAGCGTATGCTGAAAAATACATAAAAGAAATCCACTCAAAAGTATGAAATAATATTTTAATGTTTTAATACAACTTATGCGCGTTTTATTATTCCTGCAGTGCCATCTATTGAGATTCTGCTGCTATGATTATAATGTGTGGTATGTGTAGCTAATATGTAGAAAAAAGTACTCTATTGTTATTAATGTAAGTATCGATAGATAATTTCCCACGGGACTCCTTTAGTTATCCGGGATAAAGAATACCCGACTATACAATGATGGTCAAAACAACCCATCCCAACGTAAAGGTTTCATATTGTTACGATGAGCCATTCTAAAGATACAATTTTTTGCATTCCTGCAGGAACCCTTATTTTTTTTGGGATTCACAATGTCCCAGTTTTAGTTCGCGATAAGGGCATCAACGTGTAAAATTTGATTGTAATAGGTCAAGCCACATTTGCGTGGTGAGCCATGATATAAATGAATACTTTTGGTTTTCCCACGAGAACTCTTGAATTTTCTGGGATAAAAAGTATCCTATATGTTAACCCGGGCTATAAGGAACCACCATACAAAATTTCATCAAAATCGGCCTGGTAGTTTTTGCGTGATGCGCGAACATACAGACAGACAGACAGACAGACAAAAATTCCAAAAGTTGTTGTTTTGGCCTCTGTATCGTTAGTAATGTCCACCACAGTTATTATTTTCCAAAAATATTTCATGTACAGACACGTCCCCGTTACAGTTTTATTATATTATAGATAGATTTTTATCTTAGCATTGACATGAGTGGTGCATGCTCGCTTAAATATTCGTGCGGATGGTGGCGCATCGGGAGCCGAGTCGTTCCTTTCCCTCTAATATGGTTGATGGGAGCGATAGCTGACTCTCGCGTTATACTCGTGACCGGGTGCTGTCCGTGTGAACCGGCCTACTCTTGTTAAATGCATTCAATTATTTTTATGTATAACTTTTCGTGTCATATTGTTTTCATGTTCTAATGACATAATCTGGTTTATATCAAGGATTTAATTTTGACGTTATTAACTAATTATTGTTTATATCTTAATTCTTTACAAAAAAAAATGTTATTATTATTTTATGACTATCAGAAAGAGTGTAATTTGCACCTATTTTGAATAAATATATTGAATTGAATTAAATTTGGCTGACATGATGACGATAATGCCGTAGCCATAGAAAAGCTTTCGTTGTCTTATCTAGTACAACGATATCTGGAGCCAATGGAAATTGTCTCGACGGAACCTACACCACTTTCATTACACCCTGTATATTTAACATACTAAACAACTTCGCCAATAAATGCCTGGAGAAGTTGTTCAGTAATGTTTAATAAAAATTACGCTGATATGCTAACTGTACGAATAAGTCCAAAAAGTTATTTCATAATTGACTATGTGAGCGTGGCGAAAACTTTGTTCAGAATGATAAAAGGTGACACCAGGTGATGACAGCAGGTGATGCCATGCTACTTTGGTGATTTCAGGTGACACCAAGTGATTCCTGGAGACAAGTGACCTCAAGTGTTTTCAGGTGACACCAAACATCAGGTGATTTCAGATGATCGTAGGTGATCGCAGGTGAAGTCAGGTGACATCAGGTGACACCAGGTGTTTCCAGGTGACACCAGGTGATCGCAGGTGATCTCAGGTGATTTCAGGTGAAGTCAGGCGACATCAGGTGACACCAGGTGCTTTCAGATGACACCAGGCGATCGCAGGTGAAGTCAGGTGACACCAGATGATCGCAGGTGATCTTAGGTGATCGCAGGTGAAGTCAGGTGAAGTCAGGTGACATCAGGTGACACCCGGTGACACCAGGTTATCGCAGGTGATCGCAGGTGATACCAAGTGATGTCAGGTGAAGTCAGGTGACCTCAGGTGACACTAGGTGACACCCGGTGATCGCAGGTGATAGCAGGTGAAGTCAGGTGACATCACCTGACTTCACCTGCGATCACCTGCGATCACCTGGTGTCACCTGATGTCACCTGACTTCACCTGAAATCACCTGAGATCACCTGCGATCACCTGGTGTCACCTGAAAACACCTGGTGTCACCTGAAAACACTTGAGGTCACTTGTCTCCAGGAATCACTTGGTGTCACCTGAAATCACCAAAGTAGCATGGCATCACCTGCTGTCATCACCTGGTGTCACCTTTTATCATTCTGAACAAAGTTTTCGCCACGCTCACATAGTCAATTATGAAATAACTTTTTGGACTTATTCGTATACAGTTAGCATATCAGCTAAAAATAAAAATACGAATCGTCTCGCACGCAGGTTCGACGACTTCCAGCCTCCCGAACAAGCCGGTTTCCGAAAAGGCTTTAGTACCATAGACCTACGCTGCGGCAGATTATACAATAACACCCAAGAGTACAATCAGCCACTATGCTTGGCGTTCGTGGACTATGAGAAACTTGGGCTGTGTTACAGTCTTTCCAGCGCTGCCAAATAAATAATTCAAATTATTTATTGTTAATAATATTTCATCAATTTAGCAACATTATCCATGGTATTATTCACTGAGATTCACGGTTGACCTTGCATTACAGTGAGTATGGCTGAGCTCTGCGGGCTCTCCGCCCTCTGTCCTAAAAATTAGTAGGGCGTATTAAAAAAAAAAAAAAAAAAAATTTGACGCTTATTTTATTTTAAAAAGCAATAAGTTGCATGTATGTATTATGGACCTACGTATGAGATAATAATCGCTGTGTTGCTTGAAAATGTTCAAGAGTTTTACTGTATTTGGGAAACTTTGAGTAAAATTCTTAATGAATCTAGAAGCTGATAATAAGTTTTCAGATACATTGTAAGAAAAAAATATTAGAAAATCGGTCAAGTGCGAGTCGGACTCGCGCAAAGTAGGGTTCCGTAGTATTTTCAAAAAATAAATGTACATTTTAAAAACTAAATTATATTTGCAGTTGGTAATTGATAATTTTGTATAAACAATGTATGAACTTTTTACAAATACAACTGAACACATTAAGTTGGTCGACTGTTACTCCTAAACTAAGAAAGTTTTTCTTTTAAATTGATTTGTGTAGGACAAATCATAGGATCAATCAATTATCAGATGTCCTGAAATAGCGGTTTAGCTAGCAAAAGGGGAGGGACACACACACTTGAATCTAACAAAAAATAAGCATTTTGAAGTTCAATATTGAACCGATCGCTGAATGGAAAAATGGTTTTAGTAAACCGTCAATACTTTTGAAAGACCTATTCGATAGGGTCAACGAAAATATATTTTATTTTACTATTCTGTCGGCGTGATTAATATGTATTCCCGTCCAATTTGCAGCATTCTATAGTACTAATAGTCTCTGAGCTACGCCGCGGAAAGACATGGCGAAACTATAAGGGTTCCTTGTTGGCTTTGGAACCCTAAAACACAGATGTTAAGAAATATGAAAGTAAAACTAAAGTTAAAATTCAACTAAATAAGGGTTCTTAATAAGTAAATTTCATAATTTTAAATGGTTGTGTTAATGGACGTAGAAAGTAGAAAGGCCCAACGTTCGCTGCGAGAATACGTTTTAAGGCTCCTTCGTCCCTAAAATTAGCAGCTCGATACACTATGTTTCAAACATCGAACGAAAAACCTTGTAAATAAAGTTATTGTCAGCTCGTACTGCAACGTGCGGACAAACAGCGCGAAAATTGTGGTTTTTAATTCATTAAAATATAATATAAGAGGAATTTCCGAATAGTAAGAAAACAAAATCATTTTATAGTGCTCTGTTATGAAGTTCGCTAATTATCATAATGTTTCGATTAAAATTTGCAGCAGTTCTATGGTTGCGACTATAAAAAGGGTTCATTAGGATATTTCTATATCTAGTTCTGTGTATTTTCCTAGAAACAAGGTAACAATAACGAAATCGGTGTAAGATGAAACTTCGAACAGTTAGGCCATATTCCACACAAGGGTGCCATAACATTGCTGGAGCACACCCCGGTCACTGCATACAGCGGTCGTGAAATGACATTTCCAAAAAAAAATGACGGAGCTAACAAAATCTCGGCGAAATCCTATACGTTTAAGAACCAAACTATAACTAATCTGGGTGACGAGGGGGTGTGGTCGCAATCTAGAGAGCGGCAGGAAGTGTCCATATTGTATGTTAGTACTAATATATACTGATAGGAACCGCACCAACAGCTTAACGTGCCTCGCGAAGCACGGAAATTTTGAGATAATTGTTACTAACTGTAAAACCCATCCAGGTAATGACCGTGCTTCTGGTCATTTAACTTGCGTGATCGGACACAACTACGCAAGTCGACCGACCGTTTTATCATTCTGAACAAAGTTTTCGCCACGCTCACATAGTCAATTATGAAATAACTTTTTGTACAGTTAGCATATCAGCGTAATTTTTATTAAACATTACTGAACAACTTCTCCAGGCATTTATTGGCGAAGTTGTTTAGTATGTTAAATATACAGGGTGTAATAAAAGTGGTGTAGGTTCCGTTAACTGGGGCTTCTACTCATCATACTAAAGAAATTTTGTTCTACGAGTTGAAATCGCAAACATTTTTTTTACTCTTCATACAAATCGATCAGCTAATCGACTAATTTTGTGTATTTTTGTATGGAGGGTCCAATTTTTTTTTTGAGAATTGACTATGGGTTCCTCGGGGAAAGTTGTTCAGTATAACGAGTAGAACCCCCAGTTAACGGGACCTACACAAAGTTTTTTACACCCTGTGTAGGAAGCACCAGTAAAAAAAGAAATATTTTTTTTTCACCTGCATAGTTCGAGAAATTTTAAAGATAGATGTTATGTAAGTCTTCGTGATTGTAATTTATATTCAACTTTTATTCTTGTCTCTAGGCTTTATGTTAACACCAGCTATTTTATAGCGCATTTAATAGTAACAATAAATTATATAGTCTTGGCTTTGGCTGAAATGTTGTTGTGTTATGTGGTGTAGTGTCGACCGAGGTTCGCCGCTTCGGTATTCCGAAACTTGCTCGTGGTCGAGACAATTTCCATTGGCTCCAGATATCGTTGTACTAGATAAGACAACGAAAGCTTTTCTATGGCTACGGCATTATCGTCATCATGTCAGCCAAATTTAATTCAATTCAATATATTTATTCAAAATAGGTGCAAATTACACTCTTTTTTTTGTAAAGAATTAAGATATAAACAATAATTAATAACGTCAAAATTAAATCCTTGATATAAACCAGATTATGTCATTAGAACATGAAAACAATATGACACGAAAAGTTATACATAAAAATAATTGAATGCATTTAACAAGAGTAGGCCGGTTCACACGGACAGCACCCGGTCACGAGTATAACGCGAGAGTCAGCCATCGCTCCCATCAACCATATTAGAGGGAAAGGAACGACCCGGCTCCCGATGCGCCACCATCCGCACGAATATTTAAGCGAGCATGCACCACTCATGTCAATGCTAAGATAAAAATATATATTAAAAGAAGTACTAGACGTCCACTTCTAGGAGACAGTAAGAATGTCTGGGAAACTAAGTAGCCCAGTTATATTAGGGGAATGAGAGATAATAAGCTGTAAATCCGTATGTACACCTTCATTTTGGTGTTCTAAAAGTTGATCAAAAGTCTTATAAAATCTCGTGTCTGCATCGTGAGTTATTTAAGGTGACAAAAATCAGTTTTTAGCGATTATCTCGGTTCCTATAGCTCCAATGATGTTGACATGTATTAGAAGAATTGTAGAGTATAAAATAAGCGTCAAATTTTTTTTATTTATTTTTTTAATACGCCCTACTAATTTTTAGGACAGAGGGCGGAGAGCCCGCAGAGCTCAGCCATACTCACTGTAATGCAAGGTCAACCGTGAATCTCAGTGAATAATACCATGGATAATGTTGCTAAATTGATGAAATATTATTAACAATAAATAATTTGAATTATTTATTTGGCAGCGCTGGAAAGACTGTAACACAGCCCAAGTTTCTCATAGTCCACGAACGCCAAGCATAGTGGCTGATTGTACTCTTGGGTGTTATTGTATAATCTGCCGCAGCGTAGGTCTATGGTACTAAAGCCTTTTCGGAAACCGGCTTGTTCGGGAGGCTGGAAGTCGTCGAACCTGCGTGCGAGACGATTCGTATTTTTATTTTTAGCTGATATGCTAACTGTATACGAATAAGTCCAAAAAGTTATTTCATAATTGACTATGTGAGCGTGGCGAAAACTTTGTTCAGAATGATAAAAGGTGACACCAGGTGATGACAGCAGGTGATGCCATGCTACTTTGGTGATTTCAGGTGACACCAAGTGATTCCTGGAGACAAGTGACCTCAAGTGTTTTCAGGTGACATCAGGTGACACCAGGTGTTTTCAGGTGACATCAGGTGACACCAGGTGTTTTCAGGTGACACCAGGTGATCGCAGGTGATCTCAGGTGATTTCAGGTGAAACCTGGTGTCACCTGATGTCACCTGGTGTCACCTGAAAACACCTGGTGTCACCTGAAAACACCTGGTGTCACCTGATGTCACCTGACTTCACCTGAAATCACCTGAGATAACCTGCGGTCACCTGGTGTCACCTGAAAACACCTGGTGTCACCTGATGTCACCTGAAAACACTTGAGGTCACTTGTCTCCAGGAATCACTTGGTGTCACCTGAAATCACCAAAGTAGCATGGCATCACCTGCTGTCATCACCTGGTGTCACCTTTTATCATTCTGAACAAAGTTTTCGCCACGCTCACATAGTCAATTATGAAATAACTTTTTGGACTTATTCGTATACAGTTAGCATATCAGCTAAAAATAAAAATACGAATCGTCTCGCACGCAGGTTCGACGACTTCCAGCCTCCCGAACAAGCCGGTTTCCGAAAAGGCTTTAGTACCATAGACCTACGCTGCGGCAGATTATACAATAACACCCAAGAGTACAATCAGCCACTATGCTTGGCGTTCGTGGACTATGAGAAACTTGGGCTGTGTTACAGTCTTTCCAGCGCTGCCAAATAAATAATTCAAATTATTTATTGTTAATAATATTTCATCAATTTAGCAACATTATCCATGGTATTATTCACTGAGATTCACGGTTGACCTTGCATTACAGTGAGTATGGCTGAGCTCTGCGGGCTCTCCGCCCTCTGTCCTAAAAATTAGTAGGGCGTATTAAAAAAATAAATAAAAAAAATTTGACGCTTATTTTATACTCTACAATTCTTCTAATACATGTCAACATCATTGGAGCTATAGGAACCGAGATAATCGCTAAAAACTGATTTTTGTCACCTTAAATAACTCACGATGCAGACACGAGATTTTATAAGACTTTTGATCAACTTTTAGAACACCAAAATGAAGGTGTACATACGGATTTACAGCTTATTATCTCTCATTCCCCTAATATAACTGGGCTACTTAGTTTCCCAGACATTCTTACTGTCTCCTAGAAGTGGACGTCTAGTACTTCTTTTAATATATATTTTTATCTTAGCATTGACATGAGTGGTGCATGCTCGCTTAAATATTCGTGCGGATGGTGGCGCATCGGGAGCCGGGTCGTTCCTTTCCCTCTAATATGGTTGATGGGAGCGATGGCTGACTCTCGCGTTATACTCGTGACCGGGTGCTGTCCGTGTGAACCGGCCTACTCTTGTTAAATGCATTCAATTATTTTTATGTATAACTTTTCGTGTCATATTGTTTTCATGTTCTAATGACATAATCTGGTTTATATCAAGGATTTAATTTTGACGTTATTAATTATTGTTTATATCTTAATTCTTTACAAAAAAAAGAGTGTAATTTGCACCTATTTTGAATAAATATATTGAATTGAATTAAATTTGGCTGACATGATGACGATAATGCCGTAGCCATAGAAAAGCTTTCGTTGTCTTATCTAGTACAACGATATCTGGAGCCAATGGAAATTGTCTCGACCACGAGCAAGTTTCGGAATACCGAAGCGGCGAACCTCGGTCGACACTACACCACATAACACAACAACATTTCAGCCAAAGCCAAGACTATATAATTTATTGTTACTATTAAATGCGCTATAAAATAGCTGGTGTTAACATAAAGCCTAGAGACAAGAATAAAAGTTGAATATAAATTACAATCACGAAGACTTACATAACATCTATCTTTAAAATTTCTCGAACTATGCAGGTGAAAAAAAAAATATTTCTTTTTTTACTGGTGCTTCCTACACAGGGTGTAAAAAAATGTGTGTAGGTCCCGTTAACTGGGGGTTCTACTCGTTATACTGAACAACTTTCCCCGAGGAACCCATAGTCAATTCTCAAAAAAAAAATTGGACCCTCCATACAAAAATACACAAAATTAGTCGATCAGCTGATCGATTTGTATGAAGAGTAAAAAAAATGTTTGCGATTTCAACTCGTAGAACAAAATTTCTTTAGTATGATGAGTAGAAGCCCCAGTTAACGGAACCTACACCACTTTTATTACACCCTGTATATTTAACATACTAAACAACTTCGCCAATAAATGCCTGGAGAAGTTGTTCAGTAATGTTTAATAAAAATTACGCTGATATGCTAACTGTACGAATAAGTCCAAAAAGTTATTTCATAATTGACTATGTGAGCGTGGCGAAAACTTTGTTCAGAATGATAAAACGGTCGACGGTCGACTTGCGTAGTTGTGTCCGATCACGCAAGTTAAATGACCAGAATCACGGTCATTACCTGGATGGGTTTTACAGTTAGTAACAATTATCTCAAAATTTCCGAGCTTCGCGAGGCACGTTAAGCTGTTGGTGCGGTTCCTATCAGTAGATCGTTAAGCCCTGTTAGAGGTCTTAGGCTGCGTTTCCACAGAAGCGGAGCTGCGCGGAGCTCAGCTGAGCGGGGCCGTGTAAAGAGGAAGTGTTTCCATTGAAGCTGCGCAAAGATGAGTGGTGCGAGCTAAGCTATGTAGCTGGCTGAAGCTGAGACGAGTGGGGCTGAGATAAGCTGTATAACTGGCTCAAGTAAAGCCGAGCGGGGCTGTGAATACATTTTGGTTGCAGTCAGTTAAACGGTGTCTGTCAGGCAGTGAGGACGCAAAGTGGTCGCTAAATAAAAAGAGAGCATAGACTCAAACTGCAACGAACTCCTGCGCGTGACGCCGCATCCAGCTCCGCCAGTCCCCGCTCCACCTAGCACTAGCACAGCTACACAGCTCAACTCCGTATGCACTTGCACTCGCTCAGCATGACAAAGTTCCGCTCTGCCAAAGTAAATAATATTAGGACTAACGTACAGTATGGACACCTCACCCCCTCGTACCCAGATTGATACAGATTGGTTGCAGTTTGGTTGTCGAACGTATAGGATTTCGCCGAGAATTTGTTTGCTCCGTCATTTGTTTTTTGGAAATGTCATTTAACGACCGCTGTATGTATTGTCCGGGGTGTGCTCCAGCAATGTTATGGCACCCTTGTGTGGAAAATGGCCTAACTATCCCAAGTTTCGTCTTACACCGATTTCGTTATTTTTACCTTGTTTTTGGGAAAATACACAGAACAAGATAAAGAATTATCCTAATGCACCCTTTTTATAGTTGTGACCATAGAACTGCTGCAAATTTTAATCGAAACATTATGATAATTCACGAACTTCATAACAGAACAATATATAAAAGTAAAATTAAAAATTTTAAAAACCCACCGACACAAAAAATGAATTCTAAAAACTAACAAATAATATTTTAAACCTATTATAATTACTATCGTCACATATATTATGTAAGTTCAAATATTTTATTTTCCAAGCGTCGACGCGTCGGGGGACCGCTAAAGTTTATAAAGTATTTTTCCAACAACAGATAATTAATACATTACTAATTACATTTAGGTACGATACGAGCGATCTTAAGTTTCATAGTTTCATATAATATAGTCTACGCTCTGCGCGCGAGCTCGGTGTGCGGTATGCGGCGCGGGGGTGGGCTTCACCAAGTACGGCAACCCGAACGGGCAAACACGTGAGGGCAGACGACGTTGACGGTGGTGTCGATTTTGCGAATTTTTCGGAGTAAATTCGTTTGTTGCAATCTGCGACTACACCTGTTTTTCTCACTTAGCGGTCCCCCGACGCGACAACGCTTGGAAAATAAAATATTTGAACTTACATAATATATGTGACGATAGTTTTACGAACAAAAACTCAGTAGACTTTTACTTGTATAAATCTGTATTCATTTACAATATCCAAGCACAAATATTGAAACTTCCGTCGACTGATCTCATCGTAGACTGAATACCAACCGCTCAGTCCGTGAGCAGCAAACCTTGAGTGAGGTAGGGGTGGGGAAGATCCCACTCCTACCCCGAGCTGAGCTGATCACCAGCGCGTGACGGCCGACAATAGTGAGCAGTGTTGCCAATATAAAATTTGATTTTTCAACTTAAACAATAAATCACGACATTCGGCCATCCGCTTCAGTGCAACCCCCGGTGCACGCTCACAAAATAGTCAGTTGGTCTTCGTCAACAATCCTAACATTCATTGAAAGTCATATTTTACAATCTCATAAATTCTTAGATTTCTTACAACAATTATGATTTGAAATTAAAACCACCGAATCTCACAAATTCTCATATTAAACAGTTTTGATTGGGGTAAATATATCTATTAAACTTTAGCTCATAGGAGAACAGACAATTTTAATTTTTTTTTATTTACATTAATTAAATCACGACATTCGGATAAGACACAAAATTAGATTGATAAAAATTTATACCTCCACAATCTACATTGTCTTTGTCATTCCACGGGCCTTCAGGAACTTATTTTTTTTTTAACAAGTCTTCCAGTTCTTCACAATTTAAAGCTATCTCAGATTAATTTTCTATAGTGTCATTGAAATACAATCTAAGACTGCTTCTTAAGATATCATAATCTATTAATCAAAGTAAGTTTGTCATAGACATATTCTGACCAATAATTAAAGCTGATGTAAAAAGAATTTCCGAATTTAAAACAGCAGTTAGAAGATTGAAGAATTAAAAAATAGTATAAGCCACGAAACGATACCAGTAAACTTAATAAAAATAAGTAAAAATATATAGAGCGGAACGTTTAGTTTATTTCCAAAACTTATGTATTGATAAGATGTTTTCCCGGACGATTTAGAAATAGG
This sequence comes from Coleophora flavipennella, assembly GCA_947284805.1. Lineage (NCBI taxonomy): Eukaryota > Metazoa > Arthropoda > Insecta > Lepidoptera > Coleophoridae > Coleophora > Coleophora flavipennella. The sequence goes on along the minus strand of OX369290.1, from coordinate 5,080,121 downwards.
CCATATTAATCCTAATTGGGTCTTTGACTGCATCAAAAAAAAATTATGAGATAAAATATATCTAAGTATCTGTCTTTCTGTAATTTCAGAAAAACTTGTTCATTCTTTTTACAACATTTTCTATTACTTATTTATAACAATCACATAAATAGTACGTCAATGGTAATGAAAAATTATGACGACATAGCTTAACATTTCAAACATTTTTAGAAATAGTCTCATTTTTGACAGTTGATAAAAAGGAAGTCAGATGACTAGTAAGAAGCAGCTGCCGGAATCCGGTATTGTTAAACTAATACAAACTATTATTTAAACAAATTTTTTTTATCACTGGGTATTTTTTTATAATCTTTCAAATAAAAATGATGACGTCACCGGCCTAAATACTATGAAAAAAAACGTCACAGTACTAACGACGATTATGGAATGAATTCTGTTGATTTGTGGTATTAAATTACTTTTTACAGTATAGCATCGTCATGTCACCAAAGAGATTTTTATTTTATTTACACGCTTCATAAAAAACGGAACAATGCCAATTGTATTTTGTGTGATCTTACTGCTTTTAATAAACGTATTTTTTTTTGCTATTTATAAAAAAGGATCAAGAACAACTAAAGACCAATAGCAAAGTATAAGTACTAACGCCAATAGCGTTGTTGCCAAATTTCTCTAAAATACTTGAGAAACTCATATATAACTAATGTGATTTCTCAACTTGTAAAACATATTAAATTCTAATAATTAAACTAGTTACAAAATTGTCAAGGCCTTAACTAATGTCTAATTATCATGAGTTAAAACAAACAAAAGCTTAATTTCAGCTATACTTTTTTTTATAGTGACCGCGGGTGATTTTTAGTGCAACACCTGGCAACCGGCGTCTATCATAATCATAATCATAATCATTTATTGATAAACAATGTTTACACGTCAATTTCGATTTAACCAATTACATTAAAATACAAAATAAAAATATTAAAATACTAGATGTTAACATTAAATTAAAATACTGGATTGTAAAAACAGTCGGTCAATACAAAATAATAATAATATATCATCATAAAATAAAAATTACTTATCAAAAGATAATGTTATTTTAAATTTAGGAATTGATTCAAACTGTAAAACGTGTGCTCAAGCCAACGCTTTAACTTTGCTTTAAAGCTTGCCAGTGTGGGAGCTTCAGTGACATGAGTCGGCAGCTTGTTGTAGACTGATGGCCCCAACACATGAGTCGTCTTACCGAACTTAGCGAGTCTATCCCTTGGATAGTACGGCCAATTGTACCACACGATAAGAGATAGAGCAAGCGATAAAATAGAACAGACCTAGATGGATATGGAAAACAAAAAAAATAATGTATTAAACTCTTCTTAGATTTGTTCAAAGCTTTCGAGGGTGTATTATGTAAATCATTGTTCAATCAATTAATAACTATATGCACACGTGGAATGTGATGTTTAAAAGTTAACAAAATGAAAGTTATCGATTTTACTAAATTACTGTGACTTATGTGGACCTCGCGTAAAATAAATCTTTTTTTGTTATGTTTACCCTCTGTTGACTAACATACAGTATAATATTTTGGAAAAATTCTGTAAACATTCAATCTATATTAGTGCTACAAAAGCAAGGTTTTCGAATTAACTTTAATAATTAAGCTGAAACACTGAGGACTATATTACTTACTGAACAAAAAATATTATTGTTGAAGTCACAAACTATACAGAGGTAAGAGTGTATTTGAATATTTTTAAGAAATAATAGTTAATATTTTAGGAAAACAAACTAAATTATGAGGAATTTACATTCTAAATATAAATTATATTTATTTTCTGTGAAAGTGACTTCTTACATCTATTATTTAAAAAAATATTAAGTGCTGTCCCTCGGTAAACGCATCACCCGAAAACAGCTGAACTGATTTGGCAAACTTCTTTCGAACATTTGCAACAGTTCAATCAAGGCTCCTATCCAGCATAATATAATTTGAAACAAATTTTTCATTTGAGGAGAAGGGAACAAAATTCACAATACTTCGTCGTAGGCAGAAACTCCACTGCCAATTTCTTTACTGACGTCCGAAAATCAATGAGGTGTTGACGTGGCTGATGTACTGTGACCGGCCTCTTCAACCATCCAAAAAGTCATCGGAGAATCTGAGAGCTTTGACGGTATCTAGATATTTTGTCGTAACGTTGGTGACGGCGATGGAGGCCTCCGCCGCCTCCGCTGTTGAGTTCGCCCTCGTCCTTGCTTATCAAGACCCTCCATTACCTCGGAGAGATTAAAAAAAAAGCATTAGACGCTTGTTATATTATTATACAAGTAAGAAATGTGGCAATTGCAGGTATGTTGCCATTTCTGCCGAGGCATAATATAGGTATGGTGCTTCAATCAAACAAACAAACAAATAAATTAGAATAATAATAAAAAACTGAGAAACCGCAATTACCTCCGAAAACAGTTAAAGATATCGGAAATCTGACTGCATTTTTAAGGAAAACAAAGACCAGCCTATATTCAGAGATATGCTATATATAAGGGGAGGTAGATAGGATATAATGGGTTTCGCTTTGCGTATTTTCTTATCTTTCTCAATAATGACGGTATTTTCACGTATGCTCTAAAATAATCATTTATAACCAGGGGTTACTAGAATCATGATTGTTAATCTGTTCGTTTTGGACACGCTTGGCCTTGAGTTTTGAAATACTAAGCCTTTAAAACAAATCCGTAGGCGTACCAAGTTAGAAGTGACATATCTAGCCAGTTGATGCATATCCTACAGAGGCTCACTTGGCCCGAAATTCATAGACACACTTGGCCCACAGTGACATACTTAGCCACTAGTTGCTATATAGGCACACTTGGCCCAAGGTGGCATACTTAGCCACATATCTACTTAGGCACGCTTGGCCTAAAGTGACACATCTAGCCACTTGATAGATACCTACATATCTTATATAGGCGCACTTGGCCCACCACGTACGACGTGGGTACGTCACGACTAGGTAGTAATACCCTAGCTTCGATAAATAAATAAACATAATAAATCGATCACAGCACTAATAAAATCGCAAGTATATTATAGTACATAAAATATCAAGTCTTTCAATAATATGGAACAGACTGATCCCCTTTTCGGATAAGTCTGCTTTCGTACAAATTTATATTTTGTTGTTCTTGTATTGTAATAAGAGTTTACAACCACACAAACAAGTCTGACATACCTTCCGAGTATAATTTAATAAAATAATAATAAGTAATAGTAATGATTATTTACAATTTCCTTTTTTTTATATTGCAGTGTGGTACTGGAATTAAACTTTCCGACCAGAATAACATTTTAAAAGAGTATCTCCAATGATATACTCGTAGTCCACAAATGACGGTTTATAAAACCAACGGGTTATACCTTTCCTTTTTAACCAATGCAAAATAATTTCGAAGAACAGTGATGTTTGTTAATTATTTTTTTGACATCGTTTTATCAAAACAGTTTTAACCTATCCTAAGAAATAGCTAGTTATAAAGAAATATAATTTATTTTTGGTGGCCACGTTGGCGAGCAAATATCACTTCACTTCCCACTTCCAATCTGTCGTGAGGCAAATCATTGTTTTCTCCGATACAGGTATTTACAATAGTTTCAAGAATTTTAAGAGACTGACTTTCCACTTCTAAGGTATATTTTGAGCCCATTAATTTTATTAGGTATCTTACTATTCTTATTTATACCACAGATTACTAAATAGTTACTTTTTATACTTCATTTTATTATCTTTCGACTGGTCCTGTCACAAGGTGAAACTTATTAAAAATGAAACTAAAACGCGATAATTGTATAACAGGATTATTGCACATTACTTAATTCCAACTTCCAGCTATAAATAAAATAGGAACTGCCCACCTTTGAAGTCTTGGGTTTGGCATACATGGCCTTATACATGGGCACATTTGGCCCGTCTCAGTGACATACCTAGTCACTGTGACATCAACTAGACTGTATCTATGGGCTGCTTAGTTATATGAGGACTCACCTGGTCCGATATGTACTCGTATGACACACCTGGTCAATATGAGGACTTACTAGGTCCAATATGTATGACACACCTGCTCATTGAACTCGTCTATGCCATGCCTAGTTATAAATAAACTTACTTTGAAAATAACCATCATTTTAATGTCACAATGTCTTAATTATTTGTCATACCCTCAGTTTTAAATTTCAAACAATGTGCTTTTCTCAAATTAACAGTAATGCAAGATGCTATTGAAGAACAGTGGCCCTTACAATAACATTTACATCGTCTTCCAGACTAACGTCAGGCGTCCGTCACTTGCTCAAGGCCACACGTTTTATGCCTACCGCTAAGCGTATCGGAGACGATACAACGGACAGTAGGTTGACGCACGCCCGCCTGAGTGCTCGCAAGTCACATTTACCGCTCTGACTATCGAAATGCCGAAACCACACAATTATTGTGCAGTGAATGGGTGTCACAGTCAAAAGACAAATGAAAATTTAACATTTTTTTCATTGCCGAGAGACGAACAAAGGTACCTAAGTTAATAGTACCTATTTTAAATCTTTTATTTTTTCGAATTCCCTTTTCTCATTCCTTTACAAATTATCATCATTTATTCCATAAACTTAGAACAATGGTGGGTAGGTACCTACTATGTTAATCGTCGTAAATTAAGGATTTCAGGTATTATTTATGTTTTTTTATATAATTAACAGTTACCTACTTAATGTCAGAACATAGTAGCACAGTATATATATATTAGTACTAACGTAATAGTAGGTACCTAGCGTCGTCGTCGTGATTTAGGTAGGTATGTCATAGAATAGAAGTACTAATGCGCCGGCCACTCGGTAGCTGGGAGGCACTTCTATAGCTGTAAATAAACCGTTTAAAACCAAAATCCAAGATTTAACTTGTCAAGTACCATTACGTCATCGAAATAATGCCATCAAGCCCCGCCCCCCCGCGCGCGCCGCCGACTTTTATTACCAGGACGAATGTAAACGAAAAAATCTCAAGAACTTAGCACACATTACTAAATAGTTACTTCGTAAACTATAGCTTGCATTCACAAGCCGTTTTTTGTTATGACTTGTAGATAGTAACTATTTTCGTTACGTTTTTACCTAGCTTTCAGTTATAATAACAATAATTCAAGCTCACAATAAGGCCCTCTTGGGGAATGTTTTTGTATGAATAGTAGGTATGAAATTCTCCGTCAACTCAAGAAAAAAGCCAACTGTGATTGATTTTTCTCCGGTTTGCTCCTGTTTCCCTTTTGATTATTTGTTAAAATTATTTACGAGGTTTCGAATATTTTCGACATTAAAATTTATTAATCGGGAATTTAGGGAAGGGAAAAAATGCATCTATCATTTTAATAAACTCAAACATATTTGATCGACAAATATAAAATAATCGATTTTCTAAAACATTCGTTTCATTATCAAAATGATCATAGGTAGGTAGGTACAACCCTAGCACATTCGCTCGATGACGCGCTCGCACGTGGGTCGCGCGGCGGGCAAAACAATCTCAACTCTTTGTATGCGTAGTTATGGCACATTTCTTCTCGCTGCAAACAGCTGATATTATTATTAAGATTTTGTAGGCTAATATAGCGTAGGTATTTTAGCTTTTGTATGGGAGTGATGTATCTGTTACGAAGTAACTAACGAAGTAACTATTTAGTAATCTGTGCTAACGTTGTCAAAGAGTAGCCTTGCGCAACGATAGTCCAGTAAGTAGCAATTTTAAATAAGTAGGTTATTAGCCGCCATTCGAAGTTTGTGCAAGATATTATTGAAGAACAATGGTCCTTGCAATGATATTTACACAAACCTACCAGAACAACGTAGTCAATAGAGTAGCCATGATCAACGCTGATCCGATTATGACGAACAATTACCCGTTTCTATGTTTGAATTCGAATAACTAAAATAAATGTATGCAATATATCATCGTAAGACAATGGTCGTTACGATCAAAATTGCAAAAACTTACCGGAAAAACGTTACCAAAGAGTAGCCTTGGCCAACACTAATCCGATATACGTAGTTATTCAAAACGTAACACTAAAGATTTTATGATTTTAAGGCAGAAGGTATGACAAAATAACTACTTAATAAAACACGTGCACTCATATCTTTTGTACAGTTTAAAAAGTTACATACCTTTATGGGCTGAGGGTAGTGTCCCGCTTCTGAGTTTTTACGAACAAAAACTCAGTAGACTTTTACTTGTATAAATCTGTATTCATTTACAATATCCAAGCACAAATATTGAAACTTCCGTCGACTGATCTCATCGTAGACTGAATACCAACCGCTCAGTCCGTGAGCAGCAAACCTTGAGTGAGGTAGGGGTGGGGAAGATCCCACTCCTACCCCGAGCTGAGCTGATCACCAGCGCGTGACGGCCGACAATAGTGAGCAGTGTTGCCAATATAAAATTTGATTTTTCAACTTAAACAATAAATCACGACAATAGTAATTATAATAGGTTTAAAATATTATTTGTTAGTTTTTAGAATTCATTTTTTGTGTCGGTGGGTTTTTAAAATTTTTAATTTTACTTTTATTTTGTCCTTTTTAAAGTAGGTATAAATATTACTATGGGCCTCATAAGAAGGCTCAAGGTCACCCAAAGGGCAATGGAGCGTGCTATGCTCGGAGTTTCTCTGCGTGATCGAATCAGAAACGATGAGATCCGCAGGAGAACTAAAGTAACCGACATAGCTCACAGAATCGCTAGACTGAAGTGGCAGTGGGCAGGGCACATAGCTCGTAGAACAGATGGCCGATGGGGCAGTAAAGTTCTCGAGTGGCGACCGCGCACCGGAAAACGTAGCGTAGGCAGGCCTCCCACGCGGTGGACCGATGACCTGGTGAAGGTCGCGGGAAGCCGATGGATGCGGGCAGCGCAGGACCGGTCGTCGTGGAAATCCTTGGGGGAGGCCTTTGTCCAGCAGTGGACGATTTGTGGCTGATATGATGATAAATATTAGGAAGGTATTTATAGTGATTAGTTAGTTGAGTTAGTAACTTAGTTAGGTACTAGGTATCATTAATCAGCCGTAACACGGTACTAAATTTGGAATCGTTCGAACATAAGGAAGTTAGTCAGATCCCCTCATCAACTAGAATTAGGAGCTGATGATCTTCAAACGGCTGATCAGGTCATGGTTAGCTTACCATATACTTTCAATATCATTGAAGTAACACGGTACTAAATTTCGAATCGATCGGACTTAAGGAAGTTAGTCAGATCCCTCATCAACTAGAAAGGAGCTGATGATGTTCAAACGGCTGATCAGGTCACGGTTACCTTACCATATACTTTCAATAACATTGAAGTAACACGGTACTAAATTTCGAATCGTTCGAACATAAGGAAGTTAGTCAGATCCCCTCATCAACTAGAAAGGAGCTGATGATCTTCAAACGGCTGATCAGTTCATGGTTACCTAACCATATACTTTCAATACCATTGAAGTAACACGGTACAAAATTTCGAATCGATCGGACATAAGGAAGTTAGTCAGATCCCCTCATCAACTAGAAAGGAGCTGATGATGTTCAAACGGCTGAACAGATTTTCATGAAACATGGCTAAGAACACTCGGGATAAAATTATCTATGACACAAAAAAAACTAAACGGAAATCGGTTCATCCGTTTGGGAGCTACGATACCACAGACAGATACACAGATACACAGACAGACAGACAGACACGTCAAACTTATAACACCCCTCTCTTTTGCGTCGGGGGTTAAAAATGATTTTGTTTCCTTACTGTTTGGAAATTCCTCTTATATTATATTTTAATGAATTAAAAACCACAATTTTCGCGCTGTTTGTCCGCAGCGATTGACGTAACAGCCACGTTGCAGTACGAGCTGACAAGAACTTTATTTACAAGGTATTTCGTTCGATGTTTGAAACATCGTGTATCGAGCTGCTAGTTTTTGGGACGGAGGAGCCTTAAAACGTATTCTCGCAGCGACGTTCGAGCTTTCTAGCTCCAGTCCATTAGTACAGTCATCTGAAATTATGAAATTTACTTATTGAGAACCCTAATTTAGTAAAATTTAAACAGTAGTTTTTATACTCATATCAGCTCATAATACGTCCCCACCGATCGGCTCGAGCCTACCCTGAATTAGGGCGATCGGGCTTTAGTCGACCACGCGGGCCCAGTGTGGGTAGGTCGACTTCACACACAATCTGCGAGTTTCTTGCAGGTGTGTGCAGGTTTCCTCACGATGTTTTCCTTCACCGTAAAAGCGTCGGATAAACGTACATATGAAATCCAAATTCGTAATCACATTGGTACGAGGCAGGTTCGAACCACGACCTCCCGGACAGGAGGCGGAGGCCCTAGCCATTACGCCACCACGAACTTTAGTTTTACTTTCATATTTTTTAACATGTGTGTTTTTAAGGTTCCAAAGCCAACAAGGAACCCTTATAGTTTCGCCATGTCTATCCGCGGCTTAGCTCAGAGACTATTAGTACTAGAATGCTTTGATATGAAATATTAAGCACGCCGACAGAGTAGTTAAATAAAATATTTTTATATAAATAGATAAATAAAATGGAAAAAAAAATTTTTGACGTACCCTATCGAATAGGTCTTTCAAAACTACCGGGTGTTTGCTAAAACCATTTTTCGAATCAGCGATCGGCTTGCGCAATATTGAGATGCTAAGTGTTAATTTTTGTTAGATTAAAGTGCCTCCTTTCAGGATATCTGATAAACTTTCTTAGTTTTCGGGTAATATAGTCGAGTAACCCAAGGTGTGCAGTTAGATTTGTAAAAAGTTCATAGATTTTCTATACAAAACGTTATTTTAACAACCGCAAATATAATTTAGTTTTTAAAAATATACATTTATTATTTGAAAAGATTAAGGAACCCTACTATGTGCGAGTCCGACTTGCACTTGACTGTTTTTTTATAGTATCTTCTTACAATGTATCTGAAAAATTATCAGCTTCTAGATTCATTAAGAATTTTACTCAAAGTTTCCCAAATACAGTAAAACTCTTGAACATTTTCAAGCAACACAGCGATTATTATCTCATACGTAGGTCCATAATACATACTTGCAACTTATTGCTTTTTAACTGGACCGTTTTCTCGCAGGTGGGCCTTTAATCTTGGGCACTAAATCAAGTGGCCTAGCCTAGTGGTGGGTTAATAAAACGCCCCCAGTAAATAATCACGCACCTTCAGTGTTGCCAGTTTTATTAAAACCGGCAGGGTGTGGCCATATATCATATATGGGGCGGGGATTATTGCGTGTTTTATTGGTGGATGAACTTTGATTAAGAGGGTGAACAGTCTTGATCTTGTGTGGAGATTACTCTTACTGTAGGTTAAGCTCATGTAAACTCACTTCTCCTTTCTCCTTCTCTGTCATTTTCAACTGATTTAAAAAAAACGGCTAAGTGCGAGTCAGAACCGCACACATAGGGTTACGTACCATTATACTAGATGGCGCCAGTTTCTTCATGTTTAATAAAAAATATTTTTTTTGTATGAAGACCCCCTTATTTTCACTTTTTCTATTTTTTAGTATTTTTTTGTTATAGCGGCAACAGAAATACATCATCTGTGAAAATTTCAGCTGTCTAGCTGTCACGGTTCATGAAACACAGCCTGGTGACAACGGTACAGACCTGGAGGCTTAGTAATGGGGTCCCGTTTTTACCCTTTGGGTACGTAACCGCGACCTTCACCAGATCGTCGGTCCACCAAGTGGGAGGCATGTCTACGCTAAGTCTTCCGGTGCGCGATCGCCACTCGAGAACTTTACTGTCTCTACGGCCAACTTCCACTGCTACTGCTATATCGGTTACTTTGGTTCTCCTACGGATCTCATTTCTGTTTCGATTGAGTAGGGAAACTCCGAGCATAGCTCGCTCCATCGCCGTTTGGGTGACCTTATGTATTTTTATGAGGCCCATAGTAAACGACCATGTCTCAGTTCGGTATATCATCACTGGCAACACACACTGGTCAAATACCTTAGTCTTGAGACACTGCGGCGGTATTTGAGAAGTGAAAATATTATTATGTAGCTTCCCTAACGCTGGCATCTATGTGTGAGAGTGAGTGCGTGTGAGGTGCGAGGGGGGGGGGGGGGCTGAGTGCCCGGCCAGTCGTTTGGAGACTACTAACTATAACTTTTTATCTGTGACTGTATGAAGTTTGTTAGTTAATAGATTTTCCAAAAAAATAAAAAGCCCATATCTGGCAACCCTATGGCCAGCTGAGTCAGATTTGTCGATTGATCTCATATTGAACTCGAAAACTGACCTGATTGGACTGTTTGTCCCAACTTTGTATTCGTCAACAACTTCGAGTGCAGACGTTCAAGCATACTTTCGAGCGAAGGTTCCAAATTTTTTTGAAAAAGGAATATTGTCTGTTATTTCATCATCATCATCATATCAGCCGACGGACGTCCACTGCCTAACATAGGCCTACCCCAAGGATTTCCATGACAACCGGTTCTGCGCTGCCCGCATCCAGCGGCTTCCCGCGAACTTTACCAGGTTATCGGTCCACCCAGTATGGGTCCTGCCTACGCTAAGTTTTCCGGTGCGCGGTCGCCACTCAAGAACTTTACTGCCCCAACGGCCATCTCTTCTACGAGCTATATGCCTCGCCCACTGCCACTTAAATTTAGCAATTCTTAGAGCTATGTCGGTTACTTTGGTTCTCCTACGGATCTCCTCGTTTCTGATTCGATCACGCAGAGAAGTGCGGGTTGGTCAACTTCACACACAACCTTCGTGTTTCTGGAAGACGTGTGCAGGTTTCCTCACGATGTTTTCCTTCACCGTAAAAGCGTCGGATAAACGTACATATGAGATCGATATTCGGAAACACATTGGTACCTACGTGGCAGGACTCGAACCACGAGTTCCCGGATACGAGGTAGCGACCCTTGCCCTTGCGCCACCGACGCTATCCTGTTATTTAATACAAAGTAATTATTACTGATAATTCAAACATTTTTTTATTGAAGCCCACTTACAAAGTAATGATTAATGTAATTATTTTGGACAAGTACCGATTATCTTAATTTAGTCTCGATATAACAAGCACTTTAATTCTTGTTCAAAGACGTTAAATTTGGCCAATTAATTACATCAGAATATTAAGAATTCTGTTCAAATTCTTTTTTCTAAAAGGAATACATTTTTAAAATAACTTCTGGGTAAGTAATAAAATGATCGTCGGTGGCGTAACGGCTAGGGCCGCCGCCTCCTGTCCGGGAGGTTGTGTTTCGAATCCTGCCGCATACCAATGTGATTTCAAATTTAGATTTCATATGTTCGTTTATCCGACGCTCTTACGGTGAAGGAAAACATCGTGAGGAAACCTGCACACGCCTGCGAAGAAACTCACAAGTTGTGTGTGAAGTCAACCAATCCGCACTGGGCCCGCGTGTTCGACTACGGCCCGATCGCCCTAATTCAGGGTAGGCTCGAGACCCTCGGTGGGAACGTACATATGAGCTGATATGATGAAGTAATAATAGTAATTAGGGTAAGTTTTTTTAAGATCAGGGGCTACTAACGCTAGTTTTTTGTGATTTGATTATTTTTAGGGGTCAATGGCGCGGTCTATGATATCCTCTCCTCGTTGAAAACAAGTTTATAAAATGTCTACACGAATGGCTGCTTCAAAACATGTTCTACTCTCTTGATGAGTTCTTTGATCACGGGTAAGTGGTGCAGAATTTTTATAAATTAAACATTAATTAGACTGTAAGACTTAAATACCCACCTTTTATTGCTGTGTTAATAATTGTATACTATGTAATGGCTAAACCAGTGATTAAGTATCGTTAAAAACCGGCCAAGAGCGATTTGGACTCGCGATATGAAGGTTCCGTACCACACCTCTACACACAATTACTATGACAATGGTACCTTTTTATATGTCAAACAAAAAACACAAACGCGAGCAACAGAAAAATACTACTAGCGCTGTCTAGTGGTGTTTTAGTGAACTATTTCCGTAACAGAAAGTTCACCACTTTATTTTGAATTGATAGACTTCTTATATGTTTTCCTGTAATCTACAAGCAATGAACAATATTTTGTATTTTTTTTTTCAATATTTTAGGCTCAGTAGTTTTGGAGATCAGGGGGGAATGGTCAATTTTCGTCTTCTTTCATGAATAAAATTAAAACAATTTATATTACAATAATAACAAAAATATATTTGAAATCCTCATAACTAGTCCTTTCATTTGACATATGACAAAGTAAGGTTTTTCAAAACTTTTTTTAATTTGCAAAAATAAATTCACTAGAAAATAACCCTCATTTAAAAAAAAAATACTTTGCATATCTGTGTTTGGGTCACAAGATTATAGCATCCTACCAAATTTCACCTAATTTGGTCCAGTAGATTCGGAGCAAATTGGCTGTGACAGACGGACGGACCGTTTTTTGTTGTTGTAGGGAACACTAAAAAGTACATCTCACTTTAAGTACCTTGTTTAAAAGCGAATAAAAAATTACTAACTTACTTGAAGACAAGGCAGTTCCAAGTATATATTTTTGTATTGTCGCCGAATCGAACTAATAGACGGTAAAATTATTATTTATATATCTGCTATAGCTTAGTCGTACGAAACTCTCAAAAAAAACCGATTTCGGTAACGCTATTTTTCTGGAATACCCGCGGGGATGACGGGAAAGACATTCATCGAATTCACATCACAAGTTTAAAAAAAACGGTTGTCTGTAAAGTCGGTTTACTGACGATAGTTGAACGTGACAACGTCATAAGAAAATACTGATGGAATGGTTTCATAATATCGAAAACGGAACGCCTCACGGAACGCCTCAGAGCGAGGTAACGACGGAACGCCTCAGAGGGTAACGACGCATTTTTTTTGTGCGTGCAGCCGGCTCCATCGAATTATAAGACGTTATCACGTCAAAAAGAACATAATATTTATTGATGTGTAACAACATCTTTGCTCTCGCTTTCCTGCAATTTGTGGGAGTGATTTCGTGAAATGGGAAGGAAATGTGTAACATGGGACGGAAATGTGTAACAGGAAGTCGCGAAAGCGCGGAAATCTACTTTACGAGAGTCCGACTCGCACTTGGTCGGTTTTTTTCGTTACTGTCAGATCCGCCACCCAAGTACAATATCGTCATCAAATCTAACTAACCTAAAGTATTTTGTCACATGTTACACATCATATGCGAGTACTGTAGGTCTCGCTCGAGTTTTTTTATCTTCATTAATACGTCAGTGGCGTAAAGGCTAGGGCCGCTACCTCCTATCCGGGAGGTATAACTTCGAATCCCGCCAAGCACCAATGTGTTTATACATATATCTTTTAAATATATCCGACGCTCTTACGGTGAAGGAAAACATCGTGAGGAAACCTGCACACGCCTGTGAAGAAACTCGAAGGTTGTGTATGAAGTCGACCAACACGCACTGGGCCCGCGTGGTCGACTAAGGCTCAATCGCCCTAATTCAGGGTAGGCTCGAGCCCCTCGGTTGTGACATATATAAGCCGATGATGATGATGACCTACTTTAATAGATCCAAGGTCAGTCACCCATCTTCTATCTAGTTAGTACCATCTAGAATACGAAAAAGATACGAAGAAATATAAGTCTGTTAGTAAGTTCATGTATAATATACATGGTGTAAAATAATTGAAAACGCTAAACACGTTAAAAAACCGACTTCCATCGGAACAACTTAGTACATTTTTGCATCATTACTTTTGGTTTTTGTTAATTTTCAAAAAGTACTACACCGATTTTGATAAAATTTAAATGGGACCACACGGGAAGCACTAACTTTCTAATAAAAAAGGAATCATAAAAATCGGTTCACCCAGCCCAAAGTTATGAAGTAACAAACATAAAAAAAAAAAACCAGACGAATTGAGAACCTCCTCCTTTTTGGAAGTCACTTGAAAATTGGTGTAGGTCCCGCTAACTGGGGCTTCCACTCATCAAACTGAAAAACATTTGTTCGACGACTTTGCAGAAATCGCAAAAAAAGTTTTACTCTTCATACAAATCGATTTGCTGATCGACCAATTTTGTGCATTTTAGTAAGGACGGTCCAATTTTTTTTTTGAGAATTAACTATGGGTTCCTTGGGGAAACTTGTTCAGTAAAATGAGGAGAACCCCCAGTTAACGGGTCTTACACCAATTGTCTTACATCCTGTGTCATCATATCAGCCGAAGGACGTCCACTGCAGGACAAAGGCCTCGCCCAAGGATTTCCACGACGGCCGGTCCTGCGCTACTTGCATCCAGCGGCTTCTAGCGACCTTCACCAGGTCATCGTTCCACCAAGTGGGAGGCCTGCCTACACTACGTTTTCCACTGCGTGGTCGCCACTCGAGAACTTTACTGCCGCAACGGCCATCTGTTCTACGATCTATGTGCCCCGCCCACTGCCACTTAAGTTTAGCAATTCTGTGAGCTATGTCGGTTACTTTGGTTCTCCTACGGATCTCCTCGTTTCTGATTCGATCGTTTCTGTTTCCGTATGGCTCCCGGCTAAGAATAGGGCCATGTTATTTCTTCCAATGGGTGTCGTAAGAGCCGACTAAGGGACTTAAACCGGAAGATGGGCAGCAGCGTCTTTCTGGGACTCGCAGTCAATCTGCAACAACACTGCGATCGCCAAACCGCCTGCAAAGCGTGGAAATTAAGTCAACACCCCCCAATGATCGACACAAATAAAGAGTTTACAAACAAACAAACAAACATTCTGTATAGGTACAGATTTTCGTTCAGTTGTTATAACAAGTACTTTAGGTTGGCTGTATCACACATGTTATCGTTCAACTTTTACGATAACTCATCTTATATTAGGGCCAAATAAAAGTTTCGGCTACTTAACTTCTTGCTACTTTACCTTACCCACTAGGAAAGTTCGTAGGAGAATGGCAAGTAGAGTTGAAATTACCTAAGTAGTTCTCTTTGACAACGGGTGGTCTAACTATAGTATTGTAACTAGCTGGGGTACCCGGCTTCGCTCAGGAAGTAGCCCTACCCACACAAAAAAGTTTCCAATTGTGGCACGACAAGTAGGTAGGAAAAGGTAAGGGCGTTGGGTTAAAAAAGATGCGTGCTCACATATATTTATAATTAAGGCCTGTTAAGGTCAAGGTCAAAGTCAAGTTCAAGTTAAGTTAAGTTAGATAAAAGAACTAAAAAGTAAATACACAAGGATTAGAAAACCATATTACACACATTAAATTTACATTATAGGTATCAAAAAACTGTAGTCTTACAAGGATTCTGTCCATCTATCCGACTTCACCCGAGTCAACCCGAATCCACCCGACTCCAAAAGACCCCACCAAACTCCATCCAACACCAACCGACTCAACAAGATTACCTTACCATCTCTCATACTTCACCCGACTCCATTCCACACGACTTTACCGTACTCTGTTCCACGTTACTATCCATCTCCTCCTGTCGCTGTTCGAATCTAACAGACTTTACCCGACTCCTCCAGACTCTATTTGACTCCAACTGAATACATTTGACTCCACCCGTGTTATTTTTAATGGGTGGGGCACAAAGCTCGCTTGTCTTCCGAAATGAAGACACCTAAATATGTTCAACACAAAAAGACTTAGTTAACTTTGGCACTGTATCTAATTTCCTTAAGCAAAGCAAGCAATCAGCAGATCTGGTTGTACGACGATAAAGCGGTTCGGATACAGTTTGACCGATACGCAAAGTGACGAAACGCAAAATTTCCAATTTATTCGTTTCGTCCGTTCGTTTTTCCTCCTCATTATTTTGCCTCGAATCCCGATTAAAACATCAATGTTAACAGCATTGTTGTGTTCCGGCTTGAATATCAGGAGGTCGCGGGTTCGATTTTCGACGGAGTCTAACCTTGTAAGACTCGGTTTGTTTGGTGGATTGGTGGAAGGGCAATTTTCAAGCCCACCTGATTAGCTACCACCATTTTATCTCAATCTTTAAGTACATATACATTTTGGTGTACTATAAATGTAATTAAATAAATAAATAAACATCAAAGATGTGTTTCAAATCAAAGATAAGGTAGCCATTTCCATATTGCGTTGGGGAATCTTGGTAAGCCCGCTTCCATCTTCGGGATGTGACTTACTATCAGGTGAGATGAAGCATAATAAAAATAACACAAAAAAAATTTAAATCAGCAAATTGTTTCTATCTAGCTTTTGCCCGCGGCTTCACCCGCGTGGACATCGCTTTTATGACGGCTCGCGAGCTTGGACATGGCTTTTCTGCAAATTCCTCAGGAACTATATTGATCTATTCTAGTTAGCAGTCTTTCCACCCCTTCAAACAATTCTATACAATAAACCACTTCAATCCGTTGATCCGTTGCGTGCAACGCCGACGTGCGCAAGCTTGGATACGAGTTTTCCCCAGATTCTACGGAAACTGTGTCAGGATATAATAATTAGTAAATTTTGTCATTTAACACCATCTTAATCATTTATGTGCTAAAAATCACAACAATCCATTGTTCCGTTGCAATGTTAAGAAATTAACCAAAAAAAGATTATATTTTTAGTTTCCTTAGGAACTTCATCGGACTATCCAATTTTCACGAGATCTTAGGTAACATATGTCCTTCTCAGTAACACAAGCTACCTGCATGTCAAATTTCATAAAGATTGGTTGAGGTGTTGAAGCGTGAAAAGGTAAAAAACAAACAAACAAATAAACAAACATACATTTTCACATTTGTAATATTATAAAGGATTAACACCCTGGTGTAGCATCGACTAGTGTTTAGAAAACTATTTCCGAGACCATATTATGCAGTAGTTCGTTACAAAGTCACGTATTCTGTTAAAAAAACATAGAAAAAAATATATATTATGAGCATTTTGTTTCTAGATGTTCAGTTCAACTCAAGATGATCTTGGCCACTTTTCTCTACTTTATTGTATGTCAAACGGTTCTTAGACATTGGAAGCCATTGTAGCTTAGTACCTTTTGTAGTTAAGTTAAACTCGGATTACTTTTAAAATCTTTCTCTTGGCCTTGATTTATTGAATAACAACGATAATATAAACCGAATTACCGAATCTTTTATACAGGGTGTAAAATAATTGGTGTAGGACCTGTTAACTGGGACTTTTACTCATCAATCGTCATACTAGACAATTTTCCACAGGACTCCATAATCAATTTGCAAAAAAATTATTTGTACTCTTCATACCATTCGATTCACTTGAAAATCTCTTTGGTGACTACTTGGTAGGGATAGTGATTACGTACACGTCCCTGACATTTTGCAGGTCGGTCGATTTGCGTCTGAACCGATAAATCATATGATAAATCTGCGAAGTTCGGCTCCAGTCCTATCTGGAGTTAAAATGTGCCATCGTGGGGTAGGGGGGGGACCATCTGTGCGGTACGTACGGCAAAGGGAAGAAAAAGGGATTATGTCGGGGTGGGGTGTGTGTGCCGGCGTGGGTAATTGCATGGTTAAGTTTTCAGCGAACGATTTAAATCAAAAGACTTACAAGCCTCTTTAATTAAGATATAGATTAAAATTCTAAACAGACAGACCGCTCTTAGATTATATGTCAGCTACAAATTTGTAGTTTTGCTTGACAAGATAAATACTCTTTATTATACACATTAGTTAAAAAATGTAAACAAATTATAAAAACTTAAAAAACTTAACTTAATAAATATAAAAAAACAAACACAATATAAAAAAAGAAACTGAAATAGGTATTTGATATTGACATAACAGCATGGAAACTGCCAACCAACTGCGCAGTCCGCTTTTTAAAACTGCACGCCAAATGCAGTCCGTCTGGGACATCCTTAGCACACCCTGGACACTTCATACAACGGGCCAGAAATGTCATTTCAAAAAATGACGGAACAAACAAAATGGCGCCGAAATCCTATACGTTCGACAACCAAACTGTAACCAATGAAGATAAGATAGCCAGTTCCCCATTGCTTTGGGGAATCTTGGTAAGCCCGCTTCCATCTTCGGCAACATCGTCACTTACCATCAGGTGAGATGATGCCAAGGGCTAACCAATTTGGATAATAAAAAAAAAGTTAGCCGGTTCCTCATTGCGTTGGGGAATCTTGGCAAGCCCGCTCCTATCTTCGGCATCATCGTCACTTACCATCAGTGAGATGATGCCAAGGGCTTACCAATGTTGAATAATAAAAAAACCTCGTCGCCAGTATCTGTGGCATACTTTTTACAACATACTTCCTTCATTTGTTTTTTTTTTCTTTGGATACGGAGGAGGGCGGGGGAAAATGCATTTACGCACACCAATACAGCCGGCTGTACTGGTGATATGGGACTCACAGCCCTGTGCCTATATGCATACATACACATATATACATAAGGTATGTTCTTCTTCTTCTCTCCTGGCCCTATCCCTATACGGGGTCGGCCCCTCTGATATGATTTCGCCACTCTAGGCTTAAATATGCACAGGCCAAGGACCGCACTACCCACTAACAACCCCCTGTAGCTTTAGCAGCTTGGCTGCCGTAAAAGTCTATCGGGGCGAATACCAATTAGCGCCGTTGTTGGCTTTGGCCAGGCCCTTTTTTTTATTTTTTTTTTATTTATATAATTATTAATCGAAAAAATGAGTACATAGGTAAACATTAGACCCACAAAACTGAATGATCAGTTTGTCTGTGGGACTTCAATGTAGCAACAAAATGAGCAGTACAAACAAGTTATGTCTGTCACCGTTTTTTTTATTTAATTTTTTGTTCACAATTGGTAAGTCCTTGGTATCATCACACCTGATGGTAATTGACGACGCTTTTTGTGCGATGACATTTATACGATCTAGTATTGTGCATTTTTAGGGTTCCGTACCCAAAGAGTAAGAACGGGATCGTATTACCAAAGTCAAAGTCAAATTCAAAGCATTTATTTGCCAGAACATAGTTGAATGTACATGGTGTTCTTAAATTTAAGGTATCTTATGTCCCACCATCAATGGCATGCAAATATACATATTATAATATAACCTAGGTTTTACAAACTATCATCAATTTTTGTCGCTGAGAAATTCTTTTACTGAATAGTAACATTTGTTTTAGTAGTTATTTGTTGTGTAGACTTCGCTGTCCTTCCGTCTGTCTATCACCAGGCTGTATTTCATGAACAGTGATAGCTAGACAGTTGAAATTTTCAAAGATGATGTATTTGTGTTGCCGCTATAACCATAAATACTAAAAAAATAGAAAAAATGAAAAAATAAGGGGGTCTCCATACAAAAAACGTGTTTTTTTTTAAACATAAAGAAACTAGCGCCAACTAGTATGACGGTACAGAACCCTTTGTACTAGCGCCATCTAGTATGATGGTACGGAACCCTTTGTGTGCAGTTCTGACTCGCACTTGACAGGTTTTTATTTTCTATGATATAGGAAATAGATTGTGACTCTTCAATTGCTTCCTAAGTGTTGTAAAAGATAAATGAAACTGAAATATCAAAATGTTTTACTTTCTATGACATGAGAACCGTTGAACTTAATTCGATAGGTGTATTATTATAATACAAATATATCAAAGATAAGATAATGGTTATACCATTACTTTCCGGGTGTAGCCGGGTAACAACAGCTAGTTCAATAAGAATTATTTAACTTAAGCAGTACCATTAAACGGTCCATTCAAAGATACCTAAACACATTTTCAAACCTTTCAATAATATTTTAACCAGGAACATGGATTTGTCTTGCGGTGATAGAATAGGGTATTTGACAGTGTTTAAAATAATTGAAAAAATATTATTCACTTAATAGCATTTATCCTACAAAAGCATAAAAACTTTCATTTAACACTTATCAAATTCCAAATTTATATTCATCAGAATCACTAAATAAGTTCGTCAAAGACAATGACGTCACAAGTTTGTAATACGAACAATTTCAGAACAAAATGTCGTTTTTGACAATTGATAAAAAGTAACTCAAATGACTAGCAGTCAAATACCGGATTACGGCCAACCGCCATCTGCGACAACTGTAGTCAAAGCCTTGTAGCGGTAGTGGTAGTGTAGTGGTAGTAGTAGCACAGTGGTAGTGTAGTAGTAGTGGTAGTGTAGTGGTAGTGGTAGCACAGTAGTAGTGTAGTGGTAGTGGTACTGGTAGTGGTAGTGTAGCGGTAGCGGCAGCGATAGCGGTAGCGGTAGCGAAAGCGGTAGCTGTAGCGGTAGCGGTAGCGGTAGCGGTAGCGGTAGCGGTAGCGGAAGCGGAAGCGGTAGCGGAAGCGGAAGCGGTAGCGGTAGCGGTAGCGGTCAAATGTTTTTTTTTTTTGTTTTAATATATATTTATAAGCGACCACAAGGGAAGCACTAGCTTTTCAATAAAAAAAGAATCATAAAAATCGGTTCACCGAGTCAAAAGTTCTGAGGTAACAAACATAAAAAAAACATACTGTCGAATTGAGAACCTCCTCCTTTTTGGAAGTCGGTTGAAAAAACAATATTTTTTTGCCAATGTTAAAGGGTCTATTTGAAAAAAAAACCGGTCAAGTGCGAGTCGGACTAGTACTCCGAGGGTTCAATACCACCACACCTCTCCACAATTCACATTACAAACAAAAGACATCAACGCGAGCGACTCCTTAGCGCAAGTACA